>JAVYJV010000071.1:0-521618 GCA_034509755.1 Anisodus tanguticus | reverse complement strand
CTAGGTCGAAATTTTTTTATAGTTTTGCTTTTTATAGCTTCGATTTAAAGTTATTAATTTTTTTAAAATAATTTTTAATAAACTAAATCAAATAAAATCTTATTTTATTTATAAAAAAAATTAGTAAAAAAAATAATTAAAAGAGGGCGATAGTAAAGTTAAAAACTTTTTAACATAAAAAATTTAAATTTCAACAAAAACTTAATCATTTTTTAATAAAAATTATAGAGTTAATAATGCTCGAAATTAATTATATTTTAGAATTTAAAAATTAAAATAAGTAGTCAATAAATGTGATTAAAAGACATTTCAAACTAAAAATAAAAAATTTCACTTCTACACACTAATTAGATTCAAATAAAATATAAAATCAAAGACTTTTAGAAAAACAACATTTTCTAAGTAATAAATCAATATTTTAGTATTATTGAAAATATTTTTAAATCTACTAATAAATCATAAACACGAGCTAAATGAAGTCGAATTTTTTAAATTAGTTTTCAATTAAAAAAAATTTATATCAAGAGATTACATCTTTAAAGTAAAATTAAGTTACTTTTTTCTTCTTTTTTCTTAATTTGAAACATGCATTTAGATTAAAGATTAAGAAAAAGTTTATTAAATATTTAGAGTTATACCATAACTTGCTACTAAAAATATTTGAATATAATTTAATTATATTTATTAGATTTGACTGTAAACAAGAATTGTAAATATTCTTAAAAAGTTAGAATGTTTAAAAAATGTTGACTGAAAACCTATTGGTAAAAATGTTGAAAGGCTATTGCTTAAAATATTGAAAGAAAAATGTTTATTCGAAATTAAAAAAAGATCTAAAAAGTAAAAATATTTATTTGAGATTCAATAAAGAGAAAGATCTAAAAAATAAAATGTTTATTTAAAATCACGGGAAAAAAATCAGAAGAAAAAACGTTTTTTTAGAAAGGTTTGAAAAAAATTTTTTAAAGAGAAAATATTGGAAAAAAAGTTTAGAAAAAAAATGTTTAGAAAAAATTCAAAAAAAACATTGTAAGAAAACATTCTAAACTAAATATAAAAAGAAATATAATTTATCAATAAATTAAAAAAATTTATCAACGATTGACAACAAATTAAAAATTCATGTCTAATAGTTGTGATTTGAATAAATTTTAATTTTTAGAGAAAAATCTTACTAAGTAAATGTGATTTATAACGATTTAAAAACAAAATATTAATTAATTAAGTCGCTTAAAAAAATTATTAATTAAAAAATTTAGTATTCATTGATTTTATGGTTTCAAGTTGATTATAAAAAAATTTAATTAATCAACTTTTAATATACTAAAAATCATTTTTTTTTTTTAATAATTTTATGTACTTAAAATTGTTTCAAATTATTTCATTCTGCTTTAAACATTTAATTTTTTTATAATCTCTACTTTTAATTTTATAACAAACTTTATTCTTGATTTTATTGTAAACTATATTTATGAGTTTATTGTAAACTTTATTATAAGTTTTGTTTGTAAAATTTTTATTCTTTTTTGAACTCTTAATTCTGAACTTTAAAATTAGTTAAAAACATTAATTGTTTAGAACTTCTTTTAATCTTTTGAAACTTCTTCTACTAAATATTTTTGTAAACTTCTTTTTTATTATTAATTTTAAGAACTCTTTAATATTGTTTTAAACTTTATTCTATTAAAACTTTTCTCATAATTTATCTGTATATTATTTTGATTAAAAAGTTCTAACTAATAAAAGTTTTTAAAAAAAATTTCAAAATTAATCTTCAAAAATCTAATTAAATAGAAAATACGTGTTCATTTAAATAAAGGGTAAAAAAGATTTAGTTAAAAAAAATCTAAAAACTACACATGTTAATATAAAAAATGGACCACAGTAATTAAAAAGTTTAAATGATTAAAATCTTATAAAATGAAATAAATTTTCAAAGACTATAAATTAAAAAAGAAAAATAATAAATCAACATATTTGAATATATAAATTATTTTAACAAAAAAAAAACAAAAAAATTTCTCACAATAAAATCAACGGCTTTGTTTTTTCATAAAACATGAAGGTTGAAATTTAAAATTTGATAAAGCAATTGAAGATAAAAAATAAATTAATTAATTAGAGCGAATAATTACGTTTCGTTTTTTTGTGAGCTTTATTTATTTATTAGCTTAAGCTGATAAAAATCATCTAAAAATATTTTTTTACATAAAACTTATCATTAAATATTTATTCTTAATATTTTAAATAAATGGATAATAAAAAAAATCAAAAATCAACCCTTATATGAATAAAGCATATAAAAACTAATTAGAAATAAAAAATTAAGAAAAAATCTAATGACGTAAAAAATAAATTTTCTATCTTATCAATTGTTAAATGAAATTGAATTAAATCGTTTTAAGGAGTATATATAAATATATTGATTTTATGATCGTAATTATATTAGTATTGAAGAAAAAACTCCTTTTTTTAGTTAGCTTTATAGGTAAAAGTTCGATTTTTTGTTCTAAATTTCTTTTTGTTTATAGAAAAGTATATCAAATTTTTTTTTTTAAATTTTAAATCAAATTTGATCCCACAACTTTTTCATCATTTCATTGTTATTATCAATAATTTTCTTTTTTTTTTTAGAGAACTTTTCTTTCAAACAATTCAAATGCTTAAAGCAATTTTAGTTTTAAAACTACAATAGTCACGGAAATAAAGTTAAAAATTTAATTTCTACAATTTATATTTTTGTATTCTTAAATTAAGTAATCTTTATAAAAGATAATTTATGTTAAAAAAAAAAATCATAAATACCTCTTTGCGATCATTTTCTTTAGTAGATGGTGAAGATGATAAATTGCTAATAGATGAAGTATGATTTGAGTGAAAATGAGAATGATTGGGTGATGATGATGGAGATACGGCAGTACTGGTCCGAGAAATTTTAAATGGAGGTGATGCAATTATTGAATCATCTTCATAATCATCTTTTTCATTTTTTATTATATTAGATGAATTGGGTCGCTCTTCTTTCAAAGCCATTATTGAATCTGAATTATTTGAAAATAATTTTATTGATTGATTTATTATTGAATTTGAATCTGTATTTGGTTGGCTTGACGAAATTTTTGAAGATACACTAGAAGAAATAAATGAGTTTTTTTCATTAGATTGCAATGACATTGCACTTAAATGATTATTATTTAAAACAGAGGTTGTTGTTGTTGTTGAATTGTTTGTATCGGCACTAGTTGTAATATTCATTGAAGGTGATAATGAAGATTGTGGTCTTGTTGGTGAATGTGTTTGCGCACTATGCGCTAAAACTGGTGAACATACGTTTGTCATTACACTAGAGTCTGAAACAGAACACGTGGCGTTACTCGTGCTCACAGAATTTGTTGTAGAACAAGTTAAAGAACACTTAACACTTTCTATTTCCATTCACAATCAAATAATTAAAAAAAATTTAATAGTCAAAAAAATTTTCAAAAAAAACGAGATAAAATATTTTTCAAAGTCCTAAGAATAAAAAAATAAGATTAGTCAACAAATTAAAATGTTGTTTATAAAGTAAGAATTCTTACAATAAAAAAAAAAATAATAAAAAATCTAAGTTCAAAATCTAAGTACTGTTCAAAAATATAAAATCAGAAACTGAATAAAAAAAAACTTTTTTATTCTAAATGAATATGTATTGAATACTCAGTAATAATTTTGTGAATACAAAATAATTGTGATTGGTTGTTTAAATTTGTGAAATTAAAATAAAAAAAAATAGAAGCTAATTGATTTTGTCGCACGAGGTGGTCTTTAAAATTGTCTCTATTTTGCTTAAAGAATTTATTATATTTTTATCAAATATAGCTTATATTTAGGATATTATTAATTCATTTAAAATTATAATTACTAGGAGTTGAAAATACTTTTTGTTCTGAAAAGTTTCATAAATCCAAAAACAAAATTTTATATAGAAAAAAATTTAAGAGACCGCCTTTGTAAAAAAAATTGGTCCAATGGCATTTCTGCAACGGCGCATTTTAACATACACAAAATTTTTTAGTATCTCTTTTATATTTAACTTCCTATTCAACCTTTAATCTTTGTATAAATATAATGTTTTAAAATGATGATAAAAAATTATTATAGAAAATTTTTAATAGATTTGAATGACTTTTCTAAAGGTCATAAACTGGAACAAAATTAAGTTGATTATTTTTGATTTTTAATAAAAAGATAAATAAAAAACATAAAAAAAAATGTTTAATCTTTTTGATTTTAATATGAAAAAACAAAAGATTAAAGTTTTGGCTAGATTGACAAAAGTTTAAAAGAATTAAACACGTCAAATTTTAATTTTAAGCCCCTTTTTACGTTTTATCATTGTTAATTATTTCATTTAAATAAAAAAAATCCATAAAATTTATTTGGAAATTAAAAAAGAAAAAATCTAAAAATAGTTTAGAATTGACAATTTTTCATCTCTATAAAAAAATATTTGTGAAGAAAAATTTTCTCAAAAAGCTGTAAATAAAATTAATTAACTAGAAAGAAATTATTTCAAAAACTATCGAATTTAAAGTAAAAATATAGAAAAATTTTCTAATTGTCTGATTTAATTTAAATCAAAAAATATTACAAGTCAAGACTAAGATAAAATATTTTGGTAAATTTTTGGCAATCACTAGTCACCAATGTCGGTTAAGCATAGTCTAATCATTTAAAGACATTTGAGGGTGGAGAATTCAAATAAATTATTATCTTTAACAAAAAAAAAAGTCAAAAATAAATAAATATGCGTAAAGAAATAGATAATAAAGAATCAAGTTAATTAAAAAACAAAGAAAAAAGAGGAGTATAAAGCTATTTTTCATGTGTATAATTAAAAGTCCACATATGATGCATTTGGAAAAAAAATCTTGCTGTTTTGATTAAAACAGATTAAGTAAGAAGATTTAAACTTTAATGCTATGAAAATGCTTAATTTATATTTTTAAATCTAATTAAATAAAAATTGAAAAATTTTTAAGTCATTTACATGTTAAAATATCAATTTTAACATAGGTTTCAATTAGATTAAGTTAATAAATTTTTTTATTTTTTTTTAAAAACAAATAGTAGATAAGTATTGACTTATAAGAAAACTGTTTAATTATGAGCATGTGGTTTACATCTGGAAATCAATCTTTAAGATGTCAGAGATGGAGGTGGTTTACTAAAAATAAAAACTTTGCTTCTTTATTAACACATGTGCATCAAATAAATTTCAGGGAAAGTTATTCAGTAATCCAAAGAAAAAAAAATTGGTCTAAACGGGCTAGTTTAAAAGCCATGTGTCAAAATTATCAAGCCTTTTGAAATGTTTAAAAAAATATTTGGGTTCAAATAATTAAAAAGTTATAAAAAATAACTATTGAATAAAGTTATATAAACAAAAAAGGATTTAAAAGAAATTTTTTTTTTATGGTCAGTAATATTCAACACATGGGTTCAAAAAATTGTAAAAAAATATTTTCACAAAATTTTTTTTTTGGAAAAAAATTTCAGTTAGAAAAAACTAATTTGATTAATTGAATAGAAGAAAAAAATCAAAACTTTGTCAACATCTTAATTGACAATATAAAAACATGTTTTACTTAAAAATTAATAAACTTAATTAGTTTTTGTAATCAAAATAATCTATTCAAATCATTTTTTGCTAAATTAATAAAATTAAATGGACTTAAAATTTTATCTAATAATCTAAAAACTAATCAAAAGCCATATTGTCATAAATTTTTTTTCTTGTCTTAAGCTATAAAATTAATTGAATTAAAAATGATTAATTCTCATCAAGAAATTGATGAAAATGATAAAAAAAAAATTAAACTTAAAATCAATTAAAATGTTTAAAGGAAAATTTTTAAATAAAAAAAATTACTAATTACATGAGATTTTGGTTAAATTAACAAGAACAATAAAAAATAAGAAGAAAATTATACATACACAATATTCTTAATAAATGAGTTTAAATTGAAGAAAATAAAAAATATAAACACAAATTCGATTAAAGATCACTTTCAATAAAACTTTGGTTTAATTTAATTTATTGCATTAGAACTTTTTTAAATTTAAGTTGTAAATTAATATTCTAAATTTCACTTAGATTAGAATTTTTCAATTAATAAATTAATTTAATCCATAAATACAAATAAATTAAAAATTTTTTGATAAATAAAAATAACTAATTATTTGTGTTAAAAGTATCACGAAGAGAGATTGCCGTGGATTTTTCAACGCCTATTAACACAAATTAATGAATTAGAGTACACATAGAGTAAATAAAACAATAGATGGCCAAAATTGGCAAAAATAAAATGACTCTTAGTTAAAAAAAAAAGAAGAAGATTTATGAAAACACAAACGATACAAAAAGGCAAAAAAATTATTTTTAATAAAAAAATTTTAAAAACGCACCGCCGACAGAACTCTCCTCGTAATCGACAAGCGCAAACTGACTTGTTTGGGCACAGACGATTTAAAAAAAAAAATATACTATTCACCCACTGCCGTTTTGCCGTGGCTTAACTTAACTAAATATTTTGTTATTGCCTTTTTTTTTTTTTGAACACAGTTTGACTAAATTTTTTGAAATTATATATATAAAAATATCAAACATAAACTCAATTGATAAAATATAAGTTTTTGAAAAGAAGAAAATTTATATATTTTGAAAAGAAATATAAGAATCAATTGAATCAAAAGGCAGTTTCAATTTTATAAAACAAAAAAAAATCAAAATAGGAGGAGTTAATTGGTTTGTAAGTTAGTTTCTTAAGTATAAACGTAATAATTGAGTAAAAAAAAATGATTTCTCATTTATTTTTTCAAATAAATAAGTAAACAAACTAAAATTAAAGGCGGGTAAACTATATAATTAGAAAACAATTTTTTTTTCATAAATATATAGATAAAAATAGATTGAAATCTAGCTACACATGAACAGTAATATCAATCTCTAACAGAATAAAGTTTTGAGTTACAACATACTCACACACAAACAAATAATTCAGTTTTGTAAGTTTTTTTTATAAATGAAGATCAAAAACTTATAAGTTTAGTGTTATTCTTAATAAGAATGTGAACATAGGAAAAACGCTTTTATCATATACAATAGAGGGCGCATTTATTTACCTAAAATAAATTTTTTTTTTTTTAATTTTTTTTTTTACTAAAAAAAAATCTTTTTCAATCATTTTATCAAGTGTTGAAAGAAGTGGGAGGCATTTAAAAAAATATACTTCAAATTATTAACAATAAAAATTTTAAGAAGCTTCTCTAAAATCGAATATAGAAAAAAATCAATCAATCCCTTTTTTTTTTTTTTGTAATATAGGCTTTGATTTCAATTTTAAGCTACAATTGGTTTATATTTTTAAGACCTATTTGAAAACTATTAATTGAATTAAAAAAATATAAATTAAATAATTTTCTATAATTAAATTAAAACAAAATTTTAATAAAATAAAATTGTATCGAATACATTAAACTACAAAATGACTTTATTCAAAATAGATTTAATTGCAATTTTTTTTAAATATTAAATAGATTAAAAAGAGTAATAATGATTCTAAGCAGATATTTAAAGAAATACAATGAAAAGTAGGTTGAATTTAGAAAAAAAAAGAAATTTTTCTAAAAAAGATTAATTGATTAAAAACTATTAAAAAAAATAATTTCTAAAAAAGAATCAATCTTAGTGAAAAAAAAGCAAAAAATATTTAAATGTGATAGAGAAAATCGTAATGAAACCAAAAAAGAAAAATTATATACAAAAAGATTTTTAAATAAAAAAATGTTCTCACCTAAATACAAGATTCACCTGGTCTTCATTCAATTAAAGTAAGTGGTCTACTATTTTTAAGGGATTTAATTTTATAAAAGTTTGATTTAAATAGCGTTTGATATAAATTTTATATAAAGAAAATTCTTTTATATAAATTTCATATAAATTTTATTTTTTTTTAATTCGTATATTCGAATTTGGGGCTTTCTTTTTTTTATATAAAAAAAATTGAATCAATTGATTAATAGGATGCAATTTATTTTCTTAACTGCCATAATGCCCAATGAAGGGCGCAGAATTAAAGTACTGTTTTTATCTGTATTGAATTCTTTGTAAAATGTCAATAATATTCAGGTAGCTATAAAATTTTAAAGAAAATTTTATATGAAATTAAAAGTATTAAAACTTTACTTATTAAAGTTGTATCAAAAGTTTTATTATGTAACAAAAAGTAATTTTCAAGTAAAAAAATATAATTTATTTTTTTTACAGGTAAATAAAAAGGTATAATAGAAAGGTCTATGTAAGAAACATTTCAACAAGTAAAAAAAAAAACCACCGTCACTTTTATAAAACACAATAGTATCGTGTTTTTATAAGGGCTTTCCATAACTTATAAAAGGTCATGTTTACAAGGTTAGTTTGAATAAAAAATTTATTCAAACTATATTTTCAAATAAATTATCTTAATTTTTTTCCTATCAAATATTAACCTATTTCATATTGATAGTTTTTTATTTTTATATAGAAACCATCATTATGTTAGAAAAATTTTCTCAAAATTTATAAAAGACAAAATCAAAATTTGGAAATTTTTTTAGAGAAGAATTAGGCGACTAGGTCAAAGCGCAACGAACCGAATCTAACTGTAATATTTTTACCTTAAGTGTGTTTATTCAATTTTTTTTTTACAAAGCTAACCTGTTTTCTTTAAATTTATAGTAGAAAATTAAAAAAAATTTTTTTGTTTAAAATTTTACCAGAGAAAATCTTTTTACCAAATTTCACAAGAATTTAGCAAAATTTGAAAAAAATAATTTTATTAGAAAAAGTCAAATTGAACACATTTGAACAGCTTTGATATTTCTTTGTTTTAATTATACATATGTAGATCAAAATTGTTAATTGACTGAAAAGAAAACAGATTCATAGTTTTCTTTTTTTGTTTTTAAATATTATTTCAAATAAGCTTTAAATGTTTTTATTGAAAGGGTGAATTTTTTTTTGATATTTAACAGACACCTTCTAAAAAAGTTAGTGTGTGTTCACCAAATGGTTAAACTTAAAAAGAAAAATTATGTTAAAACTTAGTTCATATTTTTTTAGAGAAAAAATATTTTTTTCATGTTTTGAAACTTTTCAATTGATTCAAATCTCATCCTGTTTAATTTAACTAAACTATAAAAGCTTTGAGAAAAAAGCGTCAAGGTCTTAGCTTAAAAATATTTTAAAACTATTAGTGGTTAGTAATTAGGTAATTTTGAAAGTAATATTTTCGAAGAAAAAATAACTCAGATTGACTATTGATTTTAAAGTTTATATTAATTTTTCCTTTTTAATAAAAACTTAGTTTAATAATGGGCGATGTTTTAAAAATTAAAAAATAAAGACGCCCGATTATTTCCGGAAAACTTATCTTTGAAAAAAAATGTACAAGATAATTTATAAAAGAGAAGAAACAGATAATCTTTTAGAATAAGGTAAAAGTTAGTGTTCCAACATGTGTTGTCAATAAAGCACGCTATAATACGGTGGGAAAATAAAGAATTTTCCTTGTTTAAACAGAAATTTTCTAAAACAATAAGTTTAATTAAAATAAAGATGCTGTTGTAAAAAAAATGTTTTTGTTTTAAGCTAAGAAATTTTTTTTTAAAAAACTGGTTTCTTATTAAAAACAAAAAAAAAAATATTTCTAAGCAAAATAATAGTTAAATGTCAAAAGTAATCTATTCAAAAAGGAAATAATATGATAAATTAAATTAATTTTTCAAAATATCTTTCATGATAAACAACTGACAAAAATCTTGTAGCTTAATCTGAAATAATCAAAGAATGACCAAACATAAAAAAATGAAAGTAAAAATCAAATTTTATTTCATTTTAAACAAACAGCTGGTAAATAGATTTTTTTTTTCTGAACACAAACTTTTACTTTTTAATAAGTACAAGGTGATAAAGGGTGATTGGGTGTCGATCGATCGGCTAATAATGGCGTGCATAATGTTTATTCAAGCTTGACCTTAAACAGGTTCAACAAAGAAAAAAATACAACAAGTTTTTAGGTTTGTCATAAAAACTAAAAAAAAATAATTAGTCAAATAGACAGGAAACGATCAGTAAAAGATATTAATAAATTATTTTATAGCTAAGTAAGCATTGGTTATACATATTCAACTTGTAATTAAGGTAACTAAAATATTGTGAAAAATAATGAATTATAGTGATACAACAGAAAAAAAACATAAATTGATTTCTGTTTTTTTTTTTTGCAATTTAATTTTAGCTTATGTTAAAAATCTTTACTTAACATCTTTCATTAAGAACTAAAATATCACAATTGTAGTATAAATAACTAGAATTATTCAGCTATAATATGTTTAAAAATTGCTAATTTATTTTTAAAATTAAGTTTTAAATTAGAAAATTTCATAAATTGGATTGCTGTCGGTGAGGTCAAAAGGTCAAAATAATCACCAGAGAAAATTTTAAAAACTTTAGCCTTCAAAATTACAGCCCACTTTCTTGAAGTGATCTCTTAACTTATTTTAATCTTCTTTATTAAGCTTAAAATTTTTTTTTTTGAATTGGCTAATTTTATTAAGATGAAATTTATCAAAAATAAGTTAACAAATATATTTAAAAGTTTAGTTGAAAGATGTAGAAGAATAGTTTTTTTTGATTCAAAAATAGATAATCTAAATACTTAAAACTTAAAAAACATCTTTGTCTTTTACATTCAAATTCAGTTATAACCGGAAACATGTGTTTTGAAGAAGAAGAAAAAAAGAATAAATTTAGCTTTTGTTTTATTTTTTAATTTTAAAATTAAACTTATTTTTTCAATTTTTTCTTTTCAAATTAGAATCATATAAAAAAAATAATTAAAGATCTAATGTATTCTGACTAAAAATGAATTTTGACAAAATTTATTTTCCTTAAGAATCTTCATAAAAAATTTCACAATAACTTAATGACTTTAAAGCAGAGTAAAGATTTTTCGTTTTAAATCAAAAAAAAAAAACTTAAATTGAAATTATTTTAAAAAATGTTTTCTATAAAAATTTCAATTTACTTATTTTTAATGATAAAAAAAAACAATACAACTCAATCAGTGTGAAAAACTTATCAACTTTTTTTTCTCTAAATGCTTAACGTGAAAAAAAAAGTTTGACTAATGAAAAAATCGAATATACTCAAACAAAAAAAGATGAATAAATAAACCGGACGATAAAAAATGATCTTTAAACTAAATTTTTGTCATTAAAATATGCGTGCGACGCTTTACAAGAAGTTTAAATTTAATTTTCCAAAAAGAGTTTTGATACAATCGAATTCACCGTTGCTTAATGTTTGTGGCCTTGAATTTAGACCGTTCGATTCTATGAAATTAATAATCTAGAGAAAAAAAAGGGTCGCCTGTGACTATTTGAACTGGCAATAATCAATATTCAAAAACGTGAGTTTATTTATGTGTATTTATATAATATAAACTATGTATTTTTAAAAAACTTATGTATTTTTATTCTATATATTCTTCTAAGCGTATTTTTATACTTAGTATTAATGAATGTATAATGAAATGTGCTGGTGCTAACGGTGCATTGCCAGCCGGTGTTAAGTTTGACGAACTTTATAATAATTTCAAATAACTACTGGGTTAGTACCTTACAATAGGAAAAAAATCAAAGGGTTGATTGAAAAGATGATTCTTTATTTTGTTTTTTCGTTTTTAAAACTTACAACAGCGGCACACGTGTCAAGCCCTAAAGACGTGCAACCTTGACCAGCGCGTCTGTGCGAATAGAAAATAATTTTTTTTTATTAATAACATAGAAATTTTAAAAATCGACTGCTTCATTAGTTTTACACTTGAAGCGATGAATAGTTTAGATCAAAGTTTCAATAAAAATTTTAAACATAACGTCATTAAATTTGGCTACCTAAATTTGCAAAAAAAAAAAATGAAAAACATTTTCTAAAAAGCGGTTTGTAAAAAACTTCAATTAAAGCGTCTAAAAATTTTATATAATTATTTTCATTAATAAAAAATTATAAAATTATTAGCATCTTCTAATTTAAAAATAACTTTAAAAATGAAATCAGAAAAAAGCTTAAAAAATAACTCAACGAGAAAAATTTTTTAGTCAATTTTAGATAATGTAGCAATTAAAATGATTAAATTCCACAACAAAGTTTTATTTAAATTTAAAGTATCTCTTATTTATGAATAAAGTTTAGAATTTAATTAATAGACTATAAAATGAATTCATTGAAAAAATAAATAGTTTTCCTTTTAATGAAAATAATTTAGATTGAGGGTAAATTAATTAATTGAAAAGTATTTAGATATACAGAAATCAAAATATTTAACTCAAGTTTTTAATACTTCCAACAATTAATCTCTTAGAAATTACTCAAGCGATGAATTGACGAGATTAAATAATAGTTCAGTCAAACCGGAATGAGTTATTAATTATTAAAAAAAAATTTTTTTTTAATTTAAAAGACAGTTAAAATTGAGAAAAGGAAATTAACTCTTTTACTTTTCTCATAAACTTCACTATCAACTTTAAAAAGATGTTTTGTTTGCTTTTTTAAAATAATAATTATAGAGAGAAAGAGGGTTTCACAAGGTCACCTTTCGTAAAAGGATAAATTGTGGTTTTCTGTGTGTTAATTGCAAAGCAAGTGGAGCGGCGGAAAGAAGGGGAGGTTTGCATTTAATTGGGCAAAAAAATAAAATTTTTTACTTTTTTAAGTACTTATGTTAAGTGTCGTATAATTTAAATAACAAGAAAAAAATTTAAAAAAATATAACAATCAAAAGATACTCACAAGGTGAAGATTTTTCTAGATTACCAAAGTTTTTTTTTTAAATTATGGACGTATATATAGTTGCATACCAATTCATAACAAAAACCTTAAATGAGAAAGTTTAAATTAAAAATAAACATTAAACTCTAAATTTATTGATTAAACTAAGTATTAAATATACAATGTTAAATGACGTTATTTAAAGTATGTAAAAGTATTTCTTAACCGAATAAAAAACTGTTTAAAGTTTTATTTCATAAAAAGTTAAACTTAAAAAATCAATTAAAAGCGTAAATGTTAAACATAAAAAAATTTTGAAGAAAAAAAAATGATAAATGAATTTAGTGGTTAGCAACACGTGCATCATTGATTCAATTTATTACTTAAGTCCACTTCTAAAAAGACAAAGACACACCTGGCTTAAAAAAATAATTAATCAAATTTATTGTTCTAGTTTCAAAAGAAAACGAATTGCTTAAAGTTTTTTTTTTAAATTAAAAAAGCTTAAATACATATATCACATGAAAGTTTTTTTTTCAATATTTTAAGAACATCAACTTCTCATTTAAAAAAAAAAATTTCTTTTTTAGAATATCTTCTTAAAAAATTAGCTCATTTTTGTACTTGATTATGTTAAAAAATAGCGTGATAAACAATAACCACCATTTAGTAATTTTTTGTTTGGTATTTTTTATGTAGCTCAAATGATCATCAGCATAATCATTAGTCGGTTAGTTTATTGTGTGTGATCATCATCACTCTTCGAACTTCATCATTTGACGGCAGCATATGTACGTAAAAAATTAATACATAGTGTAATTTAAAAATTAAAAAAAAAAAAACAAAAACAAAAAAACAAGAAGTCAATGGTTTGAATGTTTACAATTATTAAACTTTTGTTAGCGCGCTTGTTTCAAAGTTTATTTCAAGAACTGAAAGCTTTTGGCTTAATTTATGGGAAATTATCATTACGAATAGCCATTATTAAATTACTATCGAATTTGAAAAGCGGTTGCCTTTTTGTCGACTTTACATTCCGGTTTCATAATCGATTCTTATTTGCTAACAAAACTAACTTTAATATGTTCATAAAAACATTCAATAAAAAAAAAAATCATCAAAATAATGTCAAAAGTAGAATCAAAAAAAAAAAGAAATCCTATTTTAATTACTCATACGCATACACCAAGGATGATGAAAAAAAAAATTAAAAATTACATCAAATAAAAAAATAGCAACACCGGAAACCTGTTAGGATTTTTTCAATTAAGTCTGATCAAATAAAATGATAATCTTGAGAATTAAACTAACACCCCAACACTGAATATTTTTTTTTGAATTCAAATTTTTTTTGTTTTTTATGAACCAGTCAAACTTATTTCAGTTAAAAAAAACTTATTATCATAATGTTTTTTAAAACTTAATACTGAACGATTGTTAAAGAAAAAAAATTTTGATTGATAATTTAAAAATTATTTATTTCTAATGTTTATCAAACTTAAAAAAAAAACTCAATTATATTAGAAAAATTTAAAAAAGAAAACTTTTAAAAAAAAATTGTTTGAAAATACCCAGGTGACTAGTGTCAGATAGCAGGTGGAGAAAAGATATGAAAATAAAATAAGAATTTAAAACAATTAGAATTTTTATTCTTTAAAATGAATATGTTTTTATTTATTTTAATTCTTAGTAATTTTATATATCCATTGAAAATAAATACGACTAAATTTAGTTTAAGATTACAGCTTAAATTAGATTTACGCCCTGTCCACCTCCACATAAATTTATATTATGATGATTTAAAATAAAATCAATACACTTGACCACCATCTAAGGTGCAGTAATTTTTAATTCTTTTTAAAATTAAGTTAAGAAGATATTTTCAAAGTTATAAATCATCTTTTTATTTTAAAGCATCCTTATAAAAAATGAATACTTAAAAATCAAAAATTTTAATTAAAAAAAAAGGTAAAGCACAATTCGTATTTTCAGTTTTTTGTGAAATGACAACACCTTAATAAACTTAAAAAAAAAAGTTTATTGAAGTATTAGATTAAAATAGATTTAAATTTAAAAAAAAAAACAAAAACATGTCATAAGAGAATTGGCTATTTGTAGAAAATTAATATAAATAAGAAAAAATAAATAATCATCGCTATAATCCACACCATATATCACTTACAAAAAAAAAACTGCCAACCAACGAACCCTTTTTTAACTATTTTTTCAATCTAAATTAGTTGAAAGCTAAAAAGTTAATGAGATTAAGTAGAAAAAATTTAAACCATGTTAAATTTTTAACATTTACTTAATAACAAAAAAAACTAATATTAAATTGGAGATACCTATTTATAAGCATCATATTAACAAATCTTTACATATCAATTCATAAAAAAAATTTAATTTTATTATAATGCTTTAAATTTTTAGTTAAAACAAATTCTTTTTAAAAGTAAATGTTCAAAAAAGTAATGAACCTAACTAGTATAGCAATTAAATGAAGTAAAAAAAAAAGCTTATTTTTTTAAAATTACACTTTTTGACTTTTTTCATACTGACCGGCATTTAGAAAAAAAATCATACGGCTAATTACAAGCATCTAATCATTTATTTAACTGGTCTAAAAATAAGTATTGTGTGTTTTAAAACTGATTAAAAAGTCACCTCATTTGATCAAATTAAAAATTTTTTATCCAATCAGCATATGTACATATTCATAAACTTAATTAATATTATTTTAGATAAACACTATTTTTAAAAGAAGATTATTTTAGTTAATAGTTTTTCTTTTTTTAAAATATGCTTCTAAAAATAAAACTTCAATTCCTAAGTGTTAAAGATTTTTTTTTTCTTAAAAAAAAATTCTCTAACTAAATTAAAGAATCGTTAAAAAAAACTTTTAAAAGTATCGAAAATTCTGATCCTTATGAGAAAACTTATTTAAGTAAATTTTAATTAAAAGTAAAAGAAAAAGTTTAAAATTGATACTTTAAACCACAGAAAAATCTTAACTATAAAACTTTTTTTCTTAACAAATTATCACTATAGTATGTCAATTAAACTTAAAAAATAACTAAAAACTGTAAATATCCTTTCTCTTTAGTTTTTTTTTTTTGGTAATTTATTAACTAATTAATTAGTTTTGATAAAACTGCTGTTGTTTTTTTTTATAAAAATAAATGAATAGAAATTAATAAAAAATGCACACAATAAATCTAAATTTAAAAAAAGCAATTAAAAAAAGAAAAGAGTTAGAAAATTGGTGTAAGTAAGTTAGAAATTTTAAAGATTATTTTACAACAAAATATTTATAGAAAAAATTATTTAAAAAACTAATTAAGCTAACAAATACGAAATTTATAGCTTATTAATTATAAAGTTTTAGGTTTATAAAAAATACTTGATTTACTTAACATCATATGAAGGTAAAAATTTAAGTTATAAATACAAAAGTATAGAGTTCAATATAATTTTTGAAAAAAAATTATAAAAATAGCAATTAAATTTTAAAATTTATAAAAAAAAGAATTATAATTACATTTTAAATCGACCGATTCGATCAAAGTCGACCAAAGGTCAAAGGTTTTAAATACTCAAAAATAATTTTTGAATAGCTTCTGAAAAAAGAAGAAAATTTAACAAAAGAAAATTAAAAGATCAACCCTAATGTGGGGTGTCAGTTGTTGATACACAAGTGAAAATAAACAAGTATTTATATATAAAATGGACATTGTGATTTATGGGTAAAGATCTATTTTGATTAGCGTAAGTTTCTATGTTTATTTTTTGTCATTATCATTTCCCAGTACGATCAACTAATTGCTTTTTTTTTCTTTTGCTTTTGTTAAAAATTAACCCTTTTCTTTTTTAGTTTTTTTTTAACACGGTAAAATCCTATATCGATCTGCTTAAAGGCATTTTCATTGTAAAGAAATATAGAAATGGACAAATATTAAAATTTCATCAACATCACAATTGAAATTTAAAAAAAAAAAAATTTTTTATAAAAAAGATAAAACTTTTAATGTTTACACGTGTTGATAAAAACAAAATTTGAATAGAAACTATATAATTAAAAAAAGTTTTTTTTTTGAAAGAAAAAGTTTCTTAACTTTTAATGAGAAAATAAAATTTAAATTATAAACTTGTTTTTTGAAAAATCATTTTTTAAAAAAGTCTTTCTCTAAATTTTTTTTTTCATTTCAAATTAAACAAAAGTTGGATTAAATCAAATTGAAATTTTTTTTTTGTTTGAAATAATTTTTAAATAAAATGTCATCAAAATCACTAATTAAAGTTAAAAATAAAGTGAAAACAAATGAAAAGTTTTGTATAAAACAAATTAATTTTTACAGAATAAAACTTGTAAAAATAAAATGTAAAATTATAGGAAAAAAAAATTGAAGAGTTAAAACAAAAAGTTAAATAGACTTAATTTTAATAAAAAACAGAGCTTAGTATGGGCAGCGGAGCTAAAGAAAAAGAATATGAGAATTACGTGTGTACAATAAATCACTCATTAATATTTGATAAGCACATTTAGTTAAACGGACAAAGCAATAGCTGCTCGTTTTTTTTTTTTTAGCTTAAGACATCATCATTAAGAATAAATTGAGAATATATTTTTAAACAGTCTACCAAAAAAATCAACTAATAAGCTATGGTATCTAATTTTAAAAATGAATTTTTTCATTACATATTTTCAAAGATAAAGAAACAGAGCTCAATTTTACTGATTGAATAAAGAATACTTTGGACTAAAATTGTATTAAAAAATTGAAATTATTTATAAAAATAAAGCAATTTGCAAATTAAAATTAACAAAAAAATATTAAAAAAAAGAAGGGTTTGTACGATAAAGAAATTTAAATAAAAAAATTAAGCAAAAAAAAATTGATGATATAGCTTAAACTAATCAATGTAAAAGAAAAATGCAAGATAAATAAAATAAATGAACGTGAAGTTTTAAAAACTTATTAATTATTAAGACTAAAGATGAATAAAAAGTTTTTTGTTTGAAAATGGAAAAAATTTTAAAACCACAATTAATTTTTCATGTCTCTTTAATTGCAATCTATTCTTCAACTTCTATAAATATTCTTTTTTAGATCTTTTATAACTCTTACATTATAGTTGTACATAAAATGCAAATTTTTTTTTAGATGAATTAAAATAGTCAAGCTAAATTATATTGACCTTCGACATGTTAGAAGGCTAGTCAATTAGAAAATTAAATGTGTGATGGTTTTTTGGCAACAAACTAACATATTCATCTTTAATCATCGAAAACTCATCTTTATCAGCAAAAAAAAAAATTTTTTCTTTTTAAGTTTTATAATGATTATTATCAAGTAAGTTGAACACGTGCTTCATTGGTTCATTATAAAATTTAATTACATATAGTTTAAGTAATTTAAAATTTCATCTTAGTTAAAAAATTTAATTTAAAACAAATTACAAAAATAAATTATCAACTAAATATCACATTTTAAATTTATCACATAAGTTTGATTAAATTTATATTGAGATTTTAATTTTATAAATAAAATTCTGTATAATATTAAAATTAAGTTTAATAAAAATTATCTGAAAAATTTTTAGAAATTAGAGACAAAATTTTTAAAATAAGTTTTAATGAAAGCTTAATGATTTTTTTTTAAACAAAGTTCTAATTAAAGCTTGTTGAAAAAAAACTTCAAAAAAGTTTTAATTGAAGTTTGATAAAAAGTTTTTTTTTAAAAAAAAGTTTTAATAAAGTTGTCAAAAATCAAAGTCTTATTTAATTTTCTAATAAAGTTTTAAGCTAAACTTAAAAATCTTAAGCTGATAGTTTTTACCAAAACTTATCTAATCAAATTTTTGATAAAGTTATTTGATTTTCATAAAATAAATTCAATGAATTAAAACCTAATGAATTAAGTAAAATGTAATTTTAAGTAAACTTTATTAAAAGTATCAAATTTATTGAATAAAATTAAGTATATTGAAAGTCTGATTTTATAAAATGTATTAGTTAAAATCTATCAATTTCATCAATTTGAGTTTATCAAATTAATCAACTTAGGTCTTAAATTAATCAATTTAAGTATTCTAAATATACTAATTTTATTATTCTAAATATATTAATTTAATTATTCTAAATATATTTAGTATTTTAAATGTATCAACTTAAATTTTCTAAATGTATCAGCTTAATTCTTTAAAAAAACTTGAAATCTTTTAAATCTAATTTTTCTAAATACTCTCAGTAAAATGTAATTAATATTTTAAGAAAAGTATTTTAAATGTTTATATATGAAAGTAAATGAAACTTAAGTTCATTTGATAAATATTTTGTCAAAATATTAAGAGAAAAAGAACTAATTTGAGAATGTAGTTTTTAAAATATTGACAAATGAAAGAATTTTTTGAAAAAGCCAAGTTTAAAATAATTTTAAAAATAATTAAACTTAAAAAATAAGTTTAAAAAAATCAAAGCGTATTTAATCAAAAAATGAATTAAAAAAAGAAGCATATTAAATTAAATAGTTTTAAAAAAATAACATAAAAAAAACTTAGATTACATTTAAATTTGTGTAATAAATGTGAATATAGTTTTAGACAAAAAAATCGCATAAAAAGTGACTATTTGCCTATTAATCATATTTGTTGTGGTAATTAAGAGACGGTCAAAGAGTCTATTTTTGGAATTTAGGTTTTTTTTCTAATTTTTATTTTTTTTTTTTAAAATATTTGTTTATAAAGTTTATCAAAAAGAAAGTGATACATAAGAATTTTTTTTCAATTTAAAATAATTCATTTTTTACTAATGCAAATTACCGGATGACCGGTCCTAAAGCAAACATTCTTTTTTTTTAAATTAAAAAAAAATATGAAAAAAATTTAAAATATCTTTATTAAAATAAAAAATACAAATAAAAAAAATCAAAAAAAAACAATCATTTTAAAAAAAAAATTTTTTTTTATTAAATTTTTTTAAACATTCAAAAAAAGATGCTTATGGTTGAAAAAATTTGGCAATGAAAAAGCATTAAAAAAGATAAAAAAATAAAATAGATGAAATACAAATATTTAAAGCAATTAGAAAAGTAAGATCAGCGACCTGTTGTCAAGTGTAAGTGTCAATAGGTCAATTGAACCGGAATCATAATATTCATGGCACAATGATTCAACTAATTGTACACTTAAAAATTATGGTTTTTTATTAAATATCTTTAAAATTTACAAATAGTAGCTTTATTGAAAACTAGTAGTTAAAGATAATTATTTTATAGAAGTAAATTTTCATATAAAATCTAATTAAAAAATTTCAAGTACATTTCAAATAAATAGAAACAATAAGAAAAAATGAAAAAAAAAGTATTAGAAACTACAAAAAGAAACATGGAAAAAATTGTAAACAAGAGAAAAAAAGCTTTTTTTTTTTTTGAATAAAAAAAAATTAAAACCTGAAAAGTTATTTAGGTATTTGATATACATAAATTAATAAAAACTATAAGCATTTAAAAATTAATAAAACTTATTCTACTTAAAAATTAAATGGACTTAGAAATAGAATATAATTTGTATGAAAAGAAAAAATAAATTTATTCTAATAGCTAAAACTGTATAATTCAATTTTTAAATAACAAGTAATTTGATTATCTAAATTAGCTTTTGATGGGCGCATTCATATCTTTTAATAATAAAAAATAAAACTAGTACAGGTGAAAAATTGCATTTTGATTCAGGTAATTTAAACTGTTGATGAAAAAAATAAGTTTAAAATGAAATCGAATTACAAGAACAATAATCGAATTTTTATTACTTAACCTAAAACAATAGATTACAATATTTAATTAGCAAAAAGAAAAAACATTCAGTTAGCTACTAATTAGTTTTCATATCCCCTAATTTTATGTTTACATACAAAAAATTAATCTATATTAATCTTTACAAAAAAGAAGCAATCAAGAGATGCCATAAAGTAATAAATATTTCAATTAAATTAAATTCAATTTCTTAAGATTAAACAAATGCAATTTAAGTAAAAAAAAAATCCTTAAAAAATAATCTATTTAACTATATAAAATCACAGGATTAAATTAATCGAACTACATACATGAAGTCAATTTTAAAGAAAAGAAAAAAATTTTCAAACAAATAAGGTAAGTTAAAGTATAAATAAGGTGAGCAATCAATGTTTAAATTAAAACAAAACTAAGTAATCGATGTTAAAACAAATTATTATATGTTAAAAAAAAAGATGTTAAAATAAGGCAAGCAATCAATGTGAATGCTAATTACTAGCAATCGCAAACAGAGACTATTTATCAAAAACTGCGATTGATTACAACTTAGAACAAACATCGCAATTAAGCTAAATTTACTTTTTTTTAATTGTTTTATGTATAATTTTTTATTTGTTCATAATGAATATAGATTTCTGTTGATAATTAGTTTATAACTAAACTTATTTTCTTATTTCAATAAATTTTAATTATAGATTAATTAATGTAAAGCAAAAAAAGATGAATAAACTTTGTTTCTAAAAAAAAATTTTCTTTTGCATTTTAAAATTCTTTTGACCAAATCAACTTTGATTAATTTATTCAAAGAAAATATTTAAATTCAAAGAAATAATCGAAAATAAGTAAAAAAATAAACTTGACATAGACTACAAAAGAAGATGATAAAGTTTATAACAAAAAAAAAAAAGTAACAAAAATGTGGTCTCATTAAGGTTAAAATCACGGTTTGACTAAATGCCATTGACTAAATTCCAAAAGTCCAAAGAGAGAAAAAAATCGTTTTAATTCTAGCTACTAAAGGATATTAAGTATGTCGAAAATTTTTTTTTGCCAAATTAAACTAGTTTTTGTTTCATAAATTTAATAAGAAAACATATTGAAAAAAATGTTTTAAGAGTGAAAATAATTATAAAAACACAAAAAGCATCAAAAATAATAAAAAAAAAAACAAAGTGCACACAAAGTATCAAAAAGTAGAAAAATTCTGTAAAAATATCTGGCACGAACTACCGTTATTATAGTATAAAAATGAGCATAAAGTCAATAAAAATCAGCTGATGATGACAATAGAAATAATTTAACTTTGAATTGTAGTAGGAATAGAAAATTAATAAAAGTTAGAAATGTAATAAAGTCAAATTAATTTTTAATAACAGCCATCAAAAAAGAGCTACGACTAAAAATTCAAAAACAATAAAAAGCGCCCCAATCATGCGATTAGTTTAAAACGCATTATGCTTTAGATAGTTTTATTGATCAAAATTTTTTTTGATGAATCAGGTGTATAATTGTATCAAAAAGTTTAAATTTTGTTTAAAGTTAATAAAAAGCTTATAAATTTAATCAAATCAAAAAATTGTTAAAAGTAATAAAAAATTTAAAAAGCAATAAAACAGAATATCGAAAAATCATGAAAAATTAAATACAAATTTAAAAGCCAATTTAAAGTGAATAGAAGTTTTGAAAAAATTGAAACAAATAGAGATCAAAATTATATAAAAAAATAATCGAATTATGAAATTACTAGAAACAATTTTTCTAAAATAAATTAAAAAGTATTTTAACAAAAAAATTTATTAAAAACATTAAAGAAAATATTTGTGTGAATAGAGTTCAATAAAAAAAATATTTCAAATATAAACAGTTAATGAAAAGTAAAAACCAATAAAAAAAATTGATTTCAATGTAAAAAATAATTAATTAAATTAAAAAGTAATTCGTGTAATTTACTAAATAAAATTTTAACCTGAAATGAATAAACTTAAAAACCATTAACTTGTTTAACACGTGCATTAAATAGCAAAAAAAGAAAAATTATGATCAATAAATCGAATGCAACAAATTTAAGACTATTTTACAAAAAAAAATAATAAATATCTTTGTACCTAAAAAATTATGACTTATCAAAACATCTTTTATTATCAAAAAATGATTATTAATTTATATTTGAAATTTTTCTTTCTGAACTTCATGAAAGACTATTAGTTTTTAACCCACAAATAAAGATAATGCTTTATGAAAGCGAAGCTTAAAAAAACTAAAATATAAATTAATAAACATAAACTATAGAAAAGAATAAAAACTTCAAAAAACAACATATTTGAAAACAACAGAAAATCAAAATAGACCAGAATTTAATAAATTTTAACTAAAAAAATTTGAACAGATGTATATAAATAAGAAATGAACAAGTTAAAAAAAAAAAGTCATAATGAACGTCTGCTAATTGTAATTAATGTGCGCAAAAGGCTCAACTCCTTCTGACATTCATTGACAATAGTGGCTTTTAAAAAAGCCTTTGTAAAACGACTGCCTAAACCATAAATGCATCCACGTGTCTATACTGGCAAGTGGAAGATGATTTTTTTTTAGAATTAATATTAAATAATTTTAATGATAACAGCAGTCAATATAAATTAACTAAGACCACAAACCAATAGTAATCAAAAAACATCTATTGAAAAAAAAAATTTTTTTTATTTGAATATTTGATCTTACCTAAGCTTCAAATAAAAAGTATTAAAAAATTTTGAGATAAAATATTCAAATAAATTTAGATGAAATTCATTTTCAAAAAAAAAATTATCTTCATAAAAGAAAATTTTTAAAAACTTTCATAAAGCTAATCAAAAAGTTAAATTAAATTTATTTTAAAAGAGAAATAAAAATAAAGTTAAATAAAATAAAAATAATCATCTACTTGTAAGAATAGTTAAAGAAGCTATTGGATTTTTTTATTTAAACATTATCTAAATTTAAGCTTTAATAAACGAATAAATAGCCATTATATGCTATTAAAAAAGGATGACCTGAATGCTTGATGTCAGGCCATTTAAATGAATTGAATTACTAGATTCAAAACAATAAATTTCTATGCTAAAAATAAAAATTCAATGAATATTTTAAGATAATATCAAATTATTGACTCTTAAATGATTTCTAGTGAATTTTAAAAAGATTATTATTAACATCTTTTTGTGAATATTTTTAATAAAAATTATATTTAGATTATACAGAATTATAATACATGAAAAATTATTAAAAAAAATATATCAAAGTACGTGATCATTATTTGATTTGTTGATATAATAAACTTTGATTTGTTAATGTTAACTTTATAAAATGATTTTTTTTTTGTTTTTTTTGTTAAAAAATAGATTTCTTAAAGGAAATTAAAATCTTAATGAAGTATAAACATGATTCTTATTAAATAATTTATAAAACAAAAACAAAAAATGTTCAGTTGTTTTTATCAAAAAAACAATAAAACTTTTAATTTTTTAGAAAAAGATAAGATTAATGTAAATTAGGTTGAAAAAAATCAAAAAAAATAAAAAAAATTAATAATTTAGATCTATAGACTTATAGCTTAAAAATTTTTTTTTTTTTGGTATTAAGAGGATGCTAGTTTTCTATAACAAACAAATATGTATAAAAAAGGAAATGACAAATAAACGAGAAATCAAATAACCTATAACATCTAAATAAATATCAAAATTATATATTGATTTTGATTTAAACGGTCATGCGTTATATGAAAATTTCCCTATCTTAAATTCTTTAAGATCAGTTTCATATAATAATTAGATTTGACTTATAATTTAAGCTAAAAAAAAATTTTTGTTTATTTCTAATTAACGCATTTAAATATATTGAAACGAAAAGTAAATTTAATTTTAAAAGTAAATATTAGATGAATTTATTTACTTATATGCGCATGCTTTTTTGAACATTTTCAACACTGAAAAAAAAAAGTAAACAAAACTCAAATTAAACTTATATCGTTTTAAACGGATAAGGCATTTGAAATAAAATTTTGAAAAATTAAATTTCTTTAAACTTTTAAATTAACCTTTTCGATTGTTAGTTAGTTTTTTTTTTAATATAAGTTTGTACAAAACGTTTCATCAAATATTTTTAGCAAATATTTTTCATCTAGTTTTTCAAATAAATTTTCTTTAAAACTACAAAATATTTTAATAAAGAGTAGACTAAAAAGTAGACTAAAGAATTTGTTATACTTAAAAATTTAATAAACTTAAAAATTATTTTGATAAAATATATTAGTTGAGGTAAACTATTTTAATAGATGCGAATATTAATATTTTAATAGAGGTAGAATATTTTAATAAACTCTTAACAATTTTAAATAGAGTTTAAAAATAATATTTTGATAGACTTTAAAGATGAATATTTTGATAGAGTTAATAGAACCTAATAAAAGCTAATTAAAAAAAATAAATTATATCAAACCTAATAAGGTTTAAAACTTTATAAGTTTTTCTAATAAAAATTAATAAGGTTTTTCAAATAAAAACTCAATAAGGCTTTAAATTTTGAAAATTTATTAGAAATTGAAATTATATTGGAAAATTAATTTTGAAGCTTATTTACTAAACATAATCTAAGGTTTATTTAAAAATTAGCTTTTAGGTTTTATCAGAAACTAATTAGAAATTAACTTTTTAAAAGCCTTTAAAAATAAATTTTTTTAGAAAACAACGTTGAAATACTCCTTAAAAGTTTTATTAAAAATTAGTATACGAAATTCTAATTAAATAATACCATACGAAAATTGAAAAAATAAACAAAAAATGTACTTCAAAAATGGTTTAAATAAGCTTTAGAAAAATCAAGTTGAAATAAGCTTCAAAAAGACTTATTGAAATCTGTTTTATGAAAATCTTATTGAAAACTATTTTGTGAAAATCATATTGAAAACTATTATATGAAAACCTTATTTAAAACTATTTAATAAATTGTTTTAAGAAAATCATAATAAGAACTATTAAATGAAAATCTTATGCTAAAAATCTTTTCAAAAACTATTATACGAAAATCTTATTGAAAAATAGTGAATAAAAATAAAAAATTAAAAAATAATATAAAACTTACATTTTCTTTGTTATCCATCTACCCAATTTATTTTGAAACTAAATATAAAAAAATTCAATCAATTAGACACTTATAAAGAAAATATTTTTTTTGAAATAAACAGGTGAAAATAATTTAATTAAATTAAAAAATAATTTAACAGTTTAAAAATTATTAAACTAATTTTAAAATAGAATTGATAAACATGTTAATGAATTAAGTTGAAACTAAATAATGCTTAAGATTAAGCATGCGTTGTTCAACAAACTTTTAAATAATATAAAAATTAATTACAATTGTAATGAAAGAAGAATTCTATTATTCAACTAAAAAATACTTTTACATTTTTTAAGATTTTCATTTTAAAGAATTTCACTGATAAAAATTGATTGTTACACAATTAGCCTTATAAAAAGCATGAAGCAAAATTTTTTTTTTTGTTTAAAATTAATCAAGTTCAAAAGACAATGTAGGTGTCATAACGATGAGTTAATATATTGTTTAATTAATCAGGAATTTTATTAAATGACTTGAATAAAATATTTAAAAACTAAACATAAAATTAATAAACATAAAATTAATTTACAAAAAAATGAACATAAAAATAAGTTAAAAAATGAACAATAAAATGGACAAAAAAAATGGAAAAAAAAATGAACAAAAACGTCAAAAAAAAACTCAAAATAAAAAATTAAAAACTTAATTTAAAAAATTGAATTCCTTATTTGAATGAACATTTAAATGAACTTGTCAATATATTAACCAACAAATTTAGTAATTAAAATTATAAACTGAAAAAAAAAATTAAAAAAAAAAAATTGAAAATAAATTGAGAAAATATAATTTAAATCATAAATAGACTTTCATCAAATTTTAACTCAACCATAATTCTTACTCAATTGAAATTTAAAAAAAATGTTTTCACATCAACAATAATGTTTTTTTTTAATAGCTCTTAACTTGATCAACCACAAATTTAATCAATTTTTCTATTTTAAAAAGTGTTTAATCTTTAATTAAAAAGAAAAAAAAATTTGTTTCTTTTTTTAAAAATTGATTTTTAGAAAAAAAAAGTTAAATTTTAGTTTAAGCATAAATTAAAACTTTTTGTTTTAAATAACAACGTAAATATATCTAAATATATTTAAGTATTTTAAAATTAAGTACTAGAACGTTGATATATTAATAAATCAACACTTTAGTAATTTTAATAATTTAAATATCAACAAAATATCAATAATTCAAAAGTTTAAACAAAAGTATAGATGACGGATTTTTTTTTTCAGTAAAAAGAAAACGCAACGGAACATCGATCGACAAATTGATTGTGACTGATGACTGAATATAAGTAGTACGAGTTAATCGATTCAACGCGCTATTGCCATTAGCTAAGAAAATTTTTTTTTTTTTTAAGAACTTAACAAAAACAAGTTAAATAAAAGGAAAGCAACAAAGCGAGTAACCGGATCGGGAGATTAACCATGCGACACCCTATTAAAAACTGGACTTGATGAAAACTTAACCTTGATTTTATTGTCAATTTCATAAAAATATATTATAAATTTTTATGTCCTAAATGACCATTGAAGAGTTATTTAAGTATAAAATTTTTCATTCATAAACTTTCAAAATAGTATTGATAAATAATTTTTTAAAAATTTTAACGATGAAATAATTAAAACTTATTGTTTTATAATAGAATTTTAAATGAATTTAGCTTCAGGAAAGGAGATTTTTTGTTAAAATTTTTGTTTAACTAAAAATAGCCAGGTGAACTATCATGTTAATAGTATTGAAAACTCAATCAATAATTAAAATATTCAATTACCGTGCACACAATAAACTTTTCAAATGATCATACTTTTTAAAAAGAAAAACTCAATTTCATTGTATAAATTAATTTAGGTTTGATAATATTTATTTTTTTTAGCTAAAAAGTTATATAAATACAATTCATTAGACTTTAAAAAGTTAGTGTGCGTAGATGAATAATTTAACATTAGATATCTCAATTAAATTATATTAAAATTAATGATTGATCAACAAAATGTTTGTTTTTTTTCAATTTTAAAGTCAATAATCGATCGATTGTGTTTTTTAAAATTTAATAGTTTTTAAGAAAAAACATCTTTTTATCTTGTCAATAATTTTTGTAATTAAAACTATCATTAAATTTGATCAATATCCTAAATAAAAAAGATAGAGTTATTGATTAGTAGATCAATAAAGTTTATTATTAAATTAATCAAAAAGAAATAAAATAATCAATCAAAAGAGACTGCGCCTGAAATACCGACGCAGCTGGATCATTGCCGTTAATAAACTTAAAAAATAAAATAATGCCATAAGGCACGTTGGTTGCTATTTTTTTTAAAATTAATACGCGTGAATTAGAAGCATCATTTTTGCTTAGCCCAATAATTGGTGCGGCTTTAAGTTTGAATAAAAATTTTTTAAAGTGGGGGCGGCTCAACTTAATTTGATTTTTTGAACTGATCAGGTCAGGTAATTTACGCCAATTTATCTCATCATTTTTTTTTACTAAATAAAATTCTTAACTTAAAGACTTTAACTAATAGATTTAAAGAAATGGTTTGAATAATTGTAATCAATATTTTTTCTATTTAGGCGGGGGCGCTTATTTAATAAAAGAAACTTTTTTCTTTTTATGAAAAGCATCTTTAAGTTCTTTTATTAAAAACATCTTTAAATTTTTTTTGAAAACATATAAACTTTTAAACATAAAAATCTGATTAAAAGTTGTACAAATTAGTTTATTAAATTAATCTCTATGTTAGTTTGAGTAATTAAATTAATACAAAAAGAAAATTTTTTAATTAGATAATTAATTGTGCGAAATGCAATCAAATAACGACAAGCGACATCTAAATTCAATTCATACAGCAGACGATTGAAAACATAGATTCATTTTGCATATATATGTGGTTTATGAAATGAGGCGACTAAAATTAATTAAAACAACACTGAAAAAATTAGTTAAAAAAAAAAGTATAGAAAAATAATAAGGTAAGGTGGCTTCAAGTTTTGGCCCGCAAATCAATTACTCAAGAAGTGCATAGCTTAATTACGGCGCCCATTATTAGTAATAATTAATTAGCCGCCTATTAACTAAAAATCACGAGTATATTGAATAAAAAAAAAACTAAAACATAATTAAAACATCGTTTTTTTATAAGTCTATTGAACTTTTTTTTATAAATTTTAATCAGAACAAAAATCAATTAAGAAGTATTGTCTATGTAAAAAAAACTTAATTAACTCTTTTTAATCAAAGTAATTAAACATTTTTAAAGCAAAAAAGAAAATCAGCTTAACTTATTTTTTAAAGCAATGTTACAAGGACAATTAAATCCGGAAAGTAAAAAAAAAAAAACTAATTAATTGTTAGATCCGAGGTAAAATTTTTTTTTCTTAAACTTGTCTACAAAGTTATGTAAAGATCATGAAAAAAAAATATCTAATAATGCGACATAAAAAAAGAAGTTAAGTGAATTGTAACATTGAAGGACATTTAAAAATCACTTTTTTTGTGTTACAAATAAACTGATTAAAATTTGATTAAAAAAGTAATTTAATTGTGAATAGCTAAAGGCTCAATTAGTTTTTTAAAATGAAAAAACAAAGAAAAGAAGCAAAACAAATCAATCCTAATTTTAAAGTTTAAACAAATTAATTTTGAAACAAAAAAGTTTAAAACAAAAAAGAAAATTTTTTTCTTCATGATAAATTATTAATTGTATAAAGCAATTAAAAAAAATTTGATTCAAAAGTTTCAATGTCCATTATTAAAATTTTAATGATAATGAAAATAATAAAAATTTGTAATTATAAATTAAGAAGGTCTGTTAAGTTTAGATAAAAGTTGTTTAAAAAGTATGAAATTTCTCAACATTAAGTTGATAAAATTGACTGTTCAATAAAATGATTATAATGCTATAAAACTATATATTTTGAATCAATATATCAAATTTTTATTGAAATATAAATATTATGGAAAAATAAAATTAAAAATAATACAAAAACCATTCACATATTTAACCACAAATTTTATTTTTTTTATTCAATAAAACAAGTAACAGAAGCCACAATTTATGAACAAACAATTGTTAATGGTTCATTATGAGGCCCATTAAAGGTGAATGCCATAGCTCGATAATAGCAATAAAAATCAAATTAGTGTCCATTGCCTAGTAAGCGCTAATGAAAACTTAGATCGTATCAAAATTTATTAAGACTTTTACGATGGTTCGATGCTTCGAATGCTAATCATAATCATCATAGTAAACCAGACCATCGGACTTGCAAAACACGTAATTTTAAGTGTTACCATTAGCGACTAGTTGACCACTATTTTTTTCTCTTTAATTTTTTTTTTTAAAAAACTTATCCACAAGTCATCAAAAAAAAACATTTTCATAATTTTAATAAAATTTAAATAAAATATCTGTTCCATCTTGTTTTAGATTATTTAACTTTGATATTTTCTTTTTTCATTTAAAACTAAATCATCAACAATTTTCTATTATTATCACAATGTACACGTGGTCTAAATCTAATGTTTGGTCATTGGTTTTTGCTAAATTTATTACTAAAAATTTTAGCCTTTTCAACATGTTCAAGAAGTTTTTTACGTTTCTTTTTTTTTAGTTTTAAATTATTAAATATTTAATGGTATTAACAAACCCGATGAGTTTTTAAATAAAAACTTAATCAAAAACTATTTTTAACATTAGAAAACTTTTTCTAAGTTGATTTGAAAAAATTTTTGAAAAAAAAGATTTAAAAAATGAAATGTAAGAACATAATTTTTTTTTTAAAAATTAATTTGAAGCTGGTACTCTAGTTATAAAATAGAAAGTTTAAAGGAAAAGGAAATAATTTGAGAAACTGTAAAAAATATAATTAAAGAAATCTATTAAAAGATGATTCATGGTTAAAAAAAAAAAGCTAAAATAGTAATGCTAATTAATACAAAAAACGCAACGACCGAACAATGGTAATAAATAACGAGTAAAAGTAGATGTGTTAAAAAAAATCCTTCCGCTTAATCTAAAATTCACAATAATTCTTTGAAACATTATTAAATATTCAAACAGAATTTTGAAAAATTCAAACCAAGAGATTCATAATTTTTTTATGGTTAAAACAAAAAGCATTTAGAGAGAAAAAAACTTAAATTTCAAAATACAGAGCAAAATTAATGAAATTAAGTTTTAAAAAAAAACAGCAGCTAAAGATCACTTTAATCTAAATATTTAAAATTTTCCTTCTTTTTTATATAATGACAGGTATTGAAAAATTGATAGACAATAAATAAAAATAAGTTTTAAATTTTATTGATGACAGCTGCTACCACTTGTTTACAGATCAACAGTTAACTATAAAAGCCTAGTATATTGAACACCTGTCTAGGTGGAGTAAAATTAAAAAAAAAAATTTTATCACATCGAACTCGCCCTTCTATGAATAGATTTTAGACTGTTAAAAAACTTAATTTAAAAATCTTGTTTGATCTAATTTCAATATAAAAAGATAAACGACTAAAGATTGATTATATTCATTTGGCATCTGTTAAACATAAAAATTGATTCAAAAATTATGGTAAAAAATCGACAAAATTTTTTTAGGAAAAAAAATGAAAAAATTTTTACATGTAAAACATTAAAGGTAAATCGGATTAAAAGTTTAAAATAAAAAAAAAGAAAAAGTTACAGATTAAGAAAAGATAAATTTGTTTTTAAACATTAATTAAAGTGAATAAATGCTAGCCTTTGATTAATTTGAATAAAGCTCGAATAATTTGATCTTTAATTCAGATTTTATTCAACTTTATAATACTGTGTTTTGCATACAGAATAAAAAGTTCTTAATTTTCAATATGTGCATTACTTTTTTTCATCTTTTCTTAATAAAGTTTTAAATCACTTTTAAGAAACAACTTTTTTAAAATAATGGGTTTTATTAGAGGTTTAACTGTGTTAGACAAAAAGCACACCTTTATAATGTATGAAATGGGCAAATTTAAATTCATAGTATTTCAATGAAAATTGCGCAGCCTAAATTTTGGTCGCGATAGGAATGCAAAACGGACTGCGGCGACTTATGCAAAAAGAGTAATTGATAAAGATTAATTGAATTATACTCGTCAAGACGTTGCCCGTTTAGTTAATTTATTAATGAAAAAAAAACTCAAGCTATACACTCCTTAATACTTAATTAAAAAACTGAAACTCGATAATTCCAATCACAAAAAATTTCAAACTTTAAAATCAAAAATTTTTTCTTTAAAAATTTTGAATTTTAAATTTAGTTAATGAATTACATTTAAAAATTTGAATAAACTTTATTTATAAAAACTTTTATTTAAAGCTTATTCAAAAAAAGATTTTGATTTAGAAAAACTGATGTTCATTATAAGCATGTCATTGATGTTTTTACATACAAATAAAAAAGAAGTATAATTTGTTGCTGTGGTTGCGCATCTGTCGAATGAAAAAACATTACTTTTAAGAGATCAATAGATCAAATAAAGTAACTTTTCACTTAAGAACAGGAACTTTTTTCATACCCTGAAAAAGTCATAAATAAGCAAATAAAAACCAAATAAATAATTAACATTCTAGTAAAAAAATTGATAACAAAAGAGAAATAGTCAAAATATAGGTTTTTTTTAAATTTTTCTAATAAATTTTAATAAATCGTGAACTTGTTCAAAACTCATAAATTGTTTATAACAAAGAATAGTCATAAAGTTGGAAAAAAAAAATTTTTTCTCTTAAAAACCGAATTAGACAATTAAAAAAAAGTGTTGTAAAAACAAATCACCTTTAACTTAAACATTTAAGGTGATTGCAATATATTAAATGCCAGTCAAGTGAAAATTTTTTTTTTTTTTTAAGTTTATTTAAAGCGCTTCAGTAAGAAGATATAATAAAAGGTAAATGATTTTTTTCAGAAACCACAAAACAGGCACACTTCAATTTTTATTTTTAAAAAGAAAAATTGTCAAGCAGATAAACCTTTAAATTAATCAAAAAATCAAAAATTATAAACATTGATTGTATATAAAAAGATACATCCAGTTTAAAAGATTGAAAAAGACAAATAATATGTTTAGTCAAAAGATAAATCCAGCTTAAAGTTATTTTAAAAATGTATTTACTAAAAAATTTTATTCAGTTACAAGACATATGCAGTTAAAAAACATATTCAGTTATAAGATATATTTAGTTTAAAGAAATACTAAGTTTAAAGAAATGCTAAGATTGAAAAAATAGTAAGTTTAAAGAAAAACTAAATTATAAGAAATAGTAAATCAAAAAACATACTAAATCAAAAGACATATTTAGTTGAATGATATATTCAGTTAAAAGAGATATTCAATTTATTATTGAGTTTAAAAGAAAATATTTTTAGTCTCAGATAAATTTATTCAAATAAAAAATAGTTTCAATCAAAAAAGAATGTCAATTTGAATGAAAAATTTTTTTAATCATTTTAAAATTATTGAATGAAATTTGAATTTACTTTGTCAAAAAAGAAGCTGTGTTTTTTTATAAAAAAGAATAAGTTTTATTAATAAGAAGCTGTATTTTCAAGAAAAAAAAATAAAGTTTATTAATAAGAACTTGTGTTTTTTAAAAACTTGTCAATAAGAAAGTTGAGTAAAAAAATAGTTTTGTATAATTGTGTTTTTTGAGTAAGAATATTCTTTTGTTAGAAAATATTTTGTTTATTAAAATATTTAATTTGCAAACAAATTTAAACATTGATAAGGCAATTTTTTTATAAAAAAATTATTCAATTTAGATATCATTGATTTGAACAATAAAAAATTATTTTATCACTTGACATTATTATCATTGATCATAAACAAATTATAATTAATAATAAACAAATTATAATAAATATAAAATGAATTATAATAAATAGAAAGCAAATTATAATTAATAGAAAGCAAGTTTTAATAAATAAAAAGCAAATTATCATTGATTTTGAAAAGCAAAAAAAAAAAAATTCAAAAAAGAAAATTTTTATATTGATTCAAAAAAAAAGCTAAAATTGAACCGAAAAATATTTTTAGACCAAAATAATAGATCTTGAAATAACAGGTGCTGAAAAAATTTAGATGATTTATTACTATTAATTAGTTTATGTAAGTATGTCAGATAAATCAAATTATTGAATGAACAAAAAAAATTTTAAGTATTGAAAATTTTTGATGATAGTTTTAAATAAACTCATTGTTTGATTTTACAAATTTAAATTTAAAAATGAATACAATAAAATGATGACTAGATTTTTAAAAAAAAAATCATTTTTATAAATTTTTTATGAATCAAAAACATATTAGTCATTATACTTTTTATGATTCACTTAAAAAAGCTTCAAAATTAATTTCAAAAAAAAAAAACTTAATTTTGAAATTGAATACATTCTTAAAATCTATTTCACATTAAAAAAATTGTAAGAAAGGAATTAAACCTAAAAATATTTTTCATTACCTATTTAGGATTACTATCATTTGTTATAATTTTTCTTTTTTTTTTGAATTCAATATCTTGATTTTAATTTATAATAATCAACTTATAAACTTCAAAAAGTATTCTTAATTGAAAATTTAATTGATGCAATTTATCCTTATTTTAAATTTTAATAAGTTTATCTCATATGATCTTATTTAACTCTTTTGAAATTATTTTTAAACCCTAAAATATTGAAATTTAAATAATTTTATTAAACTTGAATATTTTAAATTATCAAAAAGTTCTTTTTAATTTGCTTCATTAAAATTTATCATGAAAACTTTATACAAATTTTAAACTTTTCATTTTTTATAAAACTTGAAGCCCTCAAAAATATTTAACTAATTTTTATCCCTTCAAAATTTTTTAAGAATAAGTTCCGGTTGATTGAAATTTAAAAGACTTTTAACCAAAAAAAGAATTCAATGAATGAAAAAATAATTATTTTTATAAACTAAATTGAATTAGATACTTTAATTGATTGTTACAAAATTGGCTTAAGAAATTGAAAAAAATTGAAAAAATAAATAAATGATTAAAAAAGAGAATTAAGAAAACACCCTTTATGATTGGTGGTAATGACACAAGTCTTTAAAGAATGAAAAGAATAGAAGACTAAAAAAAAAAAAATTCTTTTTTTCATAAAAATAATTAATTTATTGAAATCTGGTTATAGCTTTTTTTAATGAATAATATTAATTTCACTTTTGTAATTTACCTTCTTTTATAAAATATCAGTTTTATTATTTCTATTGATATTTAATGCATTTTAGTTAATTTTTAGTTTAGATTGATGAAAGAATAGAATTTTTTTCCCAATATGTATCAACAAGTTAAAATCAATAGCTACAAATGATACAAAAGAAATTTAAGAATAAAACTATAAAGTATTGAAACTACTGCAATTAAAATTTTTCATTCATTTAAAATAAACTATTTTTATATTTTCATCAAAATTATTTTAAAAACTTTTAATAGTCAATATCTGAATAAGTAAAAAAAATTAGCATTTAAAAAATGATTGCATCAAAATGTTTCATTAATGATAGATTTAAATGATTGTATTAAATGATTGCATTAAATGTTTATATCAAATGATTGTATCAAATGTTTATATCAAATAATTGTTTAAATAGTTTATTAGAAATGATTGTATCAAATAAATTTATCAAAAAAATGTATCAGATATTAGAAAAAAATTTGTATCAACGACTTATTATTATCATTATTTTTATTTATTTATTTTGAGAAAACAAATTTTATGAATGAATTTTTCCTCTTAACTAAGAACTGAGGGGGTGGACAGAAAAAAGATGAAAAAAAAAGGAAGAAAAGAAGAACTAATCAATGGTTCGACTTACGAGTCACACCCTGTATTCAAAGCCAATACTGCATATAGTCTGGGCGTAATGAACTAGCGGCAAATAAAAGAATAATTAATAAATCTCAATTTTTAATAACAATAACTTTTAAAACATATAATCAGTATAAAAGTTGTATAAAAAGTAAGTTTAAAAATATTTAAGAAATATTAGTTAATTTTATTGAAAAATTTTTTATTAAATAAACTATAAGAAATTAAATCAAAAAAACTAATTTATACATAAAAATTAAACAAGAATAAATTAAAAAAACACCATTTTCTTCGAATTTTTGGTAAGATACCAGTTTCTTTTTTTAGGTATAATAAAACTTTATTTTAAAAAAGAATAAAATTAAAAGAAAAAAAATTAATTAAATAAAAAATAGATCAAAAAGCCAGACTAAAATGATGACTAAATATATCAAAGTTTTATTCAATTAAAATTATTGCAAAACATAAATTACGCTAAAAAAAATTCTAATTTTTTCTCAAAATTTTTTTTCCAAAATTTTTTTTTTTTTCTAAACTTTATTTTTTGAACTTAATTTTTGGAATTTTTTTGAAACCTTTTTTTCTTAACTTGTCTATTAAACTTATTTTTTTAATTGTTGTCTTAAAAAAAAAAATTTCTATTTAAATTATTTTAACTTAATTATCTATTAATTGACAATGTATCAATAATTTTTCTTTAAAACATATTCTGAACTTAATTTTTTATTGTATTGAATAATAATGCAAAACTAATTTGTATTGTTTGAAACTTTTTCTTCAAAAAATTTTTCAAACTATAATTTCAAGTTCATTCAAACTAAATTTATAGAAATTTTTCAGCTTTAAAAACTAAAGATGAAAACAGCTGGTAAAAATGAATCAATAAAAAATCAAATTTTAAAAGTTTATAGATCTCAATTTAATTTTTTTTTTTTTTTGAGTATCAACTTATAGATCTAAAATCAATAAACTATAAAAAATAATAAAAAGAAATTTATTCAACTTATAGAAAGACAAATAAAGATACAAAGATATATTTAAAGATAAATTTATTGAGAAAACAATAAATTTACAATAAAAGCTAACAAAAGTTTTAAAAAAAACGATTAAATGTTAAAAATTGTAAAAAACTTTTCAAAAGAATTAGAAAGATGAAAATATATTTTAGAAAACTAAAAAGATGAAAATATATTTGGAAAAATTTTAAAAAAATGAATTATTTTTATAAGAATTTAAGATGAAATTGTAAAATAAAAGGATGAAATATTTGAAAATGTATTTGGTAAGAGAAATATTTTAGAAAAATAAAAAAGATGAAATATTAAAATTGAAAAGATGTAATTGAAAGAAATTTAAAAATGAAATATATTTAGAATTGAAAGAATTAAAAAAATTTAACGAGTTCAAAAAATGAAATTTATTAGAAAAGATATTAAGTGAAATTAAAAAAAAAATATATTAGAACGAGTTTAAAATATTCGAACAGTAAAAATTCAAAATAAAAGATGAAATTTATTGGAACAAATTAAAAGAAACAATAAAAAAAAAATTGAAATTAATCTCAATAAAAACTAACTTAAGACATTCTCAATATAAAGAAAAACAAAAGTTTTTCTCAATAAAGTAAAAAAAAATTTTTAATCAAAAACAAACTCAAAAGATGCCCAATAGTAAAGATTAAATATTTTTCATAAAAAAAACTTTAAAAATTATTGAATTCTTTAAAATCAGAAATTTTCAAAAATCACTTAAAAAATAATATTCTTCCAAATATTTATAAGCATCAATAGTAATTTTTAAAAAATCTTATCAAGAAATTTGAAACTATTTTTTGGAAACTAATTAAAAACTTGATACAGAAATTCAATAAAAAGTAAAAAATCTATAATTTATAAACTTTGTTTAAAAAATGTTGAATTAATTGAGTATTTAAAAGAAATATTTTCTTTTAAGATTAAGATACACAAATTAAATTTCATTAAAGAAAAAAAAAATATAAAAAAGGTGTGTAAAAGAAAATTTTAAACTTAAAAATTAAGTTCAAACCCAATCAACCAAACCACGGCAATGTAAATAAGTTTGAATATACAAATATAAGAAGGATGGGCTACACCAAAGGTGAATAAAGGTGAAGAAAATTTTCAAACTTATAACATAGGTGTCTTCTTGTTTGAATAAAAACACTTGTCTAACTGTCAATCAAAATCAGCTATTTCTTAACTTTGTTAACAAGTTACTTTTCAAAATATTTGTTTAAGATGTGTTAAAGTATATTTAGCATTTATAAAATTGAAACTTTCAAAAGTAAAAAGTTTTAAATGATAAAACAATAGCCGATAATTTAGTTGTAAAATTTTAAAAAAAAAATTTTTGTGTACAATTTTAAAGCTTTATAATTTAAAAAAAAAATTAAAGAAAGAATTCAATATAATTAATTTCAATAAAGTTGTAGATAATTTAACGCATCCATTAAAATATTAACAATTATACCTGTCTATCAAAAAAAAACTTAACATCATAATCATCAAATTAGGCTTTTAAATTATTGAAAATTTCAAAACTGTTAATCAACAATACAAGTTTAGAAAATAAAGAAAAAAAACATTTTCTAATAAAACTTAATTGTGAATTTCAAATAGTTTTTAATTATTAAATAAAATCGATGTTTTAAAATTAAATTCAATTTAGGATGATGTTATTGCCATTAGAAGATAGAAAATGATTTGAATGATAAGTTTTTTTTTAAAGTTTTTCTAAACTAATTATTTGAAGTATTCTTTTAAAATACACTGTATTGATATTTTAGTAAAAGATGAAGATAAAAAATCAAAAAATAAATAAAATCAAATGAATAAGCCAATATAAAATCTGCTATTTAACTTGTTAAAAAAATTTAAGGTCTGGTCTTATAAAAACAAAGTATATCAAGTAAAATTTCAATTACCAATTACGATCAAGCACATTGATTATATAAAAATACAATTAAAATAAATTAAAATAAAACTCAATAAACTGAATTTTATAAAAACTTTTTTTTAAAAAGAACAACTAAAGAGATTGTTTTAAACCAAATTAGGGATATGGATTGAGGCTATTGATCTTTAAAATAAACAGTATTTCATGAATTTTTTTTTAAAAATTTTAAGTAAAAATGTGACAAAAAGCGTATGTCAATATTTAAATAAAAAGATTTAAATTATAATACAAGGATCAACAAATAATTAAGAAAAAAATTAAATAATTAAATAAAAGAAACAACTTTTCAAATTTATTAGAAGAACGTGCAAAAAACCTTACCTTTTTTATTAAAAAGGAATGCCTAATATTTATATTCCAGGTAAAGAACTAAAATATTATCCAATTATTTATTGATACAGATCTATAAAGTAAACTTAAAACAAGAATTTTAAATTAGATTAAATAATAAAATTAAGAGAGAAAAAATGTTTTATAAAAAAGAATCACATAATGTTTATGAATAAAGATTAATGTCAAAAGTCTTATTTTCTTAAATCAATTATATAGATTTTATAGGTTGACAATAATTTTAATAATATTAAACAATTAAAATAATTCAAAAAATCAAAATAAATTAAATGAGATTTTGTTTTTACAGATCAAAGTTTTTAACTCAATTATTTTGAAAAAATAAATTAAAATACGCCTACTAAAATCAATGTTTGTTCAATTTTAAATTTGAATGTTAAAATCAATTAACAACTAATTCATATATCAATCATTTGAAAAAAAAAAGTTTAGTTTAACAAAACATCTATTTTTGTCTGTAAGCCTTTTAAAGTTTTATCCAACTTTGAATAAAAGTTTTAATTAATAATTGAATTTTTGTAAAAAAATAATCAGTTTATTGAAGAATCAATTTGAAGACAAAAAATTTAGTTGAAAAAAACTACAAGTTCAATTAAAAAAATAAAAATTTTGAAAGAAAAACTAAAAATTCAGTTAAAAATAAAAAATTACAAAATCAGTTGAAAAACTACAGAATCAGTTTAATAAAAAACAGATTCATTTTCAAGATTCATTTTTAAAGAGTATTCAAAATCAGTTTGAAATATACAAATTTAGTTTTAAAAAATAAAAATTTAGTTTTAAAAATTGTTAAGGTGAGTAGGGTCTTTGAAGCTAATAAATACATGACAATTTAAATTATTATTTTTTTTATTATTTTCAAAACAAACAAGTGGGCAGTAATTTGGTCACAAATCAATTAAAAATTCGAAAAGATTTTAAACACAAAAAAAAATTTGCTTGTAAAAGATAAAAATTTTTTTTTCAATTAATTAATTCATAAACTATTATATCTAAATAAAAGAGTATAGAATGAATTGATTTATCAATTAAATTTTTTTAATTTTAGATTTGAAAAGAAATTTTAAATTAAAAAATACTTGTTTTTTGTGAAAAAAAAATTTTTAGTTGGAAATTGTCTGTTCTATTCATTCATGTTTATAATGCAATCATTATTTTCTACGACAACAAAAAAAAGATTAGGAATCAATGTCCAGTAATTAAAGTAGCTTCCTTTTTTTTAGTAAAAATTTTAAAATAAAAATGAAAAGAAATTCATCAGTAGCTAAACTTAAATAAACTTTAAACTTGAATAAGAATGATTTTAAAATGATGATTGAGAATTTGATGGGGGTGATAATTATTTTCTACTAATGTATAAAAATAAAAAGTGAAAAATTGTGACTTGTTTGTGTTTATAAATTATTTTTTAATAATAACGATGACCATGATGATCATTTTTGAAGGTGGACTTAGTTAAAACAGTAGCAATAAAAAAGCATCAACAAAGAATAAAGTTCATTAGTCAATAGTATAAATCAACCGTACATTCATCATTATCACACCCTTAAGTTTTAAATGTATTGAAAATAGTCTGTTGTTTAAAAATGTCTATATTTTTTTTCTAATATATTGGTCGAAAAATGCTTAAAAATGTATTTAAAACTCAAAAAAAAAATTTTAATCACAGATCATAAAACTTTAGTGAAAAGAAAAACTATTTTTAAATATAAATCAAAAAAGAAAAAAACAATGATAAACAAGTAAACTAAATTAAAATATGAGTAAATTAAAAGTTGATAGTTTTAAACAAAAAAAAAAAAGTTTAGGTAAGAATTAGTTGAAAGAAAAAAAGATAAAAAGTCTGAGAAGATCTGATTAATAAAAAATTAAAAACTGAGAATAAAAAAAAAAAACGTTTCCACTTATCATCAATAATTAAATTGAATCTTATTTAGAATTCGTTTGAAATAGTGATAATTTTAATAACACATACATTAAAAAATCAACTTAATAATGAAATTAGATGAAAAAGTTGACAATTAAACTCATCCAATGACTAGTTTCTGATATTCGCTTCTTATTTAATTTTAAAAACAAAAAAATAATTGTTTTTTTTTTGTTCTGGTCATTTATATATTATGCTTGAAAAAGTTAAACGAAAAAAAACTTTTGAATAAAAGTTTTCTTTTTAAAATTAATTTTAAAGCTAATTTCAAAAGTAACAAAAATATTTTAAAGTCCTTCTAATTAAATATACTTAAGAACTTTTTTTTTATGAATTTTTGAAAAATTAAAAACAAAATGCGTAAAATAATTAATTTACCGGTTCAAACTCAAAAACTATTTCATCTTCTTTTTTTTTTACACTCTTATCATTTATTAGCTATTTTAAAGAATAAAAAATTCACCCAAAAATTTAATCATTAATTTTTTAGCTTTTTTGACCTGATTATTTAATTAAAAAAATGTAATCTGTACATCTTTTTCTTTGAAATAAAAAGTCAAAATTTAGCTAAAAAATAAATTTGAATTACAGAAACAAATTTAATTTGACTTTATGAAAACGTTTTTAAAGAAAAATGATAAATTTTAAAACAAAAAATGATTGTTCTGGTGCAGATAATTTATTTAAGTTTTTTTCTTTTATTCTAATTAATCAAGAAATTTTATCAAAATTGACTCATGAAATTTAGATAAATTTATAAAATGAATTGTTAAGCAACAGTTCTTGAAAAATCTAACTCTATAATTCAAAGTTAATTTCAAAAAAAAACCTACACATAAAAAGAATTTTTTTTTTTAAGTTTCACTACTTAAATTAGTTTTTATTTATTTAAGACTTATACAGCCGTAAAGCTTAATTTTGATACTTAATATCAAACAATTTCAATTAAAGAATTCTATTGAAAGATTAAAAAAATTTTTAGCTAAAAGCTAAATTTTAAAAGTGAACTATTTAAATACTTAAATTAAAGCTAAACTATATAAGTTATTAATTCTAATCAATAAAGATTTAAGGAACTATTACAAAAAGATGATTATTAACTAGAAAAAGATGTTTTGAATCAAAAGTTGTTTTTAATCAAAAGATGTTAATAAATATAAGATGCTAAAAAAAAATGTTGAAGATATTAAAAAAAAAATGTCTAAATTTATTCAAAGAAATAGTTAATTATAACAAAAACCTAATAATTGGTAATGATCATACCATATTTCAATCATTTATTAATTTTGAATAGACTTTAAAAATAAAAAAAATAACCTTCTATTGAATTCTAGCATATTTTAAACTAATTGGCTAAAAAAAGAAAAAACTTTCTTCCATAAGATTCAATCTAAATTGATAATTAATTAAAAAAAATGAACAACACCTTAAAATTATTCTCTCTTCAACAGATTTGAAAAAATATATTTCCATCAATAGTTTTTAGATAAAATTTAAACAATTTGTTTTTATAAAAAGATGCTAAAAAATATATAGCAAATTAATTAAAAGAAATCGATGAAACAGATTAAATATTTTGTATGTAAGTTAATATTTTGTTAACAAAAAGAAAATTCAAACCACACACAAAGGAATCAACCAAACTTGATAATTACTGTTCAAAATGATCGTAAATCTTTACTTGAATTTATTAAAATGGTAATTGATCAAAAAAAAAAAAAAAAATTATTAGAATATAGTTAACTTATTAAATAGATAAACTTAAAATAAATTATTTACAAAAAAGGTTATTTAAACCAATCCTCGATTTCAATTGATCTCAATATAGATCTTTTATCTATAAAGATGAAATTTTTTAATTAAAAATTGATCAAAAAAACTTTTCAAAATAGAAAAAAAATTTTTTGACAATAAAGAAAACCTTGCCCTAATTATGAAAACTTAAATCTAATTTAAATAAGCGTCATGCATTTGTGGTTATTTATAATCTATTAAAACATTCTTTTTTTCTTATAAAAATTTTTTTTTTTCTAAATCATTAAATCGAAAAAAATTTTATCTTTTAAAATCATTTTAAAAGTTTGAGTGCATCTTTTAAAATATCGAATTGTATTATGTAAGAAAATATTAAAATCAGACAAAAGCAACAATACAAATTTGAAGAAAAAAAAATAATTAAATAATTTAATTAATTATAACCTGAAAAAGGTTGATACTTGTAAATTACATTTTAAAACTGAATTTTATATAATGAAAAATATGATAGATTTCATTGTAAAACTATTTGAAATTGAGTGTATTTAAGAGAAAATTAAGAATTAAGTATTAAAGACTAAAATATTTAGAAGAAAGTATTAAAAATAGAATAATTTAAATTGTATTTTTTAAAATCAGACTCAATAGAAATTAAACCAAATAAAAATTAAACTGCAGCTATAGCAAATAAACCAAAAAAAAAAGATTGTATTAAGCAAAAAATGTAGCAAATAGGAAAAAATTTTAATAAGGAAAATACTTAATAGAGAAAATATTTTAGAGAATATACTCAATAGAAAAATCTTTAATGTAAAATATTCTTATTAGAAAATACACTTAATAGAAAATACACTTATTAGAAAATACATTTATTAGAAAATACATTTATTAGAAAATAAACTTATTAGAGAATATACTTATTAGAGAATATACCTTTTTTTAAAAAGATACTGCTATTGGAAATTAAAATTAATGAAATATGCTTAAGAGAATATAAAACCTTAATAAATACTCAATAGATAAATAGACAAGCTGAATTTGTTAAGTATTTAACCATTGAAAATAATGTTTAATTGATCATCAATAAGATATATAGAATTGAAAAGAGGTGCTGTATTTAAAAATCTATTAATATTCTTGTTTTGAACTTTATTTTTTTTTTTCAAATATTTTTCAACATTCACATTTCTTAAAAAAACATCTTTTTAAAATTTATATCTTTTTTGTTTATAATTTACTTTTTTAGTGTTCAATAATTCTTTTTTTATCATCTAAAATGAAATATTTCTTTTGGTTAGATACACCTATTAAATTTATTTACTAAAAAAGCTGATTTAATAATTTCTCTTAAACTTAATTTATCTCTTCAAAATTTAAAGTTTTCATGTATTTTAAAAATTAAATGACTAAACTGTAAATTACATAAGATACACATTACAAGATTATAGAATTTACATTTGCCACCTTAAAGTGCAAAAGTTTTTTTCTACAAAAATAACTTGATTTCAATCTTATTGTTTTTTGATTTTATATTTTCATGTAGATAAATTTTCTCTTTACTCAAAGTCTGATGAAAAGCGTTTAAAAAAAATCAAAATTTAATAAAACTTATAAATCAAAAAAAATGATTTTTCAAAAGAAAAAAAAATTTTGGGAAAGCGAAAATCAAATTAAATTTTTCTCTTAATAAACACTTATATAAGTTTAATAAAACAACAAATCAATATTCAGCACAAAAGTTTAAAAAACATTTTAATGAAACAATTTTTAAATTATGAGAAACTTCTTTGTAAAAAATAAAACTTTAAAATTAGTTTATCAATTGATCTTTAGTAATCAATTTTAATTTTAAATAAGCTTTTACTTTAAAATTTAGACGTCAAAATAAAAGCTTAATCCTGAAAAAGAATTTATTTTTAGTGTACTATTTTAGGGAATGTTTTTGTATAAATTTCAATTAATAACTTTATTGATTCTTTTTGTTAGTTTAATTAAAACTAATTTCAAGCTTAAACAAATTTTTAAAACAAATTTATTTCTAATTAAAATTTTGCTTTAAAACTTAAAAGTTACATGAAATTTTAAAATTCAAAGATTAATAAAATTGAATAAAAAGATGTATAAGATAAATGAAAACATATATTATAAATGTTATATGAATATTATAGTTAAGTGAAAATTAAAACTAAATTTATTTTTGAAAAGAAATCAATTTTATTTGAAAATTAAAACTTAATACAAACCTAAATTAACTATAAACTTAAACATTATCTAAAGTTAAGTTAAATCTAAAACTAGTTAAATATAAATTGAAGTTTAAATAAAAATTAAAGATAAATACAAATCAAGAATAAATACAAATTGAAGATAAATAAAAGATAACTAAAATATAAAGATAAATAAAAATGAAAAGTAAAAATTTTAAAATGATACTATCAAAGCGGTTGATCCAAATAATTTATCTTAAACATTAACCTGACAAATAATTGAACATCTTAATAAAAAAAATTATTTTTAATCGATGAAATAAAAGTATCAATAAAAGTTAATTAAAAGTTTCTATTAATCTTGACACCCCCTAAGTATTTTAATGTGCTTTTTTCTATTAATATATAAATTTAAAAATCGAGTAAAACTTAAAAAAATTATTAAATAAATTTTACAGGAATAATGTTCAAATTATACCGCCTTGACTTTAAAGTTTAGGATCTTGGCCTTGCCCAATAAACTTTTATTTCATATTTTTTTTCCACTAATTTAACATCAGAATATAATTTTCTAAGAAGATTAATGTGAAAAGATTATAAGAAAGCTTTAAAAAATCTACAAATTATGGTATATCTGCCAATTTTATCTTTTTTTTCTCTTTTTAGTTTTGTTTATTGGAAACTTATTGACCAAAAAATAACAAAAAAAAAATTTTTTTTTTATTCAACTTTAAATCAGGTGGGAAGTAAAGTCAATAATTTACCTTTTGACGATTTACCCATGGTCAAAAATCGCGTTTTTACTAAATAAGTAATAATTTAAAAAGCACATAAGCATCAAGATCAATACTTATTACTTAATGAATACTTTATTCACATCTTATTTAAAAAAGAATAAAACGTTTTTATTTTTTAAAACAAAACATGCTCAAAGATAGTTTACAAAAAATACTTAATAAGGAATAAATTTCTTTTTAATAAATTTGATTATAAAAAAATTTTAATCACTAAAAAAATGATCAATAAAATAATCAAAATTAATTTTAAATTAACGAATTTCATCATTTTTGAGAAATTTTCTTATAAATATAAGCAACAAGTTTGAAAATCTAGAACCAAAAATAGTAAATTATTCTCTTTACTAAATGATTAAGGGCACACCTGGCTTTAAGCATTTAAAAAAAAAACTTTAGATAATAATAGAATGTATTTGTGATCAATAATCAATGAGCTTGCTTTTTTTTATTTTCTGAAGATGAATGATCACTATTGGGTTTTTATAATAAAAAAAGAAAATATTTTATGAGCACATTTGAACTAAACACATGAATTATAATGAAAAAAACTAGGTATCACTTGGTAAAAGTATACAATCTATTAAAACCGGATTTTTTATTAATTGATGTTGATATTAAGTTAAAATAACTATAAAAATTATTTATAATCAAAAATCAAAACAAGTACGCCACCTTTGAACCATTTAATTTTATTTAAAATTTTAATTAATCTTTTTAACTTTGAATTATTAAAATTTCGTTCAAAAAGATATTATCAAACTTTTTAATCAAATACTCATCAATAAACTAATTAAACTTTAGTGCTTTTTAAAAAGATGTTCATCTTTATTAAAAAAAAAAAATCTTAAATTAAGATGAAACTTTTGAAATAATTAAATTATTTTGAATTCATAAATTTAAAGAGATAGACAATTTTTATCATCGATAAAAAAATCAAATTAAGAAATAATGCGCCTAAAAAAACGTTTTTTTTTAAATCACAAAATTTCAGATCATCTTTTAATTTTGAGAAAAAAAATTTTTCTTTAAATTATTGAAAAACATCTAATTTAAAAAATAAATTATGAGTAGTTTTCTTAAAAAACAGCAATTTTTTTAAAAAAAAAATTCAACTAAAAAAAATGATTATTTATATTGAAACTGGTCAATGTACCATTCAACACAGCAAGAGACATTTTATTTTCAATTTTGTCAAATAATTGTACAATCGTGGTTTAATGCAATCCATTATCTTATTAAACAGATTAAGAAAATTTTTTTTAGGATAAATTTTTTTAAACCAAAATTTCAATTATAAAATAAGACATTTAAATTACTTATTAACCATGTGAATTGAATAATTTTTGATTTTAAAAAATGAAAAAAATAAATAAACTCTAGATTCACACGATCAATATACATAAACTGATAATAAAAAATGCACGTGCAAAAAATTAAAATAACAATTTAGCTAATTGCTTATCAAAATTTCGTAACTTTTTGTTTTTTAAATTTTAAAATTTTAAAATTTTTTTTTTCATGAATTTTCTCAAACAAATTAAATTTATTAGAAGTTGCGTAATAAAAATTAATCAAAAATTAAGTATACTGAAAATAGATTTTATCTACAAAAAAAACCATTGTTATAATGTATCAAAACTAAAAACAAAAAGATTTTTTCAAAATCAATCTTATATCAATAAATTTTTTTTTTATAAAGTTTTTTTTAATGTTTGCTAACAAATCATTTTTATTTTTTTTGGAAAAAACTAAGCTTGTCAATATTATTAAACTTATTTACATGTGTTTTTAATTATTTATGCATTGCACGTGGCACAGGTAGTTGTATAAGGTGATATATTAATAAACTGTCAAAAACGATTTATAGTTTTTTCTTTTTTGGGTTACTATTAGGCAAAACTTCAACATTATTAATAAAAGTAAAAACTTTTTTGAAAAAAAATTATAAAACATTTGAACCTTATTATTTATTGATTAAGTATTTAAAATATGAATCGTAATGTTTTTATAAATAAACTTTCAAAAGACAATGACCATAAAACTTCACCTGTTAAATTTAACTTATGCTTTTTTTGTTTATAAAAAATTACCCAAAATTTATTATAAAAAAGTTTTTCATTGAAAAAATTTATTAAGCAAATTAAAAAAGTTAATGCTTTACTTCAATAAAATATCTAAAATAATCAAAACTGTTTCATTAGAAATGATCATAAATTTACAATTTAAATGAATTTTTTTATTAAACTAAACAAAAATTCTAATAAAAAAATTTAGTTTGAAAAATTACAAAGAAAAACTTTAAAAAATTTTCTAGTAAAATACAAACTGACCATTTTAAGATGTCTAATTATAAAAAAAGCTTAAAAAAAAGTGCTTGAAACAGAATTTATTTGAAAAATAAAGCATAAAGACCATAAAACAATTAAATAATGCTTTATAAATAATAAAAATTAAATAAAATTGGCTTTAAAGATGAGAATTTTTTGCCAGATTTTTTCTTACTACCGGAAATCTTTCTACACTTCTATGAATTTCTTTATTCTATTTTTACTAAAAAAAGCATTTTTTCAAATGTACCATTTTAAATTAATTAAATTTAAAAATAAAAAAAAAGTTTAAGTATTTTTAAAATTCACGTGTATTACTTAAATAAGAGGAAACAAAAACCATAAAATAGCGTAAATAAAAAAATCTGTCAATTAAATTAACAAAATATTTAATCAAATGAATTAAAAAAAAAGCATTTGTTAAGAAAAGGACAAAACTTGAAACAAATCAAAGAAATGTTTTAAGCTTATAAATAAGAAGATAATCTCTTGGTGACATCTGTCTTTTTATTATAATTTTTTATTTGATGATCAAAGATCATCTGAATGATAATTTTTTTTTTCTACTTATTTAAGAATTAACTAGTATTAAAAATTTTAAACATTTAATATTTTATTAGGGTAAATACAAAAAAAGAAAAAAATGGTAAAAATCAATTTAACTTGACAATTAATTCTTGACGATCAATTGACTGGTTTGCGGTGGTGGTCAATGCATCTCACCTTAAATATAAGACAATTCAGTAAAGTAAAGTTAGATTACAGCAAGTGATTATATTAAATAGGAAAAAACTATTAAAAAACTTGTTTCAAAGTTTTATTTATTTTTTTTTTGGCAAATTAGTTACGCTTTAAAAATCAAAAATCAAAAAAAATAAAATAAATTGTTAATTTATGAAGATAATCAGAGTATCAAGAGCAAGTAATCATTAAAATCAAGTGATCACACACAAAAACACACACATTAAAATTAAAAGCAATACAATATTAAAATACACAAATTTGGACATAAATTAATTTTTTTAAAAAGAAAGTAATCTTCTTGAAAAAAAAAAAGAAAGGACCAATCTGGTCACAGCTTGATTTCCCACTTAAAAAAAATAAATAAATAAATATAAAAAAAGTAACAAAAAAGTTGGACCAGTTGAAAGATTTTTAGGAATTTAAAAAAAACCACGACAAAAGGATGACCATTTGTCATTTGTCCGATCAGCTTAGAAAAAAAGAGCTTATCATTTTATAAAAAGATAATCTTAAACTAAATCTACAAAAAAAAACATCTTAATAACAAATAATCAATCTGATTAAGATAGAAGAGAGTAAATTGAATATAAATTTCAAATTAGTAAATTAACTATAAATGAATAAGTTTAAATAATTGATTAATTACTGGTGTTAAAGAATTTTAGAATAAAATATTAAGATTATTTTTGAAAATAAAAATGAAAAATTCTTTTTTGATCTAAAAATTCTCTATATTCTATAATCCCCCATTAAGTACATTTTAACCAATTTAAGTTAAGTTTTATTGGATTTGTGACAAATGTGATCAACTTTAACTAAAATTTAATTGAAAATCAAATTAAGTTTAGTGAACTTTTTAAAGTAATTTAAAAATTTTAAATTCAGATTAATTAAAATATAACAGAAAAACGATTTTAAAAGACAAACCCAAAAAATAGCCTAATACAGAAAAATTTTGTCTAAAAGATACCTTTAAGAAAATTGATTTTAAGTTTAAAAAAATGTAATTTTAAAGATTGATTAATGTCTTACTTGCTAAACCTAATTGTCAATTTTATTTAAGTAAAAATGTTTAAAAATCTTCTTTAACTTAAAAAAGCTTTAAATCAAAAAGTAATTAAACTAGAATTTAGAAACTAATAATTTGATATTAATTATAAATCTTAACTTAAATCAATAAATCAAGTTTTAAAGATAAAAATTTTATCTTTAAATGTTTTTTTTATAAAAATCAATTCACATAAAATTAATTTTTAGATTTCGAACTTTATGTGATATGAATTGCAACTACAAACCTAAAAAAAAAAAAAATTTTTTAAAGATTTTAAAGCTACAAAAAGGTTGACACTCGATAAAAAGGCATTTAAGTCGTGATTCACATTGATTCTTTTTCTGTGGTTAATAAAATATCTTTTACTGGTCACACTCACGCTTCAAATTGAAAAATATTTAATAAAAGCGCATAAAAAATAAATAAGGCGAATTTCAAGGCGCGGTACGGTGTCGCATTACTTAGAAAAATATCAAAACTATTAATTGAAATACAGGCATCAAAGTAATAAATTTTTTTTTCAAGAATCAAATTTTACTTAGATGGTGGTCAATTCCAATCAAAAGTTTTCTTTTTTTTGTAAATTAATTTTTAATATTAATTCATTATTAAAAACTTTTTTACTAAAAATTAAGTTGATTAAATTTTATGATGAAACTTTGAAACATCAAATGAATTGATAAGTAAAGTTTTTTTTTATGAAAAATTGAATTTGTGAATTAAATTAAAAATCTTTTATTGAAAAACCAAAAAAAGCCATTTTTACTTAAAAATCTTTTTAATCTTCAAAAAATATAAATCTAAAAAAAATTAGATGAAATTTTTAAAGTGATAAATCTAAAAATTTTTCAAAAATACTAATTTTTTCATCTAAAAATATTTTTTTTTATTTTTAAAAACATATTTTAATATTAAATACTTTTTACTCAAAAATACTTTTTATCGAAAAAACTCAATAAACCTAAAATAAAAATTTTCTAATTAAATAAAAAAAAAAAAATAAAGTTAATTCTCAAACTAATTTACATACAAATTTATAAAGTAAAAATTAGAGTTAGAAAAAAATTTTAATAAAAAGTTTAGTGAATAAGTGTTAAATATAATGAATGTATCAATCTTATGATGATTTTGAAAATGTAAATTTTTTTTTCTTAAATAGTTCAATTTTAAAATAATTTAACTTTTTTAAATTGAAAATCTATATTCAAAAATTATTTGAGACAAATTAAATATTTGGTTTATAATTAAAATTCATAGTGTGTGGTCATTGTAAAAAAAATAAAGAGTTGAATATCTTGATTTTTTAAAAGCAAAATTTATATTTTTTTAACAATCTGTTAACCAATAAACTAAAAAATTTATATATAAAAAATCAATATAATTAAAAAAAACAGGTATTTTAAGAAAAGTATCAAAATTTAAATAATTCAAATATTTGAAAAAAGTAAATTTGTCATTAATAAATTTAAAAAGAAGATCATATCAGTAAAAAATAATTTTCAAATTATTTGAAAAACAATTTAAAACTAAAAGTAAAAATCTTGTTTAAAAAGTTTTTAAAAAAAAATGTAAAAAAAGCCCTTGTTTGATCTAATAAAAAATTCATAACGCGTGCTTATTCTATCAACATTAAATCGCCAATTAATGTCTATCTTTTTTTTTATTGTCAAAAAAAATATTTAAAATTTTTTCTTTTAAAAATTATTTTATGCTTAAATAAATATTGTATCTACATAAAAAATCTCAATAAAATATCTATATCTGCATAAAAATAGTATCTACATAATATGTATCTACATAAAATTACATCTAAATATAATTGAAATACATGTTTTCATTAAGAATATAAGTAAATAGAAATATAAATAAATAGAAATAAATAGGAAGAAAAGTAAAATAAGGTATAAAATTAAGAAAAAAAAGATGAAATATATTCATACACAGATGAAGTATATGCATACAAAGATGAAGTTAATGTACATCAATATTAAAATTAAATAAATTTATATCAATATAAAAAAGAAATAAATGTATACCAATATTTAAAATAAAGTGAATGTATATTAGTATCATAAGGATTATATTTATTTAAAAAAAAAATCTATATGAACATGATTTATATTAGAATAAAAAAATATTAACATGAATTAAATGTATCTAAATATTTATAAACATATTTATAACCCCTCAAAGATTTTTGAATATATAAATGATTTTTATTAGTTACTTGATACTGAAAAAATTTAACATTTTAGATACATAGTTTTAAGAATTTTATTATTTATATGTAATTATAAAAGTTATTTGTGTTCTTAAAACACAATATTGGTTTTTAATTAAAAAAACTCAAAAAAAAAAGTAATAAAAATTCTGATTGATACTAAATATTCAAAAGAATGACCATTTTTAAAAGACATACTTTGTCAGTTTTAGAATATAAATAACCAAATTTTAAACCAAATAAAAAAAAAAGAGTTTGGTGATCTATGCTTTTTGTTGAAAAAAGTATAAAACTTTTAGAAAAAGATTTAATGTCATTTCTTATCTAAATAATCTAATATTTATTTAAAAACTTTTTTTATTAAAAAGTTTTAAATGATACAAAAGTTTGAAATGATGAAGACACTGATAAATAAATTAAGTTAATAATTAAAACGACATTCATAGATTATTTTTACATAAGCAAAAGAATTTATTTTTTAAATTTGTCTTTTAAATTTGTGTGATAAATAGAATTTATGTTTATAAAGCAAATTTAATTAACTTAAAAATTCAAATAATTTTAAATAATTTTAAATAATTTTGAATTCAAATTTTGAGTATTAAAAAGTAAAAAAACTTTTTTTTAAACTTAACAGTTATAAATCTATGTTTTCATAAAAACTGCATTTATTGAGCAAATAGTTTATCTTATTTAAAAGTTAATTAAAAAGAAAATTTTATTACTTGCAATGAAAAAATGAAGTAGCCATGCAAAAAATATTTTAAAATATCATTTTAAAACAATTTCGGATAATTAAAAAACTCATTGAACAATACTGGTCACGAATGTTTAAATAACTTTAGATAAAAATTAAAATTGTCATCAATAAATTTTTAAAATAATTTAAATATAAGCTTAATAAAGTTTTGTAGTTTTAAATTTTTTATCAAAAAATATCAATTAAAACTTAGCTTTGATTTTGAACAAAATTTACTTTTAAAACTTAAGTTTCAGACAACATTCAAAACATTTTAACTTTATTTCATAAACCTAAACTTTATTTAAAAAGTCTAAACTTCATTATTAAAACTTAAACTTCATTATTGAAACCTAATTTTCATTATTAAAACCTAAAGTTTTTAAAAACTTAAGCTTTATAAATATAAACTAAACTTTATTAAAATTTAAACTTTATTATTAAAACTAAAACTTTATTGATATAACTTAAAGTTTATAACAAAATATAAACTTAATTCTCAATAAAGAATTTATTTAATTCTTCAATAAAGTTTGAAGATGATAGAATTGAAAAATCAACAATCAATGTTTCATTATAATATGATTTAGATTTATTTCTTATCTTAAAATGATCAAAATAAGCTAAAATGTTTTTTAATTAATTTAGAAAATCACTAATTTAATTTTCAAAACTAATAATTCAAAATCATTAAAAAATTTTTGACATTTTTTCAAAAGAAAAAAACTAAAAAAAAAGTTTATATATTAAAAACCTGAAAATTAAAGAAAAATGTAAAATTAAACTTTGTAATAGATGGTTTTCGTAAAAGGTCAATCTAGATCAATTTTTTTTTATTAAGAGCATTTATTTTTTTCTAAAGAAAACCAGTTATTTTAATAGAGTTTATTTTAAAAAATCATCAAAAAATCTTTTTTTCAATACGATTACATGATAAAGTTTTGAAGAAAACTTTAATTTAAAATTTAGCAAAAAACAAAAATCAAATTGTGAATACTTAAAACTTGATAATTTTTTGATTCAAATTTTAATAATACATGATAAATTTGTATCAATTTAAAAGTATTTATTTTTTTAAAAGTTAATGTTTTATAAATAATTAGACGATACTTTTCAACAATTTTCAATAAAAACACGCAAGATTTTTTGCCTAAAGGTTATGAAAAAAAAATTAACAAAAAGGCTCAAAATTTATTGCATCAATTTTTACTAAAACTTTTGTTGGAGTATAGTTTGAAAAATGAAATGTTTTAATAATTAAGTTTTAATAACTTTAATAAGACTTTTAGATAAAAATAAGATTTAAAAACTAATAAAACTTAATTTGAGAAAAATTTTTTCCGCTTAATTAATACAAACATTATCAAGTGTGAAACCACAAAAATCAATTTTTGAAGTGTTATTTTTAATAAAAAAAACTTAAATTAATTAAACTGCTGAAATAGTTAATCTTTTAATACAAAAGTAGATAATTAATCTTTTTTTACTATAACAAGATAAAATTTTTGATTTTTGATTAATAAATATTAGAAATATTTGATACAAAAAAATTTTGTTTTATAAAAAGTTTCTAAAATTGTTAATTGAAAAGATAAGAAAAATATCTTTAAATGATGCCAAATTTGAATTAATTTCTTTAAAATAAGAACTTGATACGTTTTTGCTTATTTGTGTTAAATTTTTAAAGATAATTTAGATTTAAAATTAAATGATGAGTTTTAGACATTTTTAAAACGAAAAAAATTGACATCAAGTTTTTGGTTTTAGAATCTTAAAAAGATAAAAAATATTTCGCAAAAATTAAGTAAAAATAAAAAAAGTAAGAAAAGATTTGTATGAGAAAAAAAATTTAATGAAATTGAATCAAATTAAAAGACAAAATTCATGAATAAAAAAGCATCATAAAATAGTAAAAATCAAATTTTTATTTATTTATGTTGCATTAGGCAATAAATTGATAAACAATCCTTTATTTAAGACTATACTTTAAAAAAAAGATTTAGTCAAATATAATGTCAAGATCACTTAAGTCCAATAAAAAATTCGTGTCAAGCATTTTAGATTTACTAAAAAAAGTAATAAAATTTTATTTAATTTTTTTGTTTGTTTTAAAGTCATTTCAATAATTCACATTTTGATTTTTTCATTTAATTTGATAAAAACTCAACATCTTTACTATTTAATCATCCAAGAAAAATTGTAAATAAAATATTTAGAAGTTTTTAAAATTAAGATTTCAAAATATTAAAATAACTAAAATGATAAGTTGATAAACAATTAAAATCAGTTCGAACTAGCACTTCAATTCGTGCTTTGAATTTTTAAAAAATTACCGATCCCAAATTAATTGTTGTCTTTCTAAAAGTTTATTTTAAATTATTTATTGTTGAACTAAATATAAGGTGGTCTGAAAATATTTAAAGGTTTTTTCTTGTTCAAAATTATAATTGAAGTATTATTTAAAAATCAAATTAAAAATCAACTAAATTAAATTAAGACTTTGAAAGACAAAGTATTAATTTCTTATCGTTCACAAAAAAAGGCTAGGTTATTAAAAAAAAAATTTTGTGAGTTAAACTATATAAAGATTATTAGTAAATCAAAAGGTCTAATATTCGAAAAAAAATTATCTTTAGCTGATACATTTTAAATCAAGTTTTTTTAGAATTTTTGAAGATGATGTTGATTATTTTCTTAATAACAAGCCTAAAACAGATCATGAATCAAGTTACCAATCAAAAAAAAATTTATAAATTTTTTACTTAAAGATTGAACAGTAGATTTAATTGCTAAAAAAAATTTTATAAAAAGACTTTTAATTCGTTTTTGGCAATAAGTATCAAACTAAGTAGTCAAAAATTAGTTAAAAATTTAAATCTAGATCAAATCGTACATTACCTTCTTTAAATTTTTTGATGATGAAAAAAACTAATTTAAAAAATTGAATCAGACCAGTAAAAAAACATCAGATATTTTCTAATTTAAAACTATTTAAATATCTATTCACATATAATTTTTAAAGTTCAACGAAAAATTCTATATTTTAACTAAAAAAGTTTGTTAAAATATATAAAAAAGATTTGAAGATCAAATATTACAGTTTATGCACGATTTATATTATATTAATCTAGAACATCAATTTAAGAGTCTATTTCAAACAAATAGCTTAAACAATTTTGATCATAATGTTTTGAACCTAAATCTATTTATATGAAATATAACAAATGAAATCTAAAATACAAATAATGAAATTTTAATAATAAACAAAAAAATAATTTAAACAGTAAAAACTCTTAAGTATGATAATAAAAACATTTAAGTTGATAAAAATAATTTCAAGCTGAAAAGCCTTTAAAAAAAAAGACAATTAAAGTGAATTCAATTATTCGATTAAATGAAATACGATGTCTATATTTAGGCTAAAAATGAATCTATAAAAATCAATAAAAAATATTTTTTTGCCTATAAAAACATAATCAATAAATAGTATCATATAGGATATAACTTAAAAATATAAAACAAATCAAAACAAACAAAGCTTTAAATATACAAAACATTAAAAAAAACCAAAGCATCAATTCAAAGCATAAAAGAATATTTTTAAAATAAAAAACAGCGGTAATTTTAGTTAATTTTTTTTTTATTTAGAATAAATGCGGAGGCTGTTTAATAAAAAAAATTCGATCATCAATAGTTTAAATCAAACTTAAGAAAATATGAATCCATTAAAAATTATAAATAAAAAAGTTTTATACCATTAAATATCAATAGAAAAGCTTATAAAATTTGTTAAATTGTCTTTTAGAGAAAAAGATAAAGTTAAAGAAACTTGAAATCAAACAAAGCATAAAAAATTATCATTAATTGTTTAAACAAATAAAAGAAGCCATTTTTGGTAAATTTAAGCTAACTGAAAAATTATAATATGCATGTGCTTTACTAAACAATGATGAGTTTACTAGCTTCTTCATAATATAAACGTGTTGTTTTTTTTTTAGAAAAAAAAATTTTCTGTAATTCATTTTGTGGTCAGGTGGAATGTATATATTTGTGTGGGTTTATATCCAGATGATTTAAACTTAAGAAAAATTTTTTTTAAGATGCTTTAAATGAATGAAAAAAAAAATTCATAAGTGAAAAATAGATTGCATAAACCAATTTGGATGCAAACCAATTTGTTTGCTTTTTAAAGGTGTAAATTTTAATTGTTTTCTTAGTTTAATTATGAAAACGTATTAGATTTTTTTTATTAAATTTTTTTTTACTAAAGATGACCTGATTGAATAAATTCAAATCCAATAGAATATTGTTTTAAAAAAAAAGCTTAATATTTTAAATAATTTAAAAGCATTTTTTAAATGCAAATTAGGAATAAATATTTTACATCATTTAAAAAAATTAGCTTAAATTATTTAACTTAATTCATTTCAAAAATTTAAATCATTTAACTCGAATTATTCAATACAAAGTTTAACTGAAAATTATTTTGTATAATTAAAAAAAACTTTAAAAATAAATCTTTTTTTATCTTTTAATGTTATTAACCATTTTACAGAAAAATTTGTATCATTTTAAACTTGAAATAAAGGATTATCGACAAAACTGGATTTCAATTAAAAAAACATTAAAATTAGTGAAAACATTGAATTTATCAATATGATTAAGTAAGCCTAAATTGTAGCTGAAAACAAAATTGAGACTAAAATTGAATTTTAAAATTAAAAGTTAAAAAGAACTTAAAAAACTAAAATTAAATAATCTTCTCTAGTAGAATTAAAAAAAAAAAGGATAAAAAGTATTGAAAAGTTCTGTAAAATTTTTTAATTAGTCTTAAATATTACTGCAATAAAAGTTAAATAATTTATTAAAAAATAATCTTTTAAGATCAATTTTAAAGAAAAAAATTTTTTTTTAATAAAAGTTTACTTTATAAATAAATTGCATTAAAAAGTAAACTTATATTAAACTATTTAGTTTAAGAAAATTATTCTAATTTAAAAAAATTTGATCGACAATTACTTTTATCTCATTAATAATTTGCTCATTAATATTTAGAGATTAAGTCCTCAAACAAAAATCATCAATAATCTTTTTTTTAAACTTTTTATTGATTTTAATCTTCTTGATTTAATTAATGAGAAAAGTGTCAATTTTAAGAAAAGATGATAAATTGTTTTATTTTAAAATAAAAATTGTTAATATTAAAAAAATTCTAACAAAATGAATCATTTTTTAATTTTTTGTTTTTATAAAGACACTGATGGACATCTATCAATAAGCTATTAACATTAAATTGCTTAAAATTAATTAATGAAAAGTTTAAATAAATATTTTTTTATTAACTCAATATCAATAAAGTCATTTTATTAAGAATAAACTTTTGAAACATTTTAACACACTAAAAAAAAGATTATTTAAATTGATTCTTTCATGTCAAAACCTAGTTTGCTAATCGAGATTATTCTGATTGTGGTTAAATCATTTTTTATCTTCTGATTAAAGATAAAGATAAATTCTAATAGCTTTAAATTTCACAAAAAAAAATAAAAGCTTATTTAAAGAAATATTTTCTTTTTTTGAACTATTTTACAAATCAAAAATTGACCACAGCTGGTGACAACAATTTTGTTTTATTTGATAAAATAGTTTTAGATAGATAATTTTTCGTAATGCATTAAAAAAATGTTTAATTATTCAAAGTTTAAAATTATTAAAAAAATAGGCTATACTTTATTTACATGAAAATCAAACATTTGATGAGCCAAAATTGATATAAGAAAGTTATTTACTTTAGATAAAAAGATACATTTTTAAATTTATAGATAAATATTAAAAGTAAACAAATGATGAAAAAAATTCAATCTGATTTAAAAAGAACTAAATAGACCATCTTAAAATTTTACGATCTAAATATAAATAGTAAAGATTATTGAAAATGATAAACAAAATAGTATTTCGCAATCAAGTATTTAGCGGACTTTACTGTTAAAAATAATTCTAAGTCGACCATGAAAAGCTTAAGTTTAAAAAAAACAAGTGTGTGATGAATTACTTTATCCAAAAAAGAATTTTAAAAAGAAAAATTAAAAATAAAATATAATTAAGCTTTATAACTTTTCCTTATAAAAACTCAAAATTTTTTAATAAATCTATACATCGATATACATGGATTATGGCATTCTTGAATCAATTAAAGCTAAAAAAAAATAGTTCAAAACTGTTATCAATATTTGAGTATAATTTTCAAGCTTAATTTTTAAATATAATTTCATAAGATTACTTAATCTAATTTTCAGTTAAAAAAACTTTTCAAAAAAAAATTAAAAATTTTTCAATTAAAAAGTTTCATATTGGTCACAATTAATTTTTCATTATAATTATGATTGGCTACTGGTATGAATTTTATTTTTACGCTTTTGCCACTACTCAACCTCCTGCTGACTTCAATCTACATTTCAAAAAATCAGAAGCAGAATATAACTGAAATTTTTATTTAAAAAAAAAACTATTGAAAAACATGATAACAAAAAATCAAGGTAAAAATTAAAAAAAATGCAAAAATCATCAGTTGGTCAATACTTATTTTAAGGTGATCAGTCGCAATTTAGTGATAAGCTAAAATTGATTGCAATCAAGTCTTTAGTCAGGTTTAGCCAGATTTTTATATTTTTTCTCTAATGCACTGGTCATTTAAAAGCATCAAACAGATAAATAATCTAATTTCGAATTAGAACTCTAAATTTATTTTAAATAGAAAAATTCCTACTCTATCACCTGTCAAAGTTGCAATTTTATTTTATTTTTATTTTTTTGCAAAAAGACTAAAAAAACCAGACCCTTCAATGTACTTTTCCTAAGTTAAAAAATAATTTTCTAATCACATCAATATTTATTGCCAGAATTTTTATTGGGAGAAAATACAATTGCCAATAGTAAGACAACTAAAAATAGACCTGTTCTCACAATAACGCCTAAAATATTGATTGCAAACTAATGATCAACCAGAATGCCTGATCATGTTTGCTCAAATAATTTCCTTTATTTTTTAAGGAAACAGTTTTAAAACCAGATCTGAGAGAATAATTTTTTTTTCTACTTTCATAACAGGTGAATATATTTTTTGACTAAAATTATCTTAAAAAAAGTTTAAACAAGTATACTTAAATTTATGTAAATTAGAAATTTAAAAACCAAAATATTGATAAATATTGTTCTCATATTAATTACAAATTATGATGAACATTGAATTTTATAATTTTTTGATTTTGCAAAACGGATAATAAAAAATTAAAAACTAAGCATTAAAGATTCAAATTAAATAATAAAAATTGTGTTTTGAAATACTTTAACAGATCAAATAGATCAATTTACACTAAAAAAAGCAAATTGTGTGGTCTTAAAATTTAATACTTAAAATTTTGATAAAAATTGAAAAATTATTTTAAAATTGAAAAAAAAAATTTTCTTGATTTTCTTAAGAATAAAGTAGAGGCCTCTATCGTCATTAGATTTTTATGATACTCAATAAAGCTTAGATTGTTTTAAATGACAAAAATAGATAATTTTTTTTATTCATTCTCAAATTCAAAGTTAGACAATTAAAAATTTATTTTGATAAGTTATGAAGCTAATTAATTGAGTAAAAACTCAAAAGAAAAAAAAATTAATTTTCAGCTGATAAAATAAACTTGAAAAAAAAAAATTTTTTTTATGTATTTTATTAGATAAATAAGTTCAAATTAAAAGTTTAAATTTTGTTTCCTAAAAAATTATTTTTAAAAAGGTATAATTTATGAATGGATAAAAAAAAAGATAAATTGAAGAAGATAGAATGAGATCAAGTTTTTCTTTTGAATCAAATTGACGGTATAGTTGATGAAGGCATTGTTTTTTTTAATTGAGTCCTATTTAAGTATTTGCATGTGAAAGTAAGGGGCGCCTAGAGCCCAAGAGAAGAAGTCTGCTTAGGATTTTCCAGGACGGACAACGGGCAGAAAAAAAAAATTACTAAGCCACGCATCACTAAACACGCTTTTGTATTAATAGTAATTGAACAAACAGGACACTAAGGACATTCTCAAGTATTCTCAATCGTTTGATTCAAAAAAAAAATAAGGCGTGATCATTATTTTTAATTTTAAAAAGCCTTAAGAAGTTTGTAATTTTCATTTTTTTCAATATTTTAATTTTCTTAATTTTTTTTTTCTTTCTTTTAAAGTCAAGATTAAGAATTATCAATAAAGAATAAAGGATGTAGTGGACAGGATGTAGACTAATTGTCTTAATAGCTTAATGCTTATTTAATATTTGTCAATACATTTTACTGCAAAAAATAAAGTCAAGTAGTTGATAAACTAAAAAAAACATCTCTTTTTAAAATAATTATCATCAAAAATAGTGAAAAAAAAAATTGAGGAATAAAAGATTTCCTGTTTGATTTTTTTATTGATTTTCAAGCTTAATTACTTCTTTATAATCAAAAAACTTTATTTTAAAAAAAAACACACGTAACAGGAAAGCAAAATTAATTTACAGTGATTGCATGCTCAAAAAAAGATCAATCAACTTAGAAAGTTTTCTTGAAAATAGACAAAAGTTTCAATTTTCAAGTTACTCAATGATCAATCTTTAGCTTAATAATTAATAAAAATTTCCCAGACAATTTAAATACACACTTAATTTATTGTTTCTTTCAAATTTTTTTTTCTTAAATACTAAGTAAGTTAAAACTAAATAAAAATTATTCAAAAAAAAAAACAAATAAATAGATTAACAGGTATATAAAATCATAGATTTATGTTTAAAGTTCAGAATATTTTTCAAAGTGTGGACAAGGACAAACGCGTTTTTCATTTTAATTTTAGTTTTTTTTTTCGATGAGAGAGATTGAACTGACGCTAATTATGTTAAAATTTTGTTTTTTTTTTTTTTAAATTTAAAATATATATAAGTTGACTAATCTAATTGACCGGTAAGATTGAAAGATGCATGAGAAATTCATTGAAATTACTTACTGAATTAGATGCAAAAGATGATCTTACAAGACATAAAGTTTAAGAATTGTAAGTTTAAGAGTTCACACGCTATTAAAAAACAAAGACAAATGATTAGTAATTAGTATAAAAAAAAAATTAAAAAAATTGAAATAAAAATATTTAGAAGAAAAAACAAAAAATTCAATTAACAAAAGAGAAACATAAAAAAAAAATTAGTGATAAATTTTAAAAACAAATGGACTAATGTTAGCAAGGTGATCATTGGCAATCAAGTGGAAAAATGAAGGTCCAATGTTATCAAGTGAACCATGCATCTATAAAAAAATATATGCCATTTTCATCTTTCAAAAAAAAAACAAATTTTAAGCCTTCATCTATTGGCCTTGTTATTTAAAAAAATTTTTATGCATAAAAACGCCTTAAATATTTGTATAGGTTTTGGAAAAAAAACATTTACTTAAAATATTGGCAAAGACTATTAGGACATAAAGAACTACATAGTGACTAAATTAAAAATTTATTTTAGCAATTAAATTTAAAATGTTAAATTTAAACAAAAAAACATTTAATATCAATTTTTAGCATCAATTTTTGACATTTAAATTTTTAGAAAAGTTTGATTAATTTTTCATTTTTAGATTTTAGACATCATTAGTATTTTATTAAATTTAAAATTTTTACTAAAATTATCATCTCTTAAAACAATTAAGATAAAATTTTTTTTTGTTTTTCTTTCAAAAAAATCAAAGTATTTTTACAAGAAGAAAACTAAGAAACTAATTAAAAATAATTGAAAGCTGTAAATTATTTTTTCAAAAAAGTCTAAATTTAGTAAAATATGATAAGTTTATCAATTTTTGAAACTCAAATTATAATATTCACAAATTTTAGTATGTACTATAAAATTAAACTTAATTGTATAAGAAAAAGCTTTTATGACAATAGAGAATTTGTCAATCACAAGGCTAAATTAGTTATAATTTGTTTGGTTTCAAGTTCAATAAAAATTTAGTAGGTATATTTACGGTTAATTGATTACAGTTTGCTTTAAAAAAAAAGTATATTTAAAGCATAAAAAAACTTTAAGTAAATATCTCAGAGAATAATTAATTGTTTTTTTTTTAAATTTTTGTTTTTTTTTTTTGATTAACTAAGGTAATACTAGAAACGTTCATTAATATTTTAAAAAAATCAAAAAGAAAATTAAAAAATGACCTATGAACTCAATTAATTTTTAAAGTAATTTTAAAACTTTTTATTAATTTAGTTTAGTAAAAAAATAAATTGATGAATTCAGCTTTAGTGTTAAAGAAATCTTTAAATTGTTTTTTTAAAAAAATAATTAATGTTAAAACCTAAAAATTCAAAGTCAAAAATACATAAATTGTGAATTAAAAAAGTAAATAACAATTTTAAAGCTATTAAATGATTAAAAAAATTCATAAACAAAGATTATTAATCAACTAATAAATAAAGTTTTTTAAAAAAAAAGTTTTTTTATTAACTAGATTCACCTTAATTTTAATTAAAATTCATTAACCAGATATACCTAATTTTACTTTAATCAGCTAAAACTTTTAAAAAAATTTCAGTAGGTACAAAACTTTTAATAAATCAGTAGAAACAAAACTTTATAAATCAGCTAAAAAAACTCTAAAAATTTTATTAATCAACTAAGCTCTAAAATATTTATTAATTAATGTTTGAGTTTTAAAGTAAAAAATTAATTTTTCTTTTAAAAAATAAAAAAAAAAGTTGAATTACTTTGATATGAATACCAAAATAAAATTTCAAAAAAAAAATTAGCTAAAACGTGTAATGAATTTAAGTTACCAAATTCTTAATCTTTTCAATAATATTTGTTTCTCTAATTATATTAACTAATTTTTTTTATAGAAAAATAATTTCACATATTTTTCAAAGAAAACTTTTAATTCAAATTTAAATTTTAAAATGCTTCAAAAAGTCAATTTTATCAAACTTTAATTATTTGAATTAAGTTTTATTTAAATTATTTTTATTGAAATAGCTTTTGAATTAAACTCTATAAATAATAAGTTTTAGCCAAAAAAAAAATCTCATCACTTGTAAATTGAGTACAAATATTGTTGTAAAAATTAACTGAACTAAACCAAATAAAAATATAAACACTAGTTAATAAGAGTAATTGAATAAAACAAGTATAAATTACAAGAAACTTTTAATTATTTATTAGAAATAATAATTGACTACTAAAAATACTAATTGAAAGTAAACCAAATTTAAAGAAAATAAAGAATAAGAATCATTAGAAATTTAAAAAAATAAATGAAACCCTAAATCTAAAAATTGCTGAAAACTAAAAATACCATAAATTAGGAATAATGTAAATTAGAGTTACTTCATAATGAATAAATATAAGAAATAGTAAACAGGAAAATTATAAATAGAATTACTAATTAATAACTTTAATTATTAACACTGATTATTCATAATAAAAAATTTTAAATTACTAATGCAAATGATTGTTAATTTGTAAAAGTAGTATAAATCTAACACTTACAATATTCAAAACAATAAAATTTGGGAAAAAATATTTTTAATGTAAACATAAAAATTCAACTACAATTGATTAAAATAGTTTGTCATATTTAAGTAAGATTATCTTAAAAACATAATTTTATCAGTAATGAAATTTTTTTGCAAAGAAATTCCAACAAAATTACTTTAAATTAACAAAAGATCATTTTCAAAGTTTTTATTTCAAAATTATTTTAAAATGCTCTTTTTTTTTTAAAAGAAATTAATTTAGTTTTTCAAAATATATTAAATATGTGATAAGATGAAAATAATTTTTTTCCTTTTTATTAACAAATTTTAAAAACTTAATCTTCATCATCGACACAGATATGCTTGTATTTTATTTCCGAAATTTTTAGTTAAAAAAAATTTTTTTTCCTATTTTACTTATTCGACCATCTATGTATCTTTTCTTGGCTAATCGAGCTTTGTAAGCAATTTTATTCATTTGAATAAAAATTCAAAGCTATGTAAAAAAAATTAATTTATATTCATAAAAAAACATTCAAATGTGAAACGGTAGAATTGAATTTTTAAAAATTATCTTTTTGCATTAACCAAAAAAATACGTCATAAGGAAAATCAAAATGCAAGATATTTATTTTATACTGTTAATCATTTTTGTGAGAATATATTCAAATTAGTCACAATTTTAATTACTGCAATCTGGTAAAGAAATTGAAGCAATATGGGAATTTTTTTGTTTGTTTATCATTATCAAATAAAATTATCTTTTTTTTTATTAAATTAACTTTTCTATTTAATAAAAACTAAAAAAAAACTTCATTAAAAACAAATAAACTTAAAATAATATTTCATTTCATATAACATGAAAAAATTAAATATTATTCAATAGTACTTCAATTTTCATAATTTTTTCTTCTTTTTAAAACATCTTTCATAAAATAACTTGAGAAAAATTTTTTAATCTAAAATTAAACTGATCATTTTCATAAATATTTAAATTTTAAAACATGCTGTTGTAAGTGATGCAAAAAATTTTAGCTTAACTTGTAATTTTTATTTTAGTATCTAATTAATTGAAGTAAATTTTAATTAATCTAAAATGTCTTTTTAATCACAATGCAACTTTTTTTGTGTTTATGACTTTAAAATTCATCGTAAAAATTCTTTTAAGCATAATTTGTTTAAAAAATTCAACTCTAAAAAATACATTTTAGATTATAAGATGTGTTTGAAATGTTATTATTTATCAGTTTGAATGTTGCCAAAAACTTCAAATCAGATTAACTGTTAATTATTTTAAATTCAATTTTATCATCTATTCATTTCAAAAGTAAAAAAGAAAAAAAAAAGGTCAAATATTTATGTTTTAGAAAAAAAAATTTTTAATACTTAAATATAGCACAATAAGAATCATTAAATTACAACAAACATCATCAACAAAAATAAGTTAATTTTTAATTTTCTATTGCTTTATCTTATACCGTTTTATTTTAATAAAATCTAATTTTGAAATTGAATTTGCAAAAAAAAATTTAACCCTTCAAATACATTCATCTTGCTTAAAAATAAAACTTTTTTATTTATTTATGACGGGCCCAAAGGATGCGTGTGCCATTCCTTTAACATGGTGTTTAAATAAATTTTAAGCTAGTCAAAATTTTAAAATGTATCAAACTGCTTAATTTAAATTTTTTTTATTCTGTTAATTTTAGCGCCCCCTTGAACTTTTTTCTACGAAAAATTTTTTTAAAAATTTTGGTTCAATCAAAAATAATTTTAAACTTTATATCATATGATTTGTATTAAAATTTTTTCTTTAAAAATGCATAATTTTTAAAAAGATGAAAAAAAGATGAAATATTAAAGTAACAAAACCAAAATAAGAAAAAAGGAAATGGAATGGAAAAGAAAAAATGGATAAAATTTACAAATATAAAAAGTAGCTGTTAGATTTTTGAAACAGCAGGAATGAATGGTATTTTAATACAAATGTCGAATTTTTGATAGCCCAGGTTTATATAAAAAAAAAAGTTTATTAAAATATATGTTTAAAGTTAGGATTAGAATATTTTTTCATATGGTAAATGTACAAATTTTATTTGTATTTATAAGTTTATGTTTATTCTATTTCACACTAGATAATATGTAATTCGTATTTTATTTGAATTTTAATTTTTAATCAGTTTTTTTTATAAACCCGTACTGTTACAATAAATCATAAAGCTGTAGATCTATACATTATGTCAAAATGATCTTTTTATTCTTCAAAAAAATAAGAAGAATTTGATATTTTTCAAATTATTTTAATTTTAAAATTTTACGTTTTTAGAAAAATTTATTTACCTCAAAAACTTATTTGTCAAATTCAACAAAAAAACTAACATGTTAAAATTGTGATTAAAGTTCACTAAAAAAATTTTTAAAAAAAAATAAGAAAAAATTGAATTTCAAATTAAAAACTTGATAGTTTGATTTCAAAATTTTTCAAAGCAAAAGTTGCTTAATTCATGAATTGTTAAATTTAAAATCAATAAAACTAATCCTGTTTTCAAATTATATGCTGCTCAATTAATAATAAACACACTAAAGTTTAGACAAAACATTTTAAAGTTGAAAATTTTAATAAATTAATGTTTTTTAAAAAATTAAACTTATTAAACAACATTGCTTAATCACAAAGAGCAATTAAAATAAATAGATTTAAAACACAATCTAGTCAAAGATAAAAGTTTATAAAGAAAAAAAAATCAAAATATCTAAGTAAAGTAAATTAATTATTCATTAGAGTTAATAAAGTTCATTAAAAAAGTTACTTTTTCAAAAAGAATTTTTATTAAATTTGAAGAAAAAAAGGATTTTTTATAGATGAAACAATTTTAAAACTCAGATTTACTTTGCTTTATTAATTTTTAAAAAAATTTTTCTTTTTTAATAAAAATTTTAAAATTTATTAAAAATTATTTTTGCCATATGGCACACAGATGACAAAAAATCTTATGAAAGATAAATTCTATTTTTTATTTTCAATGGTCAAAATGATGTACCTAACTCATCAATAATTTATTTTCTTGAATGCAGTTACTTTTTCAGAAAGATTAAACTTTTCAAGTTTAACTCATTCAAAAAAAAAGAGATTAAAATTGTTAATCAAAAATTACTAATATTTTATTTAAAAAGAACGCGTTTGTTAAAAAAGAAAATTTAAATTAAAAATGCATCTTTTGTTTCCTTTTTTTTAGAAAAAAAACAATGATGACTTTTACTTTGCAATTTTTTAAGCTCTTATTCAAAAATATTTAAACTTCTAAACTTTAAATTAAAAAAAAATTAAGTTGTTTTTAACACATGTTGTGATTAAAAAGCATCAAACTAAAAAATTTCTTTATAAAAATTTTCAATTAAAAGTGTAATTTTAAAAAACTACATCAAATATTAAAACGAATCAAAAATTAAAAAACTCATCATTGATGAATAAATTAAATAATGTTTTTCATCAGCTGTTTTAATGAGAACATTATCTTTTAGAATAAATCATTTTTTGAAAAATTAAATGAAACCTAAAACATGAAATAAAGTTTTTTTTTATAAAAAAAAAATTTGAGGGAGTTTTTAAACGATTAAAATGATTTTTTTTCCAAATTTTAAAATCAAAACATTTAAACCTATCCCTTATTGAATACTATTGGAAAAAAATAATTTTTAACAATTTAATAGAAATTGAAACAAGTTGAATAAATTTTTTCTTTAAATCACCTGGTTGATGAAAATCACGTGATCACACCTGATTTAAACTTAGTCTATTGCTTAAATAAAGTGCTAAATTGATTTGTTTTTAAAAGTTCTTACATGCAATTAAGAAAAGAAAAAAAAATTTCAAATATTTTTTTGTAGTAATATAGTTCGCACAACTAAAACAATCAATATATTGACCACCTCCATATACACGATTTAGTCATTTCAACAAATAATTGACCACCAATAGCGGCAAATCTTACAAAATTTTTTTCTTTCTTTTTTTATATTGTTTTACAAAATACTTTTTCACCTTTATATATATTACTTTTTTAATGTATTAGATTGCTTTTTGTTTTGAACAAACCAATTTATGAATGGTGACTTAAAAAATGAACACGATTAATGTTTAAAGCAATTAAATGGAGATAAAAAAGCGTTAAAGTGAGAAATTTTATTGATAAAATGTCTATCCGTTATTATATTATCAATTTAGACCTTAAAATTAATCTTAGAAAAAATTCTTTTTTTAGATGTCAAATTTTATTGAAATTTTAACTTTTAAATCAAAATGAACATATTGATAACCTTAAAAAGTTGACCAATAAAATTAATTGAGAGAACATTTAACATAAAATTTAAAAAAATAAATTTTCAACTTTTTTAACGCATTTTAATTGCACCCACTCAACGTGAGCAAATTTTTCTAACAAAAATGATATTTTTTTAATTGAAGAACAATCCTTAATTTTAAAAAATAATCAATTCTTTCACCATAAGAAGAATATTTTTTTTAAGCTTTTAAGCTTTAGGTGAAACTAAAGTTGATTTTTTATTTTATTTTTTAAAGAAAAATTTTCAAAATTAATAAAACTTGTAAGCATTGACTGCCATCTACCGTGTATCAATATGCAGGTTATAATTTAATAGTTGAATTTGTCAACAAGAAAGTAATTATGTGATCAATCATTCGTTTTCATACTTCATAGTTTAATAATAAAAAAAATTCAAATAAAAAGCTATTTTGTTTTGTTACAATTCAAAAAAATATAATTTAGTTTTAAGATGCAATTTACTATTAGATAAAAAGCAATTTTTAAGTTTATTCTCATAAAAGACTAAAATGTTAATTGGAATTTGATTTTGTCTATTTTTTTTGTCAACTAGAGTAATAAAAAAATCAAGTTCATAGGGTTGAATCAGTTTAAATAAAAAAATTCTATAAAACTTTAACAAAAAAAGAACCCTTTGATGGATTGCATTTAAAGTTTATTGCTTACTAAATTATTAAAAAAGACAAAAAAATTATAACTACTCATAATCTATCATTGTATTAGACTTGTTGATTAACTGATCACCAGCTGCTTGTTGATTAAAAATTAATTTTTTCTTTTTTTTTTTTTCGTCAAAAATAATCAAACATAAAATGACAAGTTAATTCTATTTAAATCAGTTTAAAACGATTTAAATAAAAAAAAAGTTTTTTAAAATTTGAATTTAAAATTTTTTTTCAAAAATGAGTTATTTAAAATTAGCCTAAAACCTTTTGCATTTTATTTAAAAAATTATCTTTTATCATATTCTTTTACACAATAAGTAGTTTAAAAAAACAAAATAAAGATTTAACAGACAAAAAAAACTTTGTGAATTTCATCGCGTTACATCTTTTGAATGTCGAAAGATAAAATAATTGTTTTTTTATTTTTATAGAACAATTCGTGAGTAAAAATATGAAAATAAGAAAAGTTTTATCAAAATCTATATCTTAAATGAAAGATAAAAGAAAAAAACTTTAAATTGTTTTAATAAAGTTAATAATAAAAATTAAATCACTTACTTTGATAATGAATGAATGCAAATAGCTTGATTTTATTTTTGATAATCTTTCAAATATCTAAAAGAAGAGAAAAACTATAATTAATCATTAAAGTTAATCAAAAAAAAAAAAAAATTTGTAATCTTGTCTATTGGTATAAAAGGATGCTAATGAATCATGAAAATAAATACAATGGTCATAAAATGAGATTTACTTCTTATTTAAAAAGAAATCAAAATCATCTTGATAAAAAAAATTCTTTTTTTTTTTTATGAAATCAACTTTTCAATTATAGCTTTTTATTAAAAAAATTGTTGTTTTAGTCGCAAATGTAAATCTTTGTTCAAAAAAAGAAAATAAATAAAAGTTAATTTGAATTTTTTATTTCCAAATTTTTTAAAACAAAAACTATTAACACCTGGCAATACAAATTACCATGTGGAAAATTTTTATAAAACAAAATTAAATTCGGCCGGAAACAGATTGTACATAATCAACAATTGGTCATCTTTAAAAAAAAAAATAGTCAACTAATGCATAAATACTAATGCTTTTTTACATTTTTAAAGTTATTAATTAAATTTTTAGATAAAATTGTTTCGTTTAAAGTTTTTCCTATAAACTATTTTTAATTATACAAACAATTTATATTCGTACATATTTTTTAATTAAAGAAAGTCTCATTCATAAAGAAATAAATTTTATAAAATAAAAACCTTAAAATAGTTTTTTTAGAAAATTAAAATAAAGTATATTAATATTCAATTATTAAATGAAGAAAAAAAATTTTATTAGCTAAAAAAAAATTTTCTTTAAAAAATGATTTCAACGATAAAATTTTTTTATTTTTAAAAAATGTTCACCATTAGCAATGCTCAATGAAAAGTTTAATGAAATGACTTGATTAAACGCATGCGTATTTTTTAATATTTTTGTCGTTTCAATTTTTTATTTTTTAAGAATGAAGATGATAATCGAAATGGTCAGTCAGTCAAAGCAGCAATTACCAATGTACTTTCACACACATATATAAATAAAAAGAAAAAAAATTTTTGTTAAGAGCAATTAAACGCCAAACTGCCCAATCGGGTCGCTTTATTGTCACACTTGATTATCATTTTCTTCATTTAAAAAAAAAATTCAATTCTTAAAAAAAAAGGAGATCTTTTGTTAGATTCAGATTTAGTAAAATGATTTTATAAAAATTTTTCTCTCTTTACTATTAATAAATTGAACAGTAGTCATCATATAATTTATATTTGTCTTTATTTTTTAAGAAGCAGTAAAAAAAATGAATAAATTAAATTGAAAGATAAAAAGTACATGAATCTTCAAGCATTTAAAAAAAGAATAAAACTTAAGGGTATATAAAAATTAATAAAAAACTTTTTAAAAACAATAAACTTAGTTTACCTTTTAGGTAAATTTTTAAGTTAATAAATAGAAAAATAGTTTTAAACTTTTAATAAAACTTTTTATGAAACTATATACAAGCGTTTTAAAAATATCTAGAGTTCTTATTAATTTATAACATAAATCAAATTAAAAAAATGCTTCTTTGAATAGAATTAAATGAAAATAATTAATTAAAAAAATTTCTTCCCAAAAAATGACCAACTAAAAATGGTGTAAACAAAAAAATTTAAAAATAAAGTATTTATAATAATCAGATAAAAAGATAATTATAAACATAGACAAAAACAATAATTAGATTTTGAGAAAAAAAATTAAATAAAGGCGTCACTAAAAATTCAAAAAGGTTCAAATTAAATAATTTTCATTAAAACATAAGTATATTGTAAAATAATTTTTTGTCTTTTTAAACTACATCAAAATCAACTTTAAGTTCCGAATTTATTAAAAATTTAAAAAAGAAAAAAAAATTATCTTTTTAAACAATTGTTTTCACATTCCCTAAATCTATAGCTAAATTATGTTGACCATTAGAAATCCCAAATAAAACTGTATAATTGAATTAATTGAAAATGAACAAATTTTAATAAAACTATAATTTTAATAAATTAAACTTTTAAAATTCATAAAAATTATTAAAAAGCATGTAACTTTTGAAACAATTAAATTTCGAAAATTTGAATATAAAAAAATTTGTATCAAAAAATCTAAATATTAAAATACTTAAAAATTTAAAAAAAAATAAAAGCAAAAAAAAAGAAAAGCAATTAGAGCGGGCGGAAAATACAATTAAACATCAGTTTAACAACATTCTTTTTAAACAATTACAACTAGCACGTCATTCATTCATCTTTATTTTTAAAACTTGAAAAGGATGTTCACATTGAAGTTTAAAACATAAGATGGACACAACTTTTAGTTATTATTTAAAAATAATTTTTTAAAAAAAAATAATAAAATTTGAAAAAATCATGAAAAAAATTTTGTTTTCTCAAATATCAAAACAAAGAAACATTAATTTTTAATTAGCCTAATTGAAGAACTTTTTTTTTCAAACTATAACACAAAACGACGTTAAAATTAAGCAACCTGATTAAATGGCTAATATTTTAATTTTTTTTTTTAAAAGCTTAACTTTAAAATATTAAATTAAATTTTATAAAAAAAAATCAACAAATAAAACAATTTTGAAACAGTTTTATAGATAAAGTTTTAAAAAAAATTTGATACTAAGTGATAAATTTGTAAAAAGAAAATTTTAATATTTAAAGGGTAAAAGTTGCATTTTAATTTTTGAAAAAATACTAAGCCATAGATATAAACGACGGGGTGAAAGTGCATTAATTTTAATTCAAAAAAACAAAGTCACTGAGCCTGTCGTAGACGGATCGAACTTTTGATACCATTTTAAAATGTTAATCGTTTTAAAAGACATAACAGAATATTTATAACGTTTCAAACAATAACAGTTTTTTAACTAGTAAATTCATATTTTTCCGTTCAAATTATTCGTAATTGAATAAACAAAAAAAAATCAAACTAGATTTTAACTCTTCCCTAACTTTGCTTCAAGCGTTACCATTCATTAAGAAAATAAACCGCCGATGAAATGATTAGTAAAATATTATTTCAAGAGCCAAAAAAAAATCATTATTTTACCAAGGCGTAAACTTTAAAAGGTTTAATTTTTTTTAAAAAATAGTTAAGAAATGCAGCGGAAATTAAAAAAAATTTTAAAAAAATAAATTTCATCACAATTGTTCTTTTCATCAATTGTAATTTTAAAAGAAACATTTAAAGTTTTTTAACATTTATTTTGATAAATAATTTTTTCATGAATCCGTTAAAAGACAAAAAAGTGTGCAACGGATTGAGCTTTTTAACTGATCAGAGCAAAAAGCGGAAGATTATTTTTTCTTTCTTAAAAAAATAAAAGCATAATCACAAAGACTTAGCCAAAAGAATGTCATTAACAAATCCATGGATTTATTTTTGACGGCAGCGTTGAATTTCAGGATTTGAAAATGTCTAAACTATATATTTAGTTAAATTGAAAAATAACTTTTGTTTATACATTAATAAACATTGAATTTTATTAAATAACATACAAGAAAATATGAATACTTGTCTAGTAGTGAACTTTAAAAAAAAGTTTTGTAAATTTAGATTGGATGGAAAATGAAACTTAAAGGGTTTATTTTAAAGAACAATAAAGTAGATAATTCTAAAAAAAAAAAATAAGCAACAAACAAAAAAAAAAATGATTTATCGAGATCCGGTGTAGAGAATTAGCTAAAACTTTTTATTACAAGAAATTTAGTCTTAGTGAATCCTGCAGATTCAACTATAATCCTATACCACTATTTTAAAAAGAAAAATATAACTTAAAATGATGATTTAAATTATTTAAACTGATTTAGAAAAAAATCCTAACCTATATTCGTGGAAATAATTTTCGAACTTCATATAAAATTATTTTTAACAAAAATAAGTTAAATTGCGTTTATAAAACGAATCAATTTTAAAATTGTTTTCCTAACTTAATTTCAAACAATCATAATTCCATACTAAATAAACAATTTAACTATTAATTTCAAATAAACTTTAACATAAACTAAAAGTTATATTTAAATCAGAAATAGATACATTCAATCAAAAAAAAAATAATTTTTTGTTTAAATTGAAATAAGATTTTAAATACGCTTAAATCATAGAAAAACCTTAAAATATATTTGAATTGAAATAAAGTTTTAACTACATTCTAAACAAAATAAAGTTTTAACTACATTTTAATCAAAATACAGTTTTTAAGTTTATTCGAGATAAATAAAACTTCAATATGCATTTAAATTATAAAAATTTTAAAATATTTTTGAATTGAAAGATAGATTAAAATTAAAAAAAATTAAAAAATAAGTTTAAACAAAAGCTAAAGATATATTCAAACTGAAACTTAGATCCTCAATTTAAAACTAAATAAACAAATTTAATCAAAAAATAAATACTAAAAGCTTAACAATTTTTAAAACGAAATATCAAACATTTAAAATCGTAATAATTAAAAAAGTCAAATTCATTTGAAAAAATTACTAAACTCATAAGTTTATTTAACATTCTTGAAAATTATTTATATATAGATTGTTAGTTTTGATGTTTAAAAATTAATTATTTAGCTTTTGTTTTGTTTTTTAATTTTTTGTCCATTTAAAAGAAGACAGGTCAGTAGCCGATTGTTAAAAGAATTATAAATGCAAGGAAATCATCAATTAAAAATTCAAATAGTAAATACTAAGAAAAATTTAAAAAAAAAAATAAAAAAGAAAAATAAAAGATGAAAGTTTCTTTTCAAATTAATTTAAAGGTAAATTGGTACTATTGATATTTTTCAAAGAAAAATAGTAAAATGGACTTCTCTTTTATTTAATTTTATTTTTCTTAATTATTCAACTATTTTATATGAAAACTACTTTTTTTTTGATTTTACACCCAAATGTCTTTTGTTTAAACTTAAACTTTTCAATGAAATTAAATATCAAACTGAAGGTAAATTTTCTTTGTTTGACTTTAATCTTTAATTTAGAACAAATTTAAAAACAAAACTAAAAAAAAAGTTTTTTTTTAGCATCAAATGCAAATAAGTTTAATGAATGTCCATTACTGGTAATAAAAAGAAAAATTAAATTATTTGTAATTGAGAAAAGTTTTCTATTTTCAGCTAATAAAAACAATGAAAACGCCCTTTCAAATTTATAAACAAAAGAAAATTTTAGACTAATAAAACTTAAAATATCTTGGTTTTGTTGAAAAAAATTTCTTTGCCCATTCAATCAAAAGAATATTAATTATGTAATAATTTAGAGAAAAAAAATTAACCTGCTACTTGAAAACAAAATGCAAATAAAAAGTTTTGTTTAAAAAATTATAGTTTTATTCAATTTAGCATAAAACTTTATGTTTCTCAAAAAAAACAAACATAAACAACGAAAATCAATTTAAAAAAATTATACTATGATATTCATGTTTATTCTTTTAAAAAAAGAAAATAAGTAGCCACAGTCCAGTAAAAACAGTATTTTGTTAACTGAACCGATATTTAAAATAATTTTTTTCAAGTAATGTATTGTCAACACTTAAATAATCAGCGCGGGAAGTAGATTTTAAAGAACGTTTAAAAAGTCAATTTTATAAAATAGGTGCTAAATGGATCAGTGCGTAGTTTGTCTATTTTAATTTTGTAAATTTGTTCTCATCTTTATCAGAAAATTGTTAAAAAAGAAATTAAAAAAAATTTTAAAAAAATAATTATCTTATTAAGATTATATTCTGTGAGAAAAACTTTTTAATAATTTTCATGAAATTCAAATATTGCAATTAAAGAAAAAAACAAAATTATTTGAATTTTTTTACTTTTTTGATTAAATCAAACTGATAATTTTGAAACTACTTTTCTTTTCCCTATAGGACATCGATTAAATTAAAAATAGTTTGTATAGATTCAATTTCGATCAAATAAAATATTAGTGTCTTTTAGTCTATTGAACTAACCTATAGTCTTTTCAAAATAAAAAATTTTAAATTAGTAAGAAACTATAAATTGAATAGTTTTGTAAATTTAAAAAAGATGAAAAAACATCATAAAAAAATACAATTAATAAAAAGGTTGTGAAAAGCGACTGATTAATGATGAGAAAAAGTTGATGCGACATTTTTTTTTGCATGCTATAAAAATTTCATATTACAAATTTAATTTGATTTAAAATTTTATTAATGTATATTTAAACTGTAATGACTATTTTCATTATCTCTAAATCATTCATACCTTCTTTTTTTAAATAAAAGATAAAAAGTTTAGAAAAAAAAAAGTTTCACAAAATTAAAAAAATATTTAAAGATACTTGATCTGTTTTCAATTTATTGATGGCTAGCTAATAATACAGATCACGATATACTCATTAAATTTAAAAACAATCTATTCACAAGTTCATATTGACCAACTAAAACATCAACATAACACCCTCATTTTAAATTAAGTTTTATTAAAAAACATATTAAAAAATATTTGCAAAAAATGTTCTGTTAAATTAAAATATTTTCAATAAAAAACTTTTCTCTAAATTACAAAACGAAATCTCACTTTTTAAATAATTGATAAACATTATTTTAATATAAAATCAAAAATTAAAAAAAATTTCTACTTTTAAATTTATCTCTATTGATTACTCAAGAAAGAAATTTTCAATCAAGAATAAAGCAGAGTATAAAAATTAAAGGTAAGAAATCATAAAGATTTAAAAAAATTGTAAGAAATTTAAAAGAAAAACAAAGTAAAACCGCGTGCAGAATAAAATCGTGATGAAAAAAGGGCGCTTAAAACTTTGATTAGGTTATCAATACTAGAGCATCAACAAAAAATAGAATATTTTAGTTTTTTTTATGTTAAAAAGGATACCTCACGAACCAATAAATTGAGCAAATTATTACCGATTAGTGCGCGCTTAAGCTTGTTTAGTCTAATCTAGAGGGGGCGTAAATAAAAAAAATATTTCAATACATAAACCTTTGGTACATCACGAAAAATATAATAACAATCAGTTAAAAAATTACTCATCTAGCTTGTTATTTTTAAAATACCAATGTATCAAAATAAAATAAGTTTAAACAATCGATCAACTAGTTTGTAAAAAAAATCAATTCTTAAAAAAAACATTTATAATAAGAGAATCAATTTTTAACGATAGTGACTTTTTTGAAGTTTAATGAAAACATTAAAAAAAAATTTAATGTTTTTATGGAAAATGAATTAATAAAAGAAAAATAATAAAAGAGAATAATTTTTTTAAGACTTTTAAGAACAAAAATAATAAAATGAACAAATTAAAATTTTTTTTCTATTTTAGTATATTTTTAAAACTTTTCTACTGGTCAGTAGCAGCTTAAAAAAAGTCAAAAATTTAAAATGACGCTAGATTTGATTAATTTTCAACTATACTCGCTTGACTGATTTTACCTCCCTCAATTAATCTTTACCTTGGTGTCTTAAAAGTCTAAAAAAAATTCGTCTTTATAATCATTTTATACTTTTTTCTAGGTAAACTTTTGTAAATAACCAATAGCTATATTAAAATAAGTTGATGATATTCAAAATTGAATGAATGACAGGAAGTTGTTTCGAAAAATATATAATAAAACAAAAAATAAATAGTTTGATTTATTATGCGCGATTAATTGCCAGTCAGGGTACAATCAATTCACAAACTGGTCATCATAATCTATGCCACAACATCATTAAAGGACAATTTTTAAATTTATTCATGCATGACAACCAGTTTTGACCATTTTATCAGCCAGTGCTCTGTTTATTCGATATCACAATACTAAAAAAATGTGTATATGAATACACACAATTAGACTATTTTAAATTAGCCTAAAGCTAATGTCTGGACTAAGTTCGATCTGTTAATATCTTTTTCTTTTGTTACAGCAATTTTCTTGTTTTTCATTGAAACAAAGATTTTTTTTTTAAAATTATTTAGTTTTTGATAAATTTAACTGCTAATTTTAAATTTCAAACTATAATTAAATTTAATTGAGTTCAAAGTAAAAGACGGACATACTAATCAAACAATTAAACGCTATATTCAAAATTCATTATAAAAATCTTTAAAAAGTGACATAGACTTTTTTGAAACAAAAAAATTTTTTTGTTTTGTTCTATTTATAGGTTCAGGTATCATTAAAACTTAATTTAACTAATTTATTTTAAGAGTAAGTTCGTTTAAAGATAATTTAAAAACTAAATTGACTAGGAGTATCTTAATCAATAAATAATCTGAATATGCTTTACTATAAAATAATTTTGATGTTAAAATCAAAAAAAAAGAACTTGCTTCATACAAAACAAGTAAAAGCCGCTTAAGTAATTTAAAGAAAATATTTTTATCAATCAATCACAAACTTTTCGTGCAGTACAAGATAAAAAAAAATTGAATCAAAAAATATTAAGACAAAAAAAAATTCAGTTCAACAGCCGCCAATTCATTAACATCTTCATCAGATTTTCACAATCAGCTGCTCGTGATTAGATGATCCTAAAAAAGATCACGTCTTATAAAATACAAATGAAAAAAATCAAATACTGTTGTTTTAAGATGGCACCAACATCTCTCACCTGTTTTTTACTAATTTGAAAGCCAACTTATTAATTGCATTTAAATTTTTTGAAAATAATTTAAAAAACAAAAACCTGAGTTTCATCAATTAAACTACTTAAAGTTTAAAATTAAAAAGATGAAAGTCATTAATTTATCAGAACACTATTATCTTAATTTAACTTAAGTTTAAGTATTTTTATAAAATCAATTGATCTTCATTGTTTTAATTAATTGAGCTTTGCAATTTTAACTAATGGGTATAAAAAATATATCAAGATCAAAATTAAATGAATAAATGGTGACGACTATTCATTCACAACAAAAAAAAATCGTGAAGTTCAAAGGTGCCAAAAAAAATAACCAAAAAAGCCACCTTCATTTTTCTAAAAAAAAATTTGTTAATTTATTATCTGTACAAAAAGCTAATTTTTATGAACAATAAAAAAATTTTCTTAAAGCTTTTCTTAAACATTGATTTGGCAAACTATGTTCAATTTACGAATTAAACAAAAAATGCATTTACACAAATTTCAATAAACTATTACAAAAAAGCTATACATAAAACTATTCATCAAAAGATGAGTATTTAGCTATTAAAATTTAAAAAAAAAATTTTTAAAAAACAAAAATATTAAAACCTCTAATTCAAAATCTATTAATTAAATCATTTTTTCAATCTAAACTTTAATACTTTACTCAAGAATCAAAAAGTTTAAGGTTGAATAGATGAAACTAAGTTTTTTAATAAGCGGAGGCCGTGATATAAGGAAAAGACGCTTTAATTAAGTTGGGTGAGATTAAGATCAAGTGTATTGTAAAAAATTAACTATCATATTGTTCGTAAATTTTTTATTTCCAGTACGTTCTTTAAAACTCGATCAAATAATGAATTATTAAAACTATAAAAAATTTTCAATTATTTAGTTCAGTTAATTTTTTTTTAAAAAACTATTTTACATATATTCATTTAAACAGTTTTGATTTTATCATCAAACTTTTGAATGGTTAAAATTGAAAATTTTTTCTTTTTAAAACTAATACAGCATCAATCGTGTATTATTTTTTAATTTTTATGCATAAGAATAGATCACGAAACTAGATTAAAACTGATTTTAGTTTTTCTTTTTTTTGTTTCGATTATTAAAACTAATTGTTTTTAAATTGACTCTATTGAATATGAAAAATTTTATATCGCACGCTTTAAAATTTTATATATTTATAACAAAAATTATCCAATCTTTTTAGTTATCAAAAGTTAAAAAAAAATTAAAGCAAACTTAGAATGTCAATTTGTTCTTAATCATTAAAGAAAAAAACAAACTTTGTTCAAAAAATATTTTTAGTTAATTAAGTAAAAGCTAAAACAAAAAAAAATGACTTTTCTATGAAATATTTTCTTGTTTAAAATTTTTTTTTTTAATCATATAAAAACTTAATGTATCAACTAGCGCCTCCCCTTGGGATGTTAAATCGCCAAATGTAAATATACATTTATGATTTCCGTTTAAATATTTTCATTTTAAGATACCGGAACATTAAAAAGAAACAATTTTTAGCTACTCATATATCTTGATTAAATCAAATTTGAAGTCAAAAAAAAAAAAAGGTCAAATCAATATAAACGCTATTTTCAGTATTTAAAGCAATAATAAAACTTATTTATAGTTTAGAGAAAAAAGTTAATAATCAAATTAAAGAACAACTTATTTCAGTTTTATACGATTAAATCAAATTTTAAATTTTAAAATGTCAATAAAACTAAAGCTCAATTTTAAAATTTTTATCAAAATTAACTTTTAATTAAATAAAAAGAAGTCTTTTAATAAGTTTAAAAAGAGAAAAATTTAAATTTATGTAAAAATTTTTGTTAAAACAAATTAAATAAAAAAACTTCCAATACGCGTGGCTTCAAAGTCAATCGAATCAAAATTTTAATCTAATTAAGGAAAAAAAACTTAAATCAACAGTTTTTTTTCATAGTAATTAGTTAAATGCGAGACCAGAACAAATTTGTTGAAATCAAAATCTTAGCGGTTTATCGATCTAAGCTTTTAAAATTTTCTCTAGAGTACAATTTACTTAAATATATCACCTTGATTTATTTTAGAAAATTATAAGAAAAAAAATGACAAAAAGAAATTAATCAAGTCTTAGTTCGACTCTACAAAAAAAAAATTACAAATTTATTTAGAATAAAGAAATGATTGGGAAAAATGTTTGCGTGATGCAAAGCAAAAAAAAAAAACTTTAATTTAGTTTAGAGAAAAAAAAATCTAAAAACTCATCAACAAACGAATGACTAACTAAATTCAATTAGATAGCCAATGCACAAATTCTGATAGCATCATTTCTAATTACAAGTTCATTTATCTCTTATTTTTTTTTCATTTAGCCAGCTTGACAAAAATCTAACTATATTAAACACTAGAAAACTAGTCATACTAAGTTGATAGGTACAATTTTGATTTTCATGTAAAATCAATTTTTCTAAAGTCAAAACAAATTTTTAAAGTAAATAAAGTTTTTTAAAAGTTTTGTATGTAAAAAATATATATAAAAAAACAATCAAGTGAAAATTAGAAAAACAAACATTCAAAACGCAAATGTTAATCCAAAATTTATGACAAAATTAAAGATAAGTGAAAATTATTTACAAAGATTTTAATAAAGTTTTCTCAAAGGGTTTTCATTGAATAATTTTGAAATATAATTTTTTAATCTTAAATAATTTAATAATAAATAAATTATGAAAAAATGAAGAATTATATTTAGGAAATTAATTTTTGAGAGAAAATTTCAAGCTAAATAAAATTTCTCATCTAAAATTAAATTAAACTTTAAAAGTAAATTCTTGAATCAATATTAAACAAAATGAAATATTAGTAAAGTTAAATAAAAATAATCTAAATTTTTGCTTTAGAACTTTGAAGAAAAATTTTTTTTTATTTAGAACAGTATCATTAATAAGGACGTTCACCTTTGAAATTTAATAAAAAAGAACATTCAAAACTGACAGTTTATTTTTAACTTTTGTTTTGTCTAAAGTAGTAACCCATCTGTAGTTTAAACTTGTTAAAAAAGGTGCAAACAAAAAAATACAAATTCAATGTAAAACCTCAATAACTTCCGCTTTAAAGAACACGGACATAGAAGAACACGATAAGAATAGCAAAAGTATTTAAGCATAAAATAACATCATAACCCATTATCTGAATAAAAAATAAAGATGAAAAAAAATCTATTTTTAATACGTTTAACACTATGAAGTAGCAGAAAAAATGCAAATAAGTTAATATTAATTTTTTATAAATCAAATTCAAAAACACAAAATTAAAAAAAAAAAATTAAATCAATTCAAAACAAGCACTTAATTAAAAAAAAATAATCTAGACAGATGCAAATCAGGTAGCTTAAATATTTTAAATCAAATTAGTTATATGTTTTTGTGTGTGTTTAGAATAAAATAAAAATTATTTAAATTAATATAAAATAAACATTATAAAACATTCTATTTTGAAACCTGATAGGGGGCTCAAAAAATTAAATCAAACAGTACTAATTTTCATAAATAAAAAGTATAAAAATAGTTTAAACTGTTTTAATTTGAAATTTAGTTTAAGCTGTAAGAAATTTAAAAAAAGTAAATTAACAAAAAAAAAATGAAAAAGTGTTTAGGTACGCCCTCTAACGTCTTTATATTCATTACAATAAAAGTTGTGAAAAATAATTATATGACTCATTTTCATATAAATTTCGATTTTTTTTTATAAAAAAAAATTAAGCAAACTTTAAAGAAAATTATACTAAAAAAAAACTTTAATTCTAGTTTGACCGACAAAAAAATTTATAGAAGATGTGAATTCAAAGTTTAGAGAAACGATTTTTCTTAAATTTTTTAAAAATCGTTTTCTACAAATAAAAGAAACTATGACTTATTTTTTTTATTAAAAACAACAAAGAAATGAAAAATTAAAATAAACCAGCCACTTCCGTTTTTTAGAAAAAAAATTCTAGCTGAATGCATTTTTTAAAAAAAAAAGGAGGCTAAAATTTTTTTATTAAAGATAAAAAATAAAGAAAATTTGCTTTTTATTTTCAAATATATGCTCGCGCCAATAACCACGACTTTTAGCCACTTAATTGTATTGGACCGTAAATTGGTAAATAGACCTTATTATAGAACTCGATAAAATTCTATTTTAAGATTATTGTTTCACCCGCCGTCATCGCCCTATCATATTATTTTTTTTTCATTGAAATCTAGATGGTCATTTTTCTATTTTAGCGGACATAGAAATATGTTACTTGATCAAATCACAAATGGACTAATAATTATTTAAAGAACGATCTAAAATTACTATAGCTATTATTCAGCCATTGGAAAAAAAATTTTTAAAGTATTCTAAAATCAGATCATAAATTAAATATGTTTAAAAATAAAAATTCTAACAAAGAAATGAGACAAAAATATTTAGATGACTATTTATATAAAAAAGTTTTAAATTACTAAAACTATTTCTCTGAATTTTTGTTTTTGCAATTAAATTAAAATGAAGAAAAACTAATCAAAAAATAAATTCTTCTTTGATTATTTTTGTTTGTATAATTAAATTGAGCTTTTTAAATGCAGCTTAATTAAAAATAGTTGAATATTTTACTCTTATTAAATTTTAAAACTTTTTACACAAAATTCATTTTCAAACTTTTTATTAGAAATTTTTTATTTCTTTCAAAAAGTTGTCAAAACTTTTGAGAAAAACTTTTTTTTATTAATAAAATGATTTATAAAAAACAATTTAAAAACCTTTTTTTAAATCATTATCGAAAAAATTAATGTCATATTTTAATTGTCTATTCAAGTAATAGTTATTGGCTAAATTAACAAAGTAACTGGTCAAAGCATCAGAAAATCAACAAAAACAAACAAACAAACAAAAAAAGTCCATCTTAGTTATTTAAATTGTGTACGTGCTTTTTATTAGATAATTATCATTATGAAATCAAACTATTTCTAATTTACATATTTTTTTTATTTTAAAAAATAGTTTAGAACAAAAAAACTGAACATAAATAGAGAAAAACAATCAAAATATTTTTAAAAATTAAAAGATCTGAACTTAAAGCATAAAATTCAATTACAAAATGTAACATAATTAATAGTCGAAAAAAAACTCAAGTTTAACAAATAAAAAAAAAACAATCAAAGTTTATATTATAAATTTTATGAACTCATTTCGACTTAACGTACTTAATCAAAATAAAAAACCGGTCATATTAATACCTAGACACTGCCTAGGCAAACTGGGCAGGCAAAATCGTTCATCTTACAAAGTTTAATTGTTTGTTTAGTAATTAAAATTGGAACAAATGAACTGATAAGCGTTAATGAACAAAATTTGACGTCATATTGTATTTAAAAATATCAAATAAAACAAATTAACGAATTTTAAATGTAAAAAAAATAGCAGTGGTTTTATAGAAAATGTATTTTAATAAATGCCAATGAAAAAATTCTAAGCTTTAAACACAAAAAAAAAAATATTTTTTACAATAATGTTTTTTTGAAAAATATTTAGCCATTGAGTTTAAAATAGTAAAACCAAATGGCAAAAAGATGTTTTTATTTTTTTGTCTTTTTAAACTATCTCTTTAATTGACCATTTTAAAAAAAAAAATTTTATTCTCACCGAAATGTACATCTAAAATACTATAAACATAAAATTTCATCGAAACTTATCTATGGATGACTGAAAAAATGATCTATTTAAATGTTTTAAAAACCTATTTTCAATTTAGAGAAAAAAAAATTTTTAAAAAGAAGCAAAAAAATCAAAATTTTAACTTCAACAACTTAATTTCTTTGATATATTTACTTAAAATTAACTTAAACTATCTTTAAATTTATCTATTCGCAAATTAAATCTTCTGCTTAATATTTTTTGATTAAGAAAGAAAAATTTTCTGCGAAAAAGAAGAAAAATTCCATTAAGTTTAAGTAAAAAATTTATTAATTGACTAAATCAAAAAGAGCATCTTTTTAAAAAAATTTAAAAAATTGACTTAATAAATTTGACTTAAAAGAATAATTATTTCAAGAAAAAAGAAAAAAATCCTCAAGCTTTAAAGTTCTCAATACCAAGTTTGAAACATTATTGTGAAATATTTGAAAAAAAACATAAAGAATGAGATTAAGATAAAATCTAATTATAAATTTTAAAAGATGGATCAATCAGTGGAATGTCTAAAAATATAAGTTAATTTTAAAAACGGGCCACCCACTTATTTTGATATTAAGCATTTTAATAGATATTTAAGTGTCAATTTCTACAAGCTTTCCAAAAAAAAATTAATTAATTTTAATGAAATTCCTAAAATAATTATATAATTTCTTTGAGTTTTAATAAACAAAATTTCTCTCTAATTAAAATTTAAAAGAAAAGAATTTGGTAAATCATAATCAAAAAATTGTCCAAAAAATTCGAAAAAGTTTTTTTTATCTAAAGTATTAAAAGTTTATTAAAAGGATTTTAGAAAAAAAATCAAGCTTAATTACAAAGTGATGATGTAAAAAATAAACTATTCTTAAGTTATTATAGTTTATTAAAACACATGTTCAATGCTCAAAAACAAAAACAAAAAATAATGTCTACTAAAAAAAAAAAGTTTAACCATTTTTCACTCGCTCCCTCGCTTACACGCCATTTAATCTAATCAAAAGACAAGCTTTATAATAAAAAAGATAAAATTTAATAGCATCATATTGTTTAAAAACCTATGTTTTAAATTTTCATCACTTCAAAATTTTAAGACTGTATTAGATCAAAATTTTTAATTGTATTGAAAATAAAAATTTGATTATTTTTTCTTCTCCCAAAAATATTACACAACATAAATCTTTAAAAGATTTAGTCAAAATAAACATTTTTGAAAAAAATTTTCTCATACGTTTTAAGAGAAAATATTTTAACTTGATCACTTAATTATGATAAATAAAAATAACAAAATATCAATTTAATTATTAAACAAATGAACAAATTTAAAAGAAAATAAAAATTTTCTTTCACTAGCATTTAATTATAAAAATTAAAAACACCATTAATTTGTCCATTGAGACCTTGATAGATTTGATACAAAATAATTTGTAAATTTTTTTACAGCTTTTATTTTAACATCAAAAATACAATTAACTAAAGATTTTTCTTCTTTTTAAATAAAAAATGACTGACAAACTAAATTAATAAAACTGACCACTGGTCAATTTATTTATATACAAATAAATACAAAACTCATACACATCATTTAATTTTGTCATCAGTTATTTATTTTTTCTGATGGATACATAATTTCTGAAAATTATTTTTATTATAGTTTTTTGTATTAGTGATAAGATGAAAAAGCTTGCAAATAAAAGAAAAATTATTGTCTAAAAAGTAAAAGCTTTAAAAGTTGACCATTGGTCAGTATTAAAAACAACAAATAAATCAAACACTAAATTAAAATTAAAAATTACTTGTTTGTTTTCAAATACAACTTGTAAAAATCTTTGAGTTAGATGTAGCATGAATTAAAAAGATAAAATAACTAGTTTTTTTGAGCTTATTTCCGGCGGAACTTAAATAAACTTCGATTAGTTTATCTAAGCTATTAGTTAAAACAAGCTATAAAAATTAGTTTATGAAAGATTTTTTTTTAAGGATTACTTATGTATTTTTATCTAAAATTTCTACCTTAAATTCATCAAAATCGATGATTGCAAGAACTATTTCCTTACTTATTTCCGTTTAATTTTTGTAATTTTTTTGTGCTACTGATTTTTTAAGAATACTTTAGTAAAATAGTTTTAAAGTTACAAATTTAAAAAGCTATTTTCGGTTTGACAAAAAAATTTGTGAAAAATTTTATCAAAAAAGTGGCAATTTAAAAAAGACAAAATATTTCTTTTTTTTCATATAAACTACAATTGAAGTTTAATCTTAAGCCCATTAGATGAGAACTCTATTAATGTTACAGTTTCGTAAATGATAAAATCTAGAAAATTTTTTGTAGCTTACATATTGATTAGCAACAGCTACAACTATAAATCAAAGGTCAAGATTATAAGATTAAAGTAACTTTATTAAAAATTGTCTTGGTTCATAAATTTAAAAAAAAAAAAATCTGTTTTAAAAAAATTAATGGATGAAAATGGGTAGGACAATGATATTAAGTTTTGAAGACATTATGTCATTAATAAATTGGTTCAGTATGGAAAATTCAATTCAATTCAAAAATTTTTTTTTTTTTTAAGTGAAACTTGAAGAGGTTGGTCAAGTGAAACGCATTGAATAGTCAACAAAAAAAATGCACAACAATTTACGTACATATTTATAAAAAACATATCAAAAATTAAGCGCCCTCTACTTTACTTCTTGTCACGCTAAGGCTAAATTAGCTTTTAAAATAAATTTTAAAATTGGCTAAATTCCGAATTTTTACATTAAAATACATAAAGTTTTTTAAGTGAAAAAGAAAGACAAGCTAAAAATAACTTTTTTACTTATTTGTAAAAGCAATAGGTCATCAGCATTTTTTGACTTTCAAAAAGTGCCAATTACCATTATCTGAAATAAACTATTCGGACATCACTTGAAAATTTTTTTTTTTCAAACTTTAAATCAAATGATGCAAAAAAAATTGCTAAACATAAAACATAATATATTTTTATGTTTTCATTTCATTAAAATATCATTTAAATTTATAAGAAAAATGAAATAAAGATCGCCCTCTATTTAAAAAAATAAAAGTTAAACTATAAAACCATAGATTAAGTTTTTAAAAATCAATTTAAAATTTGAAGCAAATTTCCTAAAATATTTTTATTCGCAAAATTAACTAAAAATTTTATTAGCTTTGTTCAAATTTTTTCTGTAAACACAAAAATATTTAATACAAACAAAATAAAGAATATTTGAAGCAAAAACACATTTTTAATATCTTTTTCATGTTGTAATAAAAAAACTATGAAAAGTATTTTTATTCATTTTATCTAAAAATTGAATAGAAATAAAGGAATTTCTAAAATTTATTCTAAAAAAGTATTAAATCAAATTTGTCAATCCATTGTGTTCTAACTAATAAATCTTGAAACATGTTTATAAAATTTTTTATGTAATTTGAGAAGATTATAACTTTTTTATCAAAAAAAAAAAATTTTATTCAGATTAATATTGATTTGTCAGTAAACATTTTTTCAACTTTTAAATAAACTAATTCATAAGTTTAACTAAGTTTCAATTTGAGAATTTATAGTTTAATTGTTATTAAACAGTATATTATGTTCATAGGTATTAAAATTTGAAATAAAAAAATATTATTAATTATTAATATGAGACATACTAAAGATCAAATTTATTCAAAAAAAATATTATTAATTATTAATATGAGACATACTAAAGATCAAATTTATTCAAAAAAAAAATGAAAAACTATAAAATTTTTTGAAAAATTTAATTTTGCACAAAAAATAGATAAATTTGAAAAATTGAATCAAGTTTAATTATAAATTTTTACAATTAAGCTATTTAAAAATATTAATTCTTTTTTTAAAAACAATATTAGTTGACCCTAACACGTAATAGAAAAACAATAAATAGTGAAAAGAAAAACATTGTTTGAATAAAAAACCGTAAAAAAACAATCATGATAATCGAAACTAACATAAATAAATAATCACTAAAATGCATTATGGTTATGTAATGCGTATAAATTAAGTCTTTTTTTTCAATTTAAGTTTTTTTTTTCTTTCAAAATTCAATGTACTCACTATAGGGTTTACATTAAAAAAAAATTAAATCAAAGACTAAAAATGTGAAAAAAAACAATATAAATAAATAAATTATAACAATTCAAAAATAGAACAATTTTATTTCTTTAATTTCATTTATTAACTTAAAATTGAAAATTTTTTCTAGTTCCCTAGACAACTTCCGGTATCTTCTAAAAAAAAGTAAACAAATAAAATAAAAAATTTATAGAAATATTTTTTTAATCAAAATTTGAGCCAAACAAATTTAAGATTGTTTATAGAACTTATTAAGTAATTTTGTTTACACTAAACTTTTATAGAGACTAAATTTTATTAAATAAAATAAAGTTCATTAAAAAGACACAACTTATAAAGTAGACTAAAATTTTTAAATAGACTAAAATTAATAGAAACTATATTAAAAGACTAATTTTTATTAAAGAGAACTTATTAAAAGACTGATTCTTATTAAAGAGAATACTTTGAAGAGACTATTACTTATCAAAGAAAAAATATTTTAAAGACTAATTCTTATTATAGAGAAGTCTGAAATTATTAATCAAATTCAATGTTTTAGTAAAACTCAATGTTATAATAAGATTCAATGTTTTAATAAACGTTGGAAAAAGGTTAAATTATTTCAAAAAACTAAATAATTTTATAAATATTTTCATGAAAATATATTTAAATTTAGTAATAAGAGTAAAAGCACAAAAAAAGTTAAGCTTCTCTAAATGTATAAAAAAATTTATTAATAAAAGTAAATGTATATTTTGTTTGAAAAAAAAACTAAAAAATTTTATAAACAAAATTTATTAAAAACAAAGTTCATTTAAAAGAGAATTAATTTAAAACAAAATTCATTAAAAACAAAAATTATTAAAAAAGTAAAATTAATTGAAACTTATTCTAATTTTAATGAAATTTCAAAACTTTATTAATTGCTTTTGTTTAAAAAAATTTTAACTATTTTATCATTTATTTCAATCAATTTAAGCAATTATGAATTATAATTCATTAGTAATATCAAAATTAAAAAAAGTTAATTTTAAAAAATAAAAAAACTTTTGCTCAATAAATCTTATCATTAAGCAGTTATACTAAATCATGAAAGACTATATCAAAAAAATTAAATAGAATCAAAATTTAAAAATAATTAACTAATATATATTTATGACTAAATGAATAGTGAAAGATACTGACGTGACATGTTTGTTTTGAAAAAAAAATTTTAATTTTCAAAAAAAGTCTAAATAAAATTTAAATTTTAAACTTTAATCTTGATTAAACAAAAATTCAAATTTAAAAATTTAACTAATTCTTATTACATCAAATTAATATAGAAATCGAAATTAAATTTGAAGAAAAAAATGTCTCAACCTATAAGTTTTTATTCAAAAAAAAGTTTTTGTTTAAATTGTTTCAAATTTCTTACAAAGAAAAATTTAAAAGTAGCTCTTGAAAACAATTTCTTGAAAACTAATAAAAGTTTTAAATTGTTACATTTTAAAACTAATTAATAGTTATTACGTTATAAGACTAATTAATAACTAATTAATTTTAAAACAAATTAATTAGACAATTAAAAGTTTTAAAAAAATATTTTTTTAAACTAAAAAACTGAGAAAAATCTTTTTTTAACAATCCACTACTGCTATCTAGATAAAAACTAAAAAAAAGAAAACTCTTTTACAAATCAACAGAAGGCGCTTCTTAAAATGTAATACAAAGTTATTTTTTTTATTTTATGAGATATTTTTAAAGAGAAAACATAAAAAAGAGATTAAAATTAGCATAGCTCAATTAAAAAAAAGAATTCAATTTTTATAAATTCAAAAAAAATAAAAATTGTTTTAAAAAGAAAACACACATTAATGCAACTTCCTCAAAATTTTGATCAAAACACTTGTTTAAAAAGTATATAAATTTTAAGAACATAAAATTTTATAAATAAAATGTGTGAGCAAATGAAGTAGAACAAAAAAAATTGAGTAAAAAAAAAAAAATTTTTTTTGCAATAAATCACCCCTCTCTACCACCAACAGAGGCCATCTATTTAATAATTGTAAAACGCCACTTTCAAATACTTAAACTCTCAAATTATATTCAGTTATAAAATAAACTAAAGTTTAAGGCATTTTTAGTATGCCACGAGCAAAAGTACAATCCATTGGTTTCCAATGACCTGCATTTCAACAAATAATCGAAATTCGTAAACTAATCTAAATAACTTAAACAAATCAAATCTATAGTTTTGATAATTTTGCAAATAAAAAAATAACAAAATTAAATGTTGACTGAATGGTTAATGCTGTAATAAGTCAAAAACATATTATAAAATGATTTTAAATAAAAAAAAATTTTTTTATCCATCTATTTTTATCATTATTATAAATATTTTTTAAAGCAAATAACTTATGAACTTTGATCAAAAATTTGTTTAAACTTATAAAAAAATTGATGAGTTTTAGATTTTTTATGTTCTTAAAAAACATAAAATAGTTAGACTATTTAGGAAATGAACAGGAAATTATGCTGGTTACAAAACCAAAAAAAAAAAAAAAAAAAAGGATAGAAAAGAACAAAGAAATGAATAAAAAATTTGAAAGAAAAAATTTTAAGAATATTCAACTAATTTAAAAATCTTCTGTACTCAAAAAGCTTAAAATAAACAATTATCAATAAAAAAATTAGGCATCAAAGGTATAACTGTTCAAATACAAATATTTGTTTTGAAAAAAACAGTTAGATAAACTAACTGAATTAATATGAACTTATTTAAATCAAAATTTATTGAACAATAAAACTGAAGTTTAAAAATAAAACATTAAAATAGTTTTAATTGAGAAAAAGTTGATAAAAAAAGGCTTAAGAAGAATATTTAAAAAGATGAAAAAAAAAACTTAAAATGGAAAAAAATTTAAAAAAAACGAAAATCAATTTTAAAAATCATTTGAAAAAAGTTTAAAAAATCTTTTGTAACAGGTGTCAAAGATTAAGAAAATAATTTTAAGTATTTAAATATTTTAGTACAAAAAAAATTCAAAAAACTAAACAGAAAAAAATCAAATACTTAAAACCGCAATTATTGATTTAAGCTTTATCTCAAAATATAACCGTCAATCATTACACAATTAACAATTTTATACAATACAATGCTCAAATAGAACTAACTCTTTTACTCATTAAATCTTTCCCTCAATTCAGTGAATATTTTGAAATTTAACTTGAAACCAATCAAAGCGTGTAATGTCGTCTTGCGGCAGTGTTTGAGGCCGTCAGGCGCAAATATCTGCGTAAAAATGGAAATTGATTAACCCTCACTTTTAAATCCTGTCAAGGTGTCTTTTTTTTTTCTACTTTAATACCATAAAAAAAAGAATTTTTTTTTTTAAAAAAAGCCGATAACTAATTGAGAAATCGATTTTTATCTTATATTTTTAATAAAAATTTAAATTTATGAAAAGAGTTTTGCATTATTAAAATTATTTCAAAATTAAAAAACTAAAGTATAAAAAATACAGTTCAATGAGTAGAGCTTTTATTTGAATAAAGTCCTTCAAACACAAAATATTAAGTTTGATAAAAAAAAAATTTAATTTGAAAAAAGCTTGAGGATTTTTTTCTATTCTAGTTAATTATCAATTATTTTTTATATTCATAATTTTCATTTTCAATAATTGAATTTACTTTTATTGAAAATAATTTTTTCTTAAAATGATACGTGTAGCTTTAATTTTTTTTAAAATCTAGATCATTGTTTTTCATGAAAATATATATAAAAAGGAAATGATTGTTAACTAATGAAAAAATAATTTCCAAAGAAAAAAAAATTAAAAAAAAAAGCTTGTTGATACCTCTATTATGATAAAAAAATTTGCTCAAAGGCATTTTTAAGCTATTAAACTTCTAAAAGTGAATTTTTTTAAAATCTTTAAAATTCTAAAAAATTTAAAAACTATAGAAAAAAGATCAATAGACTTCAAAGTAAGACGAAAAATTTTTAATTGAAACTATAGATAAAAAGAAGAAAAAAAAATGAATCACAATTTCCACTTGATTCACATTTTCAAGTTTTTAAAAAGCACAACTGTAAAATTCATTAAAAAAAAATTTTATCAGTAAATCTAATTGAAAATTCATCAAAAAAGAAAATTATTCTAAATTTTTAATAAAAGTTTCAATTTATTAATAAAAATGAAAATTGAATTTTGAAATATTTCAAAAAAGAAAATTAATAAAAAAAGCGAAATTAGATGTTTCAATAATTTCAACTTTTCAATTTCTCAAAATTTACAAAGTTAAAATATTTGAAAAAATTTAAAAACGAGTTAGAAAAAATGATTAAAATTTGAAAAAAAAACTAAATAAAGTATTTTATAAGATTAAATTTATCAAAGTGTCATTTATTTAAGTTTCTATGGTAACAATTTTGATAAATTTTGAGCTTTAAAACCTTATGTAAACACCTAATAAAAAAAATGTTTATTTTAGACGTTTTATGAAATTAATAAAAAGAAAATTTTAAAAAAATGTTTCTTAAAACACTTTTAATTTTTATTATTTTTGACTATTTGAATTTTTTGTTTGCATTATGTTAAAATGAAAACATTGATAGAGTTAGAAAAAAAAAATTAATCAATCAAATACATCAATTTGACTAATCCTACATAAAATTTTTCAAAATAAGATTACACGTGCGTTTCCGGTTAAATGCTTTAGTTATTCAACTGAGCTATGCAAAATCTTTTAAGTTTAATTTTAAAGCTTGTTTTAATTTGGTTTTTTAAGAAAAAAAAGAAGCGTATTAATTAAAAAAAACTGTTCTATATAATAAAAGTTTGAAATTTGAAAGTTTAACAAAAGTCTTTTTAAAAAAAATACAATTAATAGATTCAAAATCAAATTTGACTATAAATGAAAAGTTAATATATTTTCGTTTTAAATTTGAAATAATTCTAACAAAAAAAAAATAGCTGTCAATTTTAATACACAAGAGATTTTTAATTCAAAACAAGTATCAACAAGATCCAAAAAAAAAAAAGTCCAATCAATTGGCTTTACGAATTTGAATTTTTATAAAAAAAATTTAGACATATTTTATAAAATTACTCCCCCACTTTGTGGTTGAGGCACACGCCATTTGTTAAAGCCAATCTTTTTTTAGATTTTTATCAACACTATTTTTCTCTAGCAAATTTAGAAAACTTTTTTTTTTTTTGAGCTGAAAAATTTTTTAAGAAAAATATTCAAAAAAACATTTTGTAACATCAATTTATAGGATTTAAATATCAATCAATATTATTAAACTATTAAAAATCTTCTTGTTTAAAATGTTTCTTCTAATGTCAAATTTATATATAAATTTAACTTTTGAGATTTTAAAATCAAAATGAATTTTAAAAAATATATATCATCTCGATTTTTAATAAAAAAGGAAAATAAGAAAGTTGAACAACTTGAACTTTATATATTTTTTCAATATATATTAATTTTATTTCTAAATTTTTCAAATCTGCTATCAAAAAATTAAATGAACGTGCGCTTTAAAAAAAAATTTCGCACGCGCACCAATTAATTATGAATTTTTTAAATACCTCTATATATTTTTAAAGTCTTGCTAACTGACTAAAAAACCAAATACTTTTCATTGAAAAATAAATTTTCTAAAAATGTATGAATAATAGATCAATTAAAATTTTTCTATTTTTTTTATTTTTACTGAAAAGCTATTGATACTAATTTCAAACTAAAATTAAAACTTATAATCATATGAAACTGAGTTAAAAACTTCAAATTTAAATTAAAATATCAAATTTATATCAATTTTTACTAAAAAGCGACTATGTCAATTTTGAAAACATAAATAACTACTAAAACTGATTAGATTCAACTAAATTTTAAGCCTATCATTTTTCAAAAGAAAAATTAGAAAATTTTGATAAGCTAAAAAAAAAAAATTAAAAGCTCCATTTCATAAAAAAGCTGAAATTTTAGTTCAGATTCTATAACTAGCAAATGATGATAAAATTATTTTAAGAAATTTAAAATTTAAAATAATTATAAAAATTTTAAAGTAATTTTCGCTGATCTAATCGAACCGTGTTTTGAATAACCAAAGCGACAAAATAATAAAATGCCGCCGGAAGTGCATTAGCAAACTATAAAAATAAAAAAAATCTAACCGATGATGTCGCTGTTTTAATATTTTTTACACTGCTTATTTTATTCTTATTGTAGGCAAAGAGCTCAAAAAAAATTGAAGTTTTAGCGCAATCATTAATTAAGAAAAACTAGAAAAGTGCTTTCGACGTGTCAAATTTGAAAATCAAATTTTCAAAATTGAAATGAAAGATGTATTTTCGAAAAAAAAAAATATATATATTGAAATGGTTGCATCACCATTTGGTTTAGTGATGAATTTAAAAAAGCATCTTCCGCAATTAGTAAGCAGCAAACGGCAGCCGTACCTAATACCTAGACAATTTTCAAAACTTTTAAAACACCCAAATTAAAAAATTGCAAACTAACGCCTTTAAAAAGACTAATCAACTCTTTTTTTTTTTGTTATGGGCAGCTGGCATAAAATTTTTAAATAGGTTTACATTTTTAAATTTAAATATTAAAAGATTTTAAAAAATCTTCAAATAAGTATTCAAATTAAAAATCAATGAAATTAAAAAATCATCAAAAAATATCAACAAAGAAACTTATTTGAGCATAAAAACATAAAGAAAATTTTTTAATTAACAAAAGATAATTATTTTTGAATTAACAAAGAATTGAAAATTTTCAAATTTTATCAATTCCATAATTTATAGAATAGTTTTCAATTAAAATTTTCAATATACTTTTCAAAAATCAATATAAATACAAAACTTAATTAAAATTTCAATGAGAATGCCTAAAAAAATATTCGAAAGTATTCATTTATTAAACAGATTAATTCAATAGATTCATGAAACAATTATTCATTAAACAATTGAAAAGTATATACTTAAAAGTTTTCTTTTTTTTTAGATTTGCAAAACCTTATTAAAAAAAATTGTTAAGCGTAATCAAAAAAAAAAAAAAAAAAGAACATAAAATATATAAAAAAGGGTTTTAAAATGTTTCCCATCAATATTTTAGGTTAATGAACTTTACAAGGTTATTTTGAATAATCAATAGTTTTTTTTTAAATTCTAATCTTCACTAAATTAATAAATTAAAAACAGTAAAGTATTTTTCATAATATTTTAAGCTTTAACAAAAAGCAACAGCTGACCAAAAATAGTAGAAAAAAAACTCTTAAAAATATTAACAAGTGTGTTTAGTGTTAAAAAAAAATTGTCGAACTTTTTTTTTTCTAAAACCAGTTGATTAAAATCATATGTGAAAATATTTGATGAAAATTAAATGAATATATTTGTTTATAATAAAAAAAAACTTACCTTTGCATATCAGTAGCATTCCAAATTTATCCAACTTCTGACAGCTCTATAAAAAAAAGAAAATATTGATTAACTATAATGAAACTTTGAAAGTTTATTAAGTAAAAAAAAATGAATATACGCTTTTCAAAAATAATTTTCACAAAATTCAGCTGAAACAGCAAACTTTTAAAAAAATATTTTCGAAAAGAATGATTATCAATTGTATTATAGTTTTAAAAAATTAGTTTTTAGAAAAAAATTTCAAAATTTAAAGCGAAAATGAATTTTTCATAAATTAAAATTTAACAGGTTGGCCCCTTTAGAATTTAAATAGGCGGTCTTAAATTATAAAGAAATTTTATCCTAAAAAAACAAAATAAATCAAAATTTGCATTTGACAAACTAGTATTCTTAAAAAAATTAAACCCTATTTTTTATACAATGCGCAGTAAATTTTTTCTTTAAACTCAATTCATTCAATTTTATCAAAAATAACTAATAGAATAAATTTTCAATTTTAATCCACTAGGCAGACAATGACAAGGACCCGTTAAAAAAAAAAACAAGGTTCGTACCAAGTGCTAAGTTTGACTGTGAATATGCATTAGTTTCGTAACATGTTCTAGTATTAATTAATAATTCAATGAGTTTTTGTTTCTGAAACTTGCAATCGACACTCTCCGCTGTCAAGCCACATACACATATCACACTCAAATGTGCAATTAATATTCATCATTCTCATCACTTTTTTTTTTTTTTTCTTTTATTCAAAATTAAATAGTAGCACCTAATTTATTTCGTTTTAAAATAAAACTAATTTTCTAACTAAATTGTGTACACAATTTTTTGTTGATCTTATAAATACGCAATAATCTTTTTCCTACACTTATATATCATTTTTAATAAAAAAAATCTTTTAAAATTATTTTTCTTAATTTTCCTATATTCGATTTTCTTTTTTCGAATTTCAATTGCGCAGTTATTGATGCAAACCATCAAAAAAACATTAAAATAATTATATAGCTAATTAAACATTATATTTATTACAATTGTCATTTGGTAAAAAAAAATTTATCTAGTTGAACCATAATTAAGAAAAAATTTCTTACTCATGCAATCAAATTGATAAACAAAAAATATTGAGAAAAAAACTCATTTTACAATTGTTAATAACTCTTGAAATGCTTTGAAAAAAAAGATAAAAAGTTCTCAAATGGTAAAACGTTTAAAAATTTAAATTGAGAATATCCAAAAATTTTAGAGTTCAAGTTACTAATTTACATATAAATAAATATTTATAAACTTTTGATAACAAATTAGTTAAATAAAATTCATAGAAAAACTAAAAATTTTGCAACATTCTAAAATATTCATTAAAATTACTTTTCTCAAATTGTCTTTAAAACCTTTTTTCTACTTTTTTTCTAAAAAAAAGAAAAAAATAATTTTCAAAACTCATAAAAATTTTTTTGAATAAAAAATTATTCGTCAATTTCAAAAGAATTTTTATTAAATTAAAAAACTTTTGAAATTTGACTTATCTTAAAATTACATTTAATACAAATAAAGACAAGTCAAAATTATAAAACAATATTTAACTTATCAAAAAGAATAAATTTTTTTATAGGAATTTAAAAAGATAAAAAAAAACTTTCAAACAAAAATTAAGTTTTGTTCTGTAAAACTCGGTGTCCCGTTTGAAATCAAAAATCAATTAGACTGTCACAGAAAAAAAAGGGTTGCTTTTGGCGTATGCCACCCTCGATATATAAAAATCTAAAATTTTTAAAATGTTAGACCAGCCGGTGCGACTGGCAGACGACTGTCATATTCAAAAATCAGTAAAATGCAAGAATTTAAAATTTTTTCAACTAGTTTAAGTTACAATAAAAGGACATTTAAGATAAATTTTTTTGTTTTCTTTTTTTAAATTTTAAAATCACAGTTTAATGGTTATGATTTCCATTAGAATGCTTGAATAGATTTTAACACAAACAAATTAAAAAATTTTCAAAATTAAAACTTTGAATAATTAAAAAACGGACAATGAAAATTTGAATAATCTTTAAGTTTATACAAAAAAAATGCTTTTTCATCAAAAAAAAAATTTTATGAAACAAGTGCATTAAAAACATTAATCAGTAGTAAAACTATTTAAGAACTTCATAAAAAAAAGTAACTAATTTTTACATTGTGATACTTCAGTATATAAAGTTATTAGCAATTAAAAATAGAATAAAAATTATAGAAAATATTTGAATTCACAAAATACATTAAACAGATCTTTTCCTAATTATATATAAAGTAGAAAAAAATTTGCTAAAATATTACAAACCCAAAAATAATTAATAAATAATTATCTGACTTATATCAAATTTTGTCTAAAAATTTAATCAATAAAACTTTTAAATTTATTTACCAAATTTATCTTCATAGCCAATTATTTTGTAAAAAAAAATTAATTTCAATTATATTTGAAAATATCAAGCTCATATCTCACCAATAAAAAGTAAAAAAAAAAAATTGAAAAAACGATTTTTCATAAAAAAAATAAACGTTTTAAATTTATCAAAAAAATAAATAAAGATATGCTTTTATCCAGAAATATAAAAAAAAATCCAAATTATTTTAAATAATTCAAGAAAACTAATATTGAAAATAGTTTTTAAAAACTAAATAGAATTTCTCATTAAAAAACACAAATAGCAATAAGCAAACCCGCGTCCGCCGTTTGCATGTTTTTGCTAAGCCTTTCAATACAATCAATTCATTAGCACAAAGCAATTAGAATTTAAAATGAGACTAATTAGTTTTCAGTAGCTCTAACTATAAATCCTTTAATCACATTCATTTATCATTGGTATCGAACTTTAGTGAAAAACAATTAATTTTTTGTAACTATAGTAACCTACTTTTTATTATATCTTTCAATAGATTTTTAAAAAAAAATGAAGAAAAAAAAAAATCACATTAGATGCTTCTAAAATGTGTAACAAGTGCTTTTACTAAAATAAGAGATAAAAAAAAAATGTTAACTACAGTAGAAATTTAAAATTGACGTTTATTCAATCTTGTTAATCAAAAAATTTACAATCAACCTTTTTCCTATTTTTAATAAAGTAGTATTTTTAAATTAAATCAAAATTTTTATTTTACTAAAAAAAAGAACATCCTTTTACTTTTCAATTATAAAATCTATTTAAAAACACTAAGAAACAAAGTTTTGAAAAAAAAAAATTTTCACCAAAAAATTATTAAAGTCTTTTGCAATTCAAATATACAAAGTTCAATTCTTAATTTGTAAAAAGATGAAGGTTATTAGTTTTTTTTTTCAAACAAGTCCAAATAAATTAGAATAAGATTTTTTAACAAAAAATCTAAAGACAGCATTTTACTTTATATTAATGGATCGGAAAAGAACAGTAAATTTAAGAAAATTTTTAAAAATTCAAAATAAAAAAGTAAAAATAAGATAAAAAAAAAAACTTTGCAATCAAAGAACAATAGTCCCTTGTCGACCAGCTAAAGTCAAATGGAGCAGTTGCAATTTATGAATATTTTTATTGCAGATGAATTATGACTTTATGCTTTATATTTTCTTTCTTTAATAATATTCAAAAGTAATACAAAGTAGAAAAATTTAAAAAAAAATTTTTTTTTCATAATTCTAATTATTGAATACTTAAAGACAATTGATATTCAAAAAGAAAAAAAAAACTTTTTATATGAAGTCTAATTAATGATTTTGAAAAATTTTGGCGAACCTAAAATATGAAAATACAAAAACTGATAAATAAGTAACGTAAAACAACCCTTTTGTTTCAAAAGACTTACATTCTAAAAAACAATGTCAATATTTTAAACTTAAGGTTTGAAAAGTTTATTTTCTATACTCCCAAAGGATAGTGAAAAAAAAATGTGTATGGTGAAAAATAGAAGTGGCGTTCAAAACATTTGCATAATAATTTTTTAGAAACTCAAGTTTCAAATTAAAGCACGTGCTATACCAAAAATAAAACTGAATATTCAAAACAAAAAAAAAAAAAAATGTAACAGTATTAAAAACGAAAGGGTTAGAAACAGCGGATACTGACATGGAAAAAAGAGAACAAAATAAAACCCGTTACAAGGTCATACGCCAATCAAATAAAACACAATTTTTTTTTTTTTTATTTTTTAGAAAAAATAAATAAGCAAATACAGATTTATATGTTTCGGTATTGATAGACAACTTTAAAACAGACCTTGGTCGACTTCTTTTCACTCTTATAACATCATACACGTGATTGGCACGTGTAGGTAAAGTAGTCTAGGTAACATGGTGTTTACTAAAAATTTTAAAATTTTCATTTTAACATAAAATCCAATATATTTAATCAACCCTTTAATGATATGAAAATTAGAGATTATATTTTACAGTTAATAAAAAGAATAATATTGGAAAATATTTCCTAAAACACGTAATATTTAAATTGGTAATTTCAGTGAAAAAAGTTAATCAATTTTAATGAAAAATTTTTAAATTAAACAAATTTTTAATAAAGAGTGTTTTGTTAATTAAATCAATTTAAAAAAAATTTTAATTCATAAAAAAAAAACAAAACTTTAAAAAATAAACAAAAATTTAAAGAATAAAATAGATTTTATAGCTATTTTAATAGATTAATTTTAAACTAAAAAAATTTCATTTCATGAAAAAAAAAATAGATTAATAATCGACAAGATGCTAACAAAAACAGCCGTTACAAAAATGATTTTTGTTGAAAATCAATAAATTTAAATGAAAAGTTTTTTACGTTAAATTTATTATGCAAAAAAATAAAATTAATAATCAATGGCGTTTTAAAAACTTATTTCTTATTTTTTATTAGTCTAAAAAACGGTCAAATAATTTAGCAAAAAGAAATTAATAAAAAAAATTTACAAATGTAATTAATTAATTCTATACCTAAAAAGACTAAAAAAAGTTTAATTGCTTAATATTGACGTGTCTTTAACTAATAAATTAATTCAAGTCTTAAAACTCATTTAATCATTTGTTGTGAGTAAAAAAGTTCTAACAAAAGGATCAAAATATCTATCAAACTATTTTTAGTAAACTTTTTAGGAAAGTTATTAAAAAAAAATCATCTATTGAAAATAGATAATTAAAAAATCTTTTCTTAACTTTTGACAAAATAATTAAAAATAACTTGAAAAGTAAATTAAATTTTTTTTTAAAAAGGTTTTAAAGATAAACAACCTGTTAATTTATTTTTTAAGTTGAATAAAAAAATATGCTATTAAATAACCTATATTTTTAGATTGGAAATCTATAAGCTGATTGAATGCACGTATTTGATCTGCTGCATCAAAGACGATCGATTTGTCCCTCCCTCGTTTTTACATGTCACTGCTCTATAGAAAACCCACCGCCAAACAACAACAAACAATAAACACCCGCATAACCTGAACTATATTAAATTTCTAATATAAAAAAGCGCGCGAGTCGTCAGATCATTGATTTAAAAAAAAAAAAAATCGATTTGTAGAGGTTCGATTTTGCGTAAAAAAAAATTTTTTCCAAAAAAAAAAATAACTTTTTCAACTAAAAAATCCTGTAAAAAGCGATTGTTATAGAATAAGAAATTTTTTTTTTAAAAAAATGCTATTCATTTTTTTAAATTAACTTTTTAATTTTGATAAGAAAACAAAAACTATCAACTCTTTAATTTATTCTTTTTATAATAAAATTCTAATGCTATTTTAAAAATTTAAATTTACCTAAAACAGTTTCCAATTTGTTTTTAATTTAAACAAAAGTAAGCAAACAAATTCTAAAAAATAAATAATTATAATGACCTGTTCAAAAAATACAATGTTATAGTTTACTAATTAAAAATAAACTTGCAGGTGTACTAAAAAAAAAATTCTTTTTTGATCAATTAGTGAATTATGCTTACATAAAATGTAAATGGGCGGAGGTAAAAAATGAATTTGTAAAAATTTCAATCAGTAAATTGACTATTAATATCAAAATAATTAATTCAAAAAAAAAAAAAGAAAAAAGAGTTCAACTTGGTGCTAAATTTATGACCCATTTGAATTTAAAATTGAAACAAAATTCATACAAAAAGCTCGTAAATTACAGATAATTTCTATATATAAAGTTATTAGCAACTGGTTTATATACAAAAAAAAAGCAAACTAAAAAAATTGAAAGTCAATTAATAAAAATTTAGAGTCTAAAAATAATAAGATATGAATACTTGAAATAAATTTATTAAAAAATATCAAAAAAATTTTTTCCTAGTTCTCCTTAAATTTAATTATTGGTATTTTAATCAAATAAATTATCAAACTAAATTATAAGCCTGCGCAATTTTCAAATTTAAAATTGGTTAGATTTTATATAGTGAAAATAAATTATTTTTAAATTAATTAAAAGTATTTAATTAACCAAATAAAAAAAAGCTAATTTTGGACTTTAAGCCTACCCAACCTTTTGCCCGACTACGTAATTAGCCGCGTTTTCTCAATTATTTCATTTTCCATGAAAATAAATTTTTTTCTACAAAAAACTAATAAATGATTATGAAACTGTCAAATTGAAAGTTTTTTAAATTTACATTTAGAGGTCAATTATTACTTTGTCCACCTTTTTTTTATTTTTAAATTTAGATAATTGAATAGATTAGGGTTTGACCAGGTGATAATCAAAAAGAAACTATTTAGAAAAGTTCTAATTATCAGCTAAAATCTAAGTTTGCTTAATTAAAGCGACATGCATCATTAGAGACATGACATTTTTTTTTATTCAACTTTTGATAATTTAGCAATGAGTTTTAGTTTAAAGCTTTAAAACGCAATTAATAGATAGCAAGTAATTAATAAGTTTCGATTTTTTTTTTTAAAATTCAATTTTCAATAAGTATATATTGTTTAAATAAAAAGAAAGAAAAATCGTTCTACAAGATGGTCCCTGGGCGCTTCAGTCAAAGAAAATAAAAGAATAAGTTCATTCATATTTTTCTTCATTGAAAGCTTCAACTAAATTTGAAGAAATAATGTTTATCTTTCTTTTAGGCCTTAAAATGCCGATTTGAAAGAACTTTTTGAGTCAATTTTTCTATATAAAAAAAATAAAAAAGAGTAAAATAACTACTGTATGATACAACCTAACACATTGAAAAGAATATAATTTCAATTCAAATAATTGCATTCCCGCCTTTAAATACTTTTTCTAATTTTTTTTAATTAGATTTATTGATTTTATACTTTTTTTGAATAAAAATTAAATAACAAATCTTTCATGCAACAGCACGTGAATAAAAAAAATTTTAGGAAATAAAATTTCTAAATCATAAACAAATAAGATTTTGAAAGCATAAATTTTTCAAAAAGAAGATAAAACTTAAAATTAATTTATTTGAATAAAAATATTTTTATAAATTTTATAAGCTATCTAAATAGAGAAAAAAAAATAAAATGTTTATGACCAAAGTGAGAATCGAACTTTTAATCACAATTTTAATTCAAAAATTATTAAAAGGATTCAATTTAATTCTTCAGCAATAAATTGTAGCATCATATCATTTAAAAATTAAATCTTCACTAAAAAAAAACTCATAAACTCTAAACAAATTAATTTGAATAAAAAAACTATAAAACTTAATTATTAAATAAAAGTCCAACTATTCAAAACACTTATTCTAGAAAAAATTGAAGAAAATTGATCATATACCAGCTGTAATCAAAGGCTGTAATAATAAAAATTTATAAATTTTTTTCCTTTTTTTTCTTCTAAAGCTAAAATAGATGAAAAATTTATCCTGCTCATCATCTTGTCATTCAATAAAAGCAATAAAGTACATGTTAAAATAAAAAAAAAATTCTCTAAACAATTTATCAAAAACGAAAAAGTAAAAAGACGAACAGGAAGTAGCTAATTTTTTTAGAATTAATCTACAATAGACCAGTATCATCATAAGAAGAAAAAAATTGAAATCAATGTTGAACTGTGTGCGTGTTTCCAGTACAAAAAAAATAAATTAGACGACATTTTTGATCTGTTTGAACATTAATTTGTATAAATGTGTAAAAAAACTTTATGTTCATAAGTGAGTGTTAATTTGATTTCAAAAATTAAAAAAAACTCTAATTCAGAAAAAAAAAGTAAAAAAAAAAAAAAATTAAAGCGTTGAATGCAATGGAATGAAACAATAAGTTTTGAGTAATGTCAGACAAGTAAGGTAAAGTCTAGGTAAAACTGAACTTTGACCTGATATCGCGTGCATATTGATCAGAACACGCAAAACTTTAGAATAAAACCCTTTTAAAAAGATTTTTTTGTTGCGAAAATTTTGGAAATAAATTTAAAAAAAAAATGAATTTTAAAAAAAAATTATTCTAGATGTGTTTCAGAAGTATCAAAAAATTTTTGACGAATATTAAAACAAAAATAAAAATTTGATTCGAATTTTAATAAAATGGCCGTACTTATTAATGAAGTTTTTAAAAATTTGTTTTTAAAAACTTGAAAACGCGCACTGAAAATGGCGGCATCGGTAAAAAATTTAAAAAAAGAAAGTAAAAACTCTTGAAATTTTTTTTTTTCAGAAAAGAAAAAAGCAAATCATAGTCCACAAACTTAATTAATCGTAGAAATAGATGACGAAGCGCATTCGAACAAGTTTTCGACAGAATTTTAAATTGAATCTGCATATTCATGTAAACTAAGTAAAATGAAATAAATATACATATATATATAAATGGGCTTATATAAATAAATATATGTTTCATAAATGCAAATCATGTATATATTAAATTTAAAAATTATCAAAAACACATCCACATTGATCAAACATTTTGCATTAACACAGGACGCTTAATTTAAAATACGCATGCACAATTACAATAAAAGTTCATTTTTTAATTTAAAACGATTTTCAAATGTCAGCTTTATGAATAGTATAAGAGAAAAGCACATAAAAAAAGGGGTTTACAGGAATCAGAGAAAAGTTCATTTAAAAAAAAAAACTTATTAGAAAAATAAATTGATCAAAAACCAAAAAACAATATATAAAAAGCTGATCAAAATTAATAATTTTTGTTTCAAAAAGCGAAAAATGATTTAAAACAAAAGCTAATCAAATTTTTAGATATTCTCAATAATTTTTTTATAAAGTATAAAAAATTAAACAAACAAAATAAAAGAGTCATAAGGTCATTTTAAAAATTACAGAATGAAAAGATAAATAAAAAAAAATAATAAAAAAAACAGGAACTCAGCATCAATTTGAGTCATAAGTAAACTTCCGTTTTTATTATAATTCTTAGGTCTAAAAATATCTATCTAACTGACTTCAATTAAGGAAATGTTTGGAGTTAGTTTTTAACAATACATTTTTTTTTAATAATTAGTCATAATCAAAAAAAAATTCAATTGATGAAACTAATAAAGTATAATATTAGCAAGAAATCATTAAAGAAGAAAACTTTATTGCAACTTTAATAAAGTTAATTTAAAAGAAAAATCACTTAAAATTTTGAAAAAGAAAAAAATATAAACAAAGTTTTCAAATTGATTTAGATTATCAATAAAATACAATAAAAATTCAATTTGTAGACAAAAAAAAGAAACATTCTAACCCTTTAAATTGAAAAAAATCAATTATATTTAAAAAATTAGAAAAGCCATTGGTATTAAACAAATCAAAGAATTAATGTTAAACAAGCTAAAGCCTCAATATTAAACAAATCAAAGAATAAATATTAAACAAACCACTTCTAATAAAAAAATCAAACTAAGTAACTTATTAAATTAATTTTGACAAAATCATTATTGATGTAAAATTAGCAGAAAAAACTTTCAAACAAAAATAATACAATCAACAATTTTTAGCTATCATTTCAACTTTGATTTTTTAAAGTGACAGCTGTATAAAAATTGAAGTATAAGGTCTTTTAAGTTGTCAATGAAAAAAAAACACTAAAACTTTGTGGTTAATGTAATAAATATGGCGGAAACAAGTAAAAAAAAAAAACTTTTAAAGATGAATCTTAAATTGAAAAACATATGTTAAGAAAGTTGAAAAATTTATAGAAAACATTTTATAGAAAGAAAAAAATTCAATAGACTATTGGTGTGAATTATAATTTCAAAAAGTTAAAGTTAATCGAAAAATTTTATTTTAAGCTAAAACAATTGTTTTTAAAAAAATGTAATTTACTTACAGAGTTGTCTTTGAATTCTTTTTTTCTGGAAAAAAAAAAATTTTATTACTAATCCAATTGAACAACCCAAATAATCTGAAAATTCTTTAAATTAAATTGTTTCATTTTGATGAAACAAATTTTTCTTTTTCTACAGGTGCACTTTATAAAAAATAAATTTAGTTTTTGAGTTTTATCACTATTTTTTCAATTTTGTAAACTATCAATTAAAAATTAATATTAAATAAATTTTTCAATTCTATAAACAAATAAGATGATTAAACACTGAAAATAAAAAAAAAAAATAAAAACTGTTAAACACGCAATAAATCATTCAAGTTGTATCAATTGATTTTAAATAGATCAAATCCTAATTATTAGTCAGTATAATTCAAATTTCAACACTAAAAACAAAAATTCAAATAAAAAACTTTTTATAAATTAAAAACACATTAAACACAATTTAAGAAAATTGATAAAAAGTTGTTCACTAAAAAAAAAAAACCGTTTTACATAATAAAAAAAAAATTAAACAAAAAAGTATTTGAATGTTAAAAATTGTTACTAATTAAAATAATTTCACTAAACACGTATCACAATTTTTCTCAAAATTTTTTTTTTTCTAATTTTTTCATTTTTTTTTCTAAAAATTTTTTTTTCTTCAAAAATTTTTTTTTTCTAATAAAAGAATTTTTTGATAGTTAAGTAATTTTGATTTAAAATTTAACAATTAAGAAGTTTATAAATACATCTAAACACATGTTAAGATTTAACTGTTCAATACGACGACTTTAAAACAAATGAAAACCGGCAATTTATTGAAAATTTCAATCTTAGTATAGTCTATATACAGATAAAAAAAAAAAAATTCACTAATATTCGTAATATTCAAATGGTATCGAGACGCCCAAATGAAGCCACATCCTATTCTTTTAAATAGCAGAGGAAAAAAAAATTTTCCTATTGCCAAATAAAAATATATACTTTTATTTAAAAAAAATATCTATTCTAATGCTTAATTTTTCTTAAAATTTCGTATTTAAATTTGAATCTAAAAAATAAATTGAATTTTAAATTCATTTGAATTCTTTAAAAACTTTTTATAAATATTTTCATCTAACTATTTTCACTTTAACTTTGCTTGTTTTTCTTTTGAATTTAAAAAAGTTTTTAATTTTTCTATTAAACCAAATTAAACAAAAAAAAGATTAAGAATGATACAAACATTGAATAAACATAGGCGTTAATTTTTATGACTAACTCATTGATTTACAACTACATTTTTGAATTAATTTTTAGTAAACATTGTTTTTCGTTTGAAATATGATTAAACTAAATTTATTCATAATTTTTTAGAAAAAATAAAACACTTTCATCTTCTAAACAATTAGTTTACAAAAAAAAAAGAAAAAAATCTTATTTTATGAACTTAAAAGTTATGAAATGTCTCATCAAATAATTACGTAAATAAAAATGAATTTATAATTCAAACAAATATTCAAAAAAAATGTTTGAAAAAAATTTGAATATTTTACACAAAATTTATTCATTGAAATCATTTAAACTTTTAATCTAATTAATTTATAAAAATATATTGAAAACTACTTTAAGAACACAATAAAGATAAAAATTTTTTTTTCTTCAGTTAAATAAAAAGCACAAGAGACAATTTAAATCTTGATCTTGATCAACTTTAAAAAAAAAATAAATTTTTTAAATTCACTAGTCTTAGATTATTTATAGCTGATGATCTGCATAAAAAACACTTTTAAACTCAAAATTTACTAATCCAATCAAACTGATGGTTCCAATTTGATATTATTAAAACATTCAAAGCTAAATATTAATAAAAAAAACTATAATAGTTAAAATTATTTATATTTCAAAACGAATAGTCTAAATTCATCCTTCTAAAGTTTAATTGCATATAATAAATAGCTTGAACTGTTCTTCATAATTGATTATCATATTAAGTAGTTTAATCGCGTAATGAAAAAAAATCGAAAGATATATAAAAAAATTGAATTGTTATTTCTTTATTTTAAATTTCACATTTAATTCAATTTTAAATTAAGCTTAATCATTTATTTTTTATGAAAAAAGAAGAAGAAACTAATTATTAAATTTTTCCTAAATCAATCTTAAAAATTGATCAATTTTCTTTATAGATAAATGCTTTAGTAAATGTTTAATTAGTAAGTTTTTAAAATATGCTTAATTAGTAAGTTTCAGAAATATGTTCAATTAGTAAGAAATATGTTTTAAAAGACTAAAATAAAATGAATTTTAGTAAAAAGTTTCAGAAAACAAATTCAAAAGTTAAAACACTTAACAATAAAAACATTAGATCATTGAGTAAAAGTATGTTAAAAGTTAATTATTCAGAATAGATATTTAAAGAGTCTTTGTTTTTATAAAGAAATATTTTAGAATCTAATCACAACAATCCTTCAAAAAAGATATTTTAAACATCTACTCATACCAATCATAAGAAATAAATTTTTTAATATCTAATCATTACAATCATTTTGAATAATTATTATAATTATTCAAAAAAGAAATTTGGAAGATTAAATTTTTCTCAATAAAAGAATCTCAAATCATTATAATTAATCAAAGTAGATGTTTTTAAAAATCTTATCATAAAAATTATTCACAAGAAAATATTTTTAAACTTAATACCTAAAATACAATTAAAGATTTTTTGAAACAAGAACATTTAAAGAAGATTTTTAAAAACAAAAATTATTCACAGATATTTTATAAATTGATCAATAACAATTATCTAAATGATTTAATTAATAAACTAAACCTTTACATTCTAAAAAGAAAAAAAAAGAAAAATAAATCAGAATAGAGAAATACATTTAGATATTGAATAAAAAGAATTTTCTAGAAAAATATTTTAGAAAACGAGTTAAAAAAATTTTTCTAAAAAAGAATTTTTAGAAAACTTAAATTGTAAAAATAGATTAAGTTATAATTAAACTAGATTTGAAAGATTTTTTTTATAAACGTTTTATGGTATTAATTATTAATTATAATTAGTTAAAAAGTCTTAACAATAAAATATAAATTATAATTTTTAAGAAGTATTAATTATTTTTTAATTTTGTTTAAAACTACAATTTTAAAATTCGACTTCAAAATATAAAAAAATTTTTGAGTTAAAAAATTTAGGAAATGATTAAAAGTTATTAATTTAAATAAAAACTATTAGTTAAAATATATATATGTTTAACTAGTAAGAAAAGGTTACTCAAACAGCTTATTGGTTTTTAATTAATTAAAAAAAGATTTGAAAAAAGAAAAATGACAGAAATATTTAAAAACATTAAAAACTAATCCATCTAAAACAAATATAAGCTTAAAATTCTATAAAAATGAAAGCTGTCTGTAAAAAAAAAATTATTCATTTATTTTCATCTTTCATATTTTAACAAATTTATATTGCAAATTTTTTTTTCTTTCTAAACCTAACACTATTAATAAAGCAATATAATTTAAAATTATTATTAGCTTCATATTCACGTTTTTATCAAAATTGATAGACTTAACTGTATTGAAGTTTAATTTTTAGTATAAACTTATTTACATAAAACACTAGCTATTTTAAACCCTTTAATTTAAATTATCAATAAACTAGTTAGAAATAGTATTAATAAGTTAAAATATAATTTTAATTTATTTGTTTGCTTAAAAATTCTATCAATTTTACGACAAACTTCTAAAATAAACATTAACTTCTCAATCAAATTTGTAAATCAAATTTTTAAAATTAAAAAATTCTCATTAATATAAAAAGATTAACTTTTTTTTATATTTGTTTTTAAATTTTACTTAATTAAAAATGATTAAAAAAAAATTAATCTTCACTTTTTTTCAATTTTTTTCTCTTATTCTTTTACAGGTAAAGCTTAATTCAATAAAACTTTTCTCTATGTTTGATTAATTAATTTTTAGTAAAAAACCTTTTTTTTTTTGTTTTTAAAGTTCATTGCTTAGTATTTCGTAAAAAAAAAACTGTTAAAAGTTCAGAAAATTAATTATTTCAACAAAACCAATGAAAGCAATCGAATATTAAGAACTCAAATTCATTTAAAAAATTATTAAACGAAATAGCTAATTGTTTTTCAAAAAAAACTTTTAAATTTTCGATAAAATTTATATGAAAATGAATAATTAAACAAAGACTTTCGAAAACCATTTTTTTGCAAAAAAAAAAAAAAACTCATAAAGCTTTATCAAAACTAAACAAATGAAATTTTTTTTTTTTTGATTAGCATGTGCCATTTATATCCCTTTCTTTCTTTTTTGTAAATAATTTTACCTGGTTTCAATTTGACGTGTGTCACCAAAAAAAATCTCTTTTAATTTTTTAAAAACTATAGATTATTTGAATGTTTTAAAATCAAGAAAAATTTTTAATCAAGAAAAGTTCTTTATAAGAAATAAGCTACTGAATTGACATAGGAAAAGGCTTGTCAAAAAAAGACATTAATCCAATTCAATGATACGCTGTTTAGAGAAAATTTTTTTTTTTTTTTTTTGGAAATAAGTTTGAAATTATGATTAATAAAGTATGATCATCAATTTTGTATGAAAATCTGATTTTTTTTTAAGAAAACATTCATATCAATAGCTTAAATTATTTAGACTCATAATTGTCTTTTTCGTACATCATTTTAATATTCATTTTTTAACAAATAAATTATTGATAAAAAAAATTTACTCGATAATAAGAAGCCTTCCAAATCAGTGCATAAAAAGAAAGCAATCAATTAAAATAGGAAACTGTAAATTCAGTTATTAATTTTCATTGACATCATTGAACCACTACAAATTTAAATGCATCATTAACATTTTCTTCTTTTTTTTTTAATAGATAACTACATTTTAACATCATTGACTAAACACTCAATTTTAACTTTAATGGATCAATACTTTAATTAGCTTAAAAATTTGTTTTTTGATTAATTTTTAAACTTTTAATGAAAATTTTTTTACCTCACTCAAAATATTAAATTATTTCGTTCAATTTTTTTCAACATTTTTGAATTTACATAAAAAGTTTCAAAAATTTTCTACAAATGTAAAAATCTTTGTTTTTGAATAAATTAATTCAAGTCTCATTAATTAGTAAATTAAAAATCTGAAAAGTTTAAATTGTAAAAAGTTAATTTTTGTTCTTCTAGAAAAATAATAAGTATTTGATAAATGAAGACAAAAAACAAAAAAAAAAAACAAAAAAAAAGTTCAAACCTAATAAAAAATCGAAAAGTACAAACAAATTGAAAATGAGTAAAAAATTATTAGAAAATTTTGATTAAAATTTGTTTTAAAAAAAAATTTTAAAAATTTCAATTCTATGAAACAAATAAAATAGTTGTTAAAGGATAAGCAATTAGTAACTAATTAGTTGATTTTAAATTCAACTTTTTTATATTAGAAATTAAAAATCGAAAAAGAAGCATAAAAAAGTTTTCATTTTAAAAAAACTTCAATTAACACTTTTATAAAGTTCACTATTCATTGATTTATCTAAGTGATAAGTTTTTTTTAATGAACTTCCGTTTGAATAGTAAAAAAAAAACTTTGATTTTCAATGTTTTGAAAAAATTTTCAAATTTAAAGAAAAATGATGTTAAATTAAAATTATGATGAAGCTTTAGGGTGAAGAAAAAAAATTTTTTTTTTGATTAATTTATAAAATTGATGTTAATTGATTATTTGAAAAAAAATTTAAACGATAAAATTTAAATATAAAAAAATTCTTTTTTTAAATTATTAAGATATACCTTGATTTTAAAGTTGTTCTATAGAGAATTTTTTTAAAGAGAGTCACATCATTAGTTATCTAATGATGTTAGGTATAAAAAAAATGTTTGAAAACAAAGTTTAGAGAAAAAATTGACTTGTAGTGTACTTGAGAATATTTTTTTTTTCTAAACGATAAAAATTTTGACCAGCTTTAAAAGAAACTATTTTTTGTTTAATCAGTTGTTGAAAGATTATTTTTAAAAGTTTATGAAACTATTTTTTACAGAAAAAAATCAGTTTTTCATAACACAGAAAATGGTTCTTAAAAGATGAAAATGATTTTTTTCAATTTAAAAATCAGTTGTTAAGTTCAAAAATCAATTTCATTTAATCTTAAATTAACTTTAAATTATTTTTTTTAAATAAATTAAATTTCATCCTATATATTCTTATCAAAAAAAAATTTCATAATTTAAATTTTATCTTTAAAAAGAGTTAAAAAAATGTTTGATATGCAATTTTTAAACTTTAAACGATTAAGATTGACATTTTAGACAGCATTGACCTCTTCATTTAATTTAGTAACTAAAATTTTCATCTATTTTTAACAAAAGCACACGTAAAATCAGTTATAAATCAAAAAGATTATTAACATCTTAAAACTCAACAACTTAAATATTAGTCAATGCTTATTTAAAAAAATTTTCAAAAATAAATTTCCATCATTAAAACTCAATTTAGAAAAGTTTGTCAAAACTAATTTAAAGTTTGAAAAAAAAAAATGTCATTTCTTACATAATTCAAGTATTGTTCTTAATGATTAAAATTTAAAAATATTCAAATAGCTTTCAATTTTCAAAAGTTTAACAAATTGAATTTAAGTCTAATAAAAATAAAAAAATATTTTTAAATTTTCCTAGTTTTGAGGTTAAAATTCTTAATTAATAAATTAAGAAATTTGATAATTGCATTTAAATTAGTTTTTCTTTCTAAATTTTTATCGTTTAAAAAGGTTTTCATGTCATTCATTAATATTTATTTTTAAAAGAAGATTTTCCAAATATTAAAATAATCTTTATCTTTTTAGTTGAAAAACATCACTTAGCCAGTTCTTAAAATAAAATTTTCATATATTCAGCTTTAGTAAACAATTTTTAACCAAAATTAAATTAAGCAATAATCTTGAATAAAATTTCTTTTTTGAAAAAAAAAACATTTTTGTTATTGACAAAGACTTAGTTCTTTAAATTTGAAAGAATCAATTCAAACGTTTACATTAAAATAAATTTTATAATTTCGTATAATTCTCTTTTAATTTTTTTGTAAATAAATGTTTAATAAACATTTAACCAGGGTATTTTGATAAACTTTGTTAGAAATAAATTTAACTCAAACATCATTTTTGAAAATGTTATCTTAATACTTTTAACTTATTTGTTTTTAAATATTATCATTTCTTGATAAACATTTTTTGGTTTAGTTATTTCCTAATAATTTTATCTAAAATTTTTCTAAATTTTTTCATTAAAAATGTTTCTTAAAATTTTCAATAAAAATGTTTCTTTTTATTTCAACCTAAAATGTTTCTTAAATTTTTTATTCAAAATCATTTTTATACATGCTTTCTTGTGTTCATCTTTTTTTTTGTATTTCAATAACTTATTCCAATTAATTGTGTTTAAAATTATTAAAAAAAACAATTTGTATTGAAACATTCTCAATAACTTTTGTATTGAAAAATCAAAAAACATTCTAATTTTGAATATCTATTTTAAAGTTTTTTCCTTTTATTTGAACTTCATTTTTAATTTATTTTTAATTAGAATTTCATTTCTTAGTTTTTTCTAATAAATTTTAATTGTATTTCTTTTGTATTTATGAAGTTCAATTTTGATTTCTTTATATATTTTTTTGTATAACAAATTTTTTTCTTTCATTTTAAAATTAAGGTTTATTTTGAACATTGAAATTTATTTCGAAATTTTTGAACACTGAGAATAAATTGCTTTGTACTCTAAGATTTGATTAAAAAATCATTTAAATATAAGGGTTTAATAATTTTCTTACATAAAAGCGTTTATTTTAACTATCACAAAGATTTATGTTAGTTTTTTTACAAACAAAAACTTCTTCTAACTTGTTTATATATTAAAATAATACTTTTTAATTTTGTTCATTAAAAATTAAATTAAATTGTATCCAAATAGTTATAACAAACATATATATTGAAAAAACATTTATATTTTGAAATTTAAATTTAAATTATGTTTAAATCTTAATCAATCAATTTAAAATGATAAATTTATGAGTAATTTAAATGTTTGACTTTATTTTTCACAACAAGTTCAATAAAGTTTTCTGAACTAGTATAATAGGAATAAGCTAATAACTTAGCTACTTCTGAATGAGTTAGACCTTCAGTTGAAACGCCATCAATTTCTAAAATAATATGACCAACTTTAAGTTCGCCAGAATCAAATGCTGAACCTTTTTCCTATAAATTTATATTAAATTAAAAAAAAATTTTTAAGTTTTTCGAAATAATTAAATTATTTATTAAAATTCAGTTCATTTTTCTTACATGAATACTTATTATTCTTGGTTGAACTTGATTTTCAACATTGATTCCTCCTTCTATTGCAATTCCTAAAATTGGTTTAGATTTGTTAATTTTGACTCGAATAATATCTTCATCATAATGCCTAACCTATAAACAGAAAAAAACTTACTTTTAAAAAAAATAGACGGCGAGATTAGGTTTTAAAAAATTTCGAAAGAAAAAAATTCAAAAATACTTGACCTAGAATACCAAATCAATAATCATGAAATTTAAAACAAAAATTAAAAAATATATTTTCCTAATAAAAGACATTTCATAAAAAATGATTTTTTTTACTCTACAAAAATTCATTTCAAAAATAAACTAAAAACAAAATTGAAAATAACTTACTTTAAGAGAAGTATTTTTTATACGCGATTGATTTAAGTTTGATGCTATAGGTGTAAAATTATTTAAATTTTTAGGAAACGTATCTGCAGGTAAAGAACGATGTCTCTTAAAATTATTCAATGAATTATTAATTAAATGTTTTTCATTTTGTGAATAAGATTGATCAACTTTATAATTTTTATTCATAATGGACGGATTGTATAACTCTTCATTTAAATTTTCTTGATATATTTTACTATTTTGTGAATCTAGGAAATTTTGGCTTTCTAATGGAATTTGATTATGATTTGAATAATAAAATGATTTTGATGATGTGTATGGAGAAACTGGTGATGGTTGATAATTATTTATTTGATTTAAATTATTTTGATGCTGATATGGGCTCATTGGCTTAAAATCAGATAAAAACCTCGAAGGCCGTTTTGGTGATATTAAATCGGTTAGCGGTAAATGATTCTTGAAAAAAAAAAGTTATCAATTAATAAAATCAGAATTTGATGAAATACAAAAGAAAATTTATCAAACTTTTTTCTAAAATTTTCATTTAAAAAATTAATCAATTTTTTGTTTCAAAGCTAAACAAAATCGAAGTTTTTTTGTTTGTTTATTAAATTAACAAACTATTTGATTCAAATAAAGAGCTTATTCAAATAATAAAATAGCTTAAAGGCTAATAAAATATTTTTTTAAGCTTAAAAATTTAATTTGTTAGCTTATTAGTTTTTCTGAACAGGTAATTAAATTCTAATTTTGGTTATATTATAATTAACATTATTGAACATTATTAACATTATTTAAATTTTTGTGAACATTAAAACTTCTTAAAAATCTCTTTAAAATCTGAAAAAAATTCTCACAAAAACTTTTTGAAAAAAAATTTCAATAATATTTTACCGGAAGTGCATAAAAAAAATATTTTGAATATAAAGTTTTTTGAGGTGTGGTAGATATTTTGACATGAAACAAAAAAAAATTAATCAAAAAACTTTTAAAAACAAAAATTATAAGCAATAATAGAATTACAACATAAAACATGATTGATCAGTACATAAATCACATATTTTTTTTATTTTTTAATTTGATCAAAAGATGGAGTTGAAAAATATTTTTGTTCAAAAAAAAATTCTTTTAATTTAAAAATAGATAACTAGGAAAATGTAAATTTAAATTTATTAAAATCAAAAACAGCAAAAGTAAAAAATTCCTGACAATAAAATTTTAAAATTTTCATTAAATTGACAAACACCCATGCGTCTGTTGTTTTAAAAAAAAAAAAATTAAAATTGAGCTACTGACTGACAAAAATTAGTTAATTTACCTAAAAAAAATATATGAAAGTTATAATAGAAATATGAATTCTATTATTAAAATTAAACACGCTAATAAGGCCTAAAAACCTAGATAAAAATTCAATTATTGAAAAAAAAATCACGTGTTGACTTGAAAAAAATTTTTTTTTCTAATTTGTGATCTTGAATAATGTTTTTCTTACATTGAGTTTTCAAGAAATAAAAAGTCAAAATTTTATTTTTTGAAATTATCTGTCTTAGACTTAAAGAAGAAAGTTTTTTTTAGAAAACACTAAATTTTATTTTTTGAGATTCAAACATTCAAAGCTTAGCTTAAAGATAGACTTAAACTTCTATTGAAATAGAATCTTAAATTTTATGTTAAAAATCAAACTTATAGATTCTTTTTTCTAAATTAAAATTATTTTTTACAAGATTTTAATTTTTTTCCTTAAAACTAAAAATTTTTTGTTTATAAAAAAAGCTTCATTAAAAAGAAGTGAAAAAATTGTTCTTTAAGTTTTTCAAAACAAAAAATTAAGTTTTTAGATCAAATTTTGTATTAAAAAAAATGTTAAAAAGTTTGCAAATTAAAAGTAAATTAAAAAACTATGTAAATTATAAAATAATGTAAATTAAAGAAGTTTATATTGATTTTTTTTGAAAAAAACTATCATAAAACAATAAATTTTTTCATAATTAACATTTTCAAATTCATTTTAACAAACTAATTCGAAAATTTATTGCTTAATGCAGTTATAACAAAATTTTTTTATAAATTTAAATTTGACCTTTTTTATTGTCAATAAAAGTTTAACAAAAAAGTTGCATATTGTTTTATAAAGAAATTTTAACTAATATTTGTTCATGATTTTTTTGTATGAAAAAACTTAAATATAAAAAAAATTTAATTATCTGAAAAATATATTTCTAGTATTCAAAAAGATGATTAAAAAATTAAATGAGAGATGAAAAATTAATTAAAAAAAAGAAAAATTATGATTTTTTTTTTCAGTTCTTTTTATAAAACTTAAAAAGACAGAATTGTTGAATAAGTTTTTGAAGAGTATGAAATTAGTTAAATTTATTCAAATTTTTATCCTATGAAATTATTTAGTAAATTGGTACTCAAAAAATTCATAAAAAAGAACTTTATTACAAGTATTTAAACAAAATTACAAACTTACTTAAATATAAGATTTATTTAAATTTTGAAATATTTTCACAAAAATTTAAATTTTAATATTTAACAGTACAATTAAACTTTTACTTAAATAAAACTTTTCTCATTAGACCAAATTTTTTAATTTAAACTCTGAATATTATTCTAAATGTAGACTAAACATAATAATTCAAACAAAGACTGAATACTCAATAAAATTAAAACTAAACTAAATATTCTCATTAAAATAGAAATTAAACTAAAAAATATTTTTAATAGAAATTTAATTGTATCTAAATTTTTATATTAAAAACACTTAAACTTAAAATTTCCAAAAATAACATTTAAATAAAACTTGAATTTGTATCAAAAACTATTTGAATTAGCACTTATCTTTAAAAAAATTTTTTTAATCAAATTTTATGTAAATTGAATGCAAAAAAAAGTTGCTAAGAAAACTTTTAATTAATTTTAACCTTATTTTGAAACTGTTTAAAAATTAAAAACAAACTATAATTGAAAAAACTTAGACAAAAACTAAAAGAAAAAAACGGTTTAAACAAAAAATCAATTCAAATAAATTTAAATCAATAATTTGAATAAACTATAAAACGAAATAGCTCAATTAATTATTTTCAAATTTCATTTTTAGTCAATTTCAATATAAATTAAACTATATTAACTAAATTAATAAAATTGAGTCCTAATTAATTTTTTAAGTAAATTAATAAAATTAAAAGATAATTAATATAATGAAAAGTTGATCATCCAAATTAAAAACTAATTGAAATAATTTAGTCGACTAAACTATTTAGTCTAATTGAAACTATTAAAAAAATTATGTTCATTTAGCTTGACATTTAAAAATATTTAAGTTTCAAAAAAATTCTAAAGATTTGATTTTTCTTTTTTGAAAAATAATTTAAGATAATTAAAAATAACTCAAATTCAGCTAAAAAGTTTCAATTTTTTACATTAATTTAAAAGTTTTTTCACTAAACTTATTTAATGAATCTTTTAAAAATTTAGTTATTCAAGAACTTTTTAAAAGTTTATTTAAAAAAATTTTTTTCTTTTAAAGTAAACATTTTAGATGAGTTTTTATGTAAAAACACAAATTATATAAACTCATAAATAATCAATAAAAAGAAAAAGCTGAAGAAATATTTTTATAAAAAAATAGTTAAATAAGCTGAAAACATATTCAGATAAATAGTAACAGAAAAATAAATAAATTTACAAGGTTTAATTAAACGAAAAAAATAAATAAAACTAAAATAAAGTAAGAAAAAAAGCTAAAATAGTACGAAATAAGAAAATATATGAAATTAGCTTTAAACAAGTGAAAATATAAAAAGAAAAGTTTAAAATAAATAAAAACATTGAAAAAAAGCTAAAATAAGTAAAAAGAAACAGTAAGGTAAAAGGAAATAGTGAAAATAAGTAAAAGGAAATAGTAAAAGATAGCTATTTTTTGTTGATATGAAAAGAAAAAAATGATAAAAAGAAAAATAATTGAAAAAAAATATCCAAACTTACCTGATTTTCAGAAAAATTATTCATCCAATTTTCTTGATCCATTAAACGATCATCAAAAGAATTACTTCTATATAATTTAGAGCCATTATTTTGATTAAATTCTTTGTTAAAATTTTTATAATCTAAATCGAAACTAATAACAAGCTGATCAAATAAAACTAAATCATCTATTGGAATTAATGGTCTTAAATACTTAAAAACTTGACGCTAGAAATAGTTTCATAATTAAATTTTGATCAAATTTGAAATAATCTACTTACTTTTTCATTTGTATCTAATAATTTGCAAATAACATAAACAAAAAAATTTAAAGTTATTTTTTTAGCAAGAAATTCATTTTTATAAAATAAAAATATTTTACGATCTGTCGGACTCAAAATTAAATTTAATTTCTCTTCTAATATTAATTCTTTTTCAATTTCTTGCTCTAAACTATCATCATAATAATTATTTTGATTAACTAAATAAATCGGCAATGAATAATCATCAAAATCTTTAATACATGGAGGTAAATGAGGCACTATAAAAGAATTATTTAAAATTAAATTATTTTCATCATAATTATCAACAATTGATTTTAAATAATGATCTTTTATTGTTTTGTTTGGTAAAAATTCTTTTTCCATTCTATTGTTTAGTAAATTATTTGAATTATTTTCAAACTTAGACATATTTTCATATTTTGATAAATAAGATAATTTCAAATTTTTATCGGTAGACATTTCAAAAGCTGAACTAAAACTTTTATCAACATTCTCAATATTATATAATAAAGCAGATAAAGGTTCAAAACCTACATATCTAAACAAAAAAAAATTATTAAAATTTATTAAGAAAAAAATGATAAAATCAATTAAAGTTTAATAGAATTGAGTATTTTTTAATGAAACTTAAAGGAGTTTAATAAAAACTAAAAAATTTTGATAAAATTAGGTGAAGTTTACTAAAATTTAATAAAATTTAGTACTAAATAAATTTTATTAGAAAAAATTAAATGAAATCAAAAAAAAAAATTATTTTCAGTCAAATGTTCTTACAAAAAAATACTTTACCTAACTTTCAAAATTAAAATACTAATTGTTTGAAGTAAAAACGCAGCTTGATTATGGTCTAAATTTAAAAAATCATGTCCATTCAAAGTTAAAATTAAATCACCAGGTTTTAAACCAGCTTGTTCACTTAATGAATTTTTATCAATGCTACTAATAATTATACCAAAACCATATTTTTTACCACCTTTAATAGTTAAACCTAAAGGCTCTGTTGAATTATTATCAATAATCACCTGAAAAAAAAAATTTTAATTTTGAGAATTTTTTTTAATAATTTGAATTTTTAAAATAATTCAAACAAATAAAAATTGAACTATCTTCACAATAAAAAAAATGTTTAAAATAAAAACTTTTCTGAAAAATCGTTTAAACTTAAACAGAGTTTAAACTTTAACAAAAATATGATCGAAATTCTGACAAAAATAAATTAAAAATTGAAATTCTAAAAAAACACATTTAAAAATAATAATTCAATAGAATATTAAAGACTAAAAGTATGACAAAAGTATAATTAAAATTAATAATTCAAAGTAAAAAGAAATTAAATTGAAAGCCTAAAAAGAAAGGTTTGAGCCCCAATAAAACAAAAGTTTAAAAACAAAAGCTTGAAAAACTTCAAAAGTTCGAATTAAGTAAAAAACTATAAAAAAGTTGAAATTGAACTACTAAAAAAACCAATAGATTAAAATATGAAAAAAAAAATCAAAACATTGTAATACCAAAATGAATTATTAAACACTAAATATAAATTTAAAACTCAAACAAAAATAATTTCAAACTGAAATTCAAAAAGAAAGGTTTGAAAGTTTAATTGAAACTAAATTCAAATAAAAAAAATTTAACATCAAAAGCTTGAACAAAATCAGCATAAAAATTTAAAATGTTCAAGAAATAAAATATGTCAACAAAAATTTTAAACTTGAAACTATAAATCAAAAGAAAAAAATATTTTTTTGTAAAGTAAAAAACAAAAAACTAAGAAAAATTAAAAAATAAAACTCTTTTAAAGTCATAAAAAAAATGAAAAAAAAATTATCAAAACTGAAAATAAAAACTAAAATTTGAGAAAAAAAAGTTGCTTTCTGGTATAATTTAGGTTAGAAAGTTAAAAACGTAAACAAGTGATGAAATTAAATTTTCACAAAAGTTAATTAAAAAAACTTTTTTAAATGTTTTGATGAAAAAAACCCATAGAAAAAAAATAGGTTATAAAAAAACAGTTTAAGTATAAAGCTATAAATAAACGTATGGTTAAAACGATCTACGATTATAAACAAGTGTGTGGTTATAAATGTATAATGTAAAAGAAAAAATGATTAGATTTTTAATGAAAAATAAAGGTTGAATTAAAAACTAAAATTAAATTTCAAGACTAGATTCAAGTGTAAAGACTACTAAAAAAAATAGATATCAACTAACAAAAATATAAACAAAATTAAAAAAAAAAGTAAAGTATAAACAGGCTTTTTGAAAATTTTTGAAATTTTGTTTATAAAAAAAACTGTAGCATACTTTAGATACAAACAATTGATAATTTTAATTAATAAGCATTCAAATTAAAACCGCGAAGTTTTCTTTTTCAAAGAAAAAATAATAAACAAAAATTTATTTTCATGCTTAACAAATGAGAAAATATTTTTTGCCAATAATTTCTAATTCAATGTTGATCTAAGTTTGTCAAATTAATTTTTAATTTAATTTTTAAACTTTGATTTAATTTTCAACTTTGATTCAATTTCCAATTAATTTTTTTTGATTTTCAATTTAATTATTAGTATTAACAACTTCAATAATAAATTTTTATTAATTTCAATTTCTAATAAAACTTATTATTTTTGATTTAAATTTGAACTATTTAATCAAACTAGTATTATTCTAAACTTTAATATCATTCTCAATTGTAATTTTTTTCTGTTTTAATTTAAAAACTTTATTCTACTTTTAAAACTTTTTTAATTAACTTCTAGTTTTACTATTCAGATCAACACTTCAATTAAAAAATTTAAACTCAACTTTTTCTAATTAATTTTTTTAAAATTAATACTTTTAGCACAATTTAAATTTTTAACTAAATTTTATTAGTTTTAATTCTGAATTCATAAATTTAAAAATTATTAAAAACAAAAAAAATTCATAAAAACCATACGTTACCAAACTTATGAATACAATTATAGTAACAAAATTAACAAAAAAAAAATCAAAATAAAAATAAAAAAAAAGCGTGAGTTGTCAATAGTTTTGAAATCTAATTAATTATCATTCCAAAACTGAAAAAACTTATATTAAGTTTATATCAAATATAATTTCAGATCTACAATAAATCTAATTTTTAAATATAATAAAACCTGAAATAAATTTAGATCTAGCAAATCTATTATTTCAACAATTGAAAAAAATCAATTACAACATAGTTTCATGAAAATAAAAATTTAGAAATAAAAAAATAAAATATAGTTTGTCATAAAAAATATCTAAAAGATAAAATAGGAAAATAGGAAATAAATGTATAAAAACATTTGTCTAAAAGATCAAAAACTTTATAGCTTCTAAATAGAAAATATTTATAAATATAAAGATCAATTAAAGTTCAGATTCACAATAGAAAAAAAATTAATATCACGAAGAAATAAATATGGTAAAGATTCAATATGGTAAAGGAAGTGAAAATATTAATATTACAAAAGTTCAGTAGAGCTTAAATTAAATAAAATAAAGTATTTCCAAGAATAATTTGTCTCGTTTAAATAGACTTGAAGGTTTGTTAATAAAAATATTTAAATATTAGAAAAAATGTGGTAAAAAAAACTATTATAATTCAATATTTGCAAAGTTCTAAATTTCAATTTAAAAAATTTTTTACCTAAAATCAAAGGTTAAAATAAAAAGTTTCAAGCTAATAAAAGAGTAATAAAATTAAACTTACTGTTCTAATACGATCACTATTAAAAATTGTTTCATAGTTTTTTTGGTTAAATAAAGGTTGATTTGTAATTAAATTTCTAGGCACAATTTTTAATTGTAAATATCTATTAGTGTTGAATTGTTGATTTAATAGATCACTTGCTTTTTCTAAGCTCATTTTAGAATTTAAATTTAATTGTATAGAATTTATTGCTAATACAATATCACCTACATTTAAAATTCCCTGAGCAACAGAATTATAAACTATATTAGCTACATAGTATCCAATAAAATATTTTAGATTTGGCAAAGTACTTAATCCAAGGCACAAAACAATACCACAATGTTCTTCATATAAATAGTTTGAATAATTTTTAATTTTTTGATCCAATTTATTATGTTTAACAATATGAACTAAACGTGAATTTAAAGCAAAATTTAATTTAATTTTTTCATAGTTTGGAATTAAATTTAAATTATTTTTTAAAAAAACATCATTTTTAGGATTAAAATTTTTTGACGAAATTAAATTATTTCCTGCTTGAAGAAATCTATTTGTTTTATTTTTAATTAATTCTTTATTAAAATACTGTTTATTACTTGATCCTAATAAATCTAAATTATTTTTTTTATCTATTTTCTCACGAAAATGGTAAGGTAAATTTTTGAAATTATCAAAATTTTTAAAATTTAAATTTTCTATCGTTTTTAATGCTAAAGGATTAGTTAATTTATTTCTTATTGAGTTCATTACTTTATAATTAAAAAAAAAATTCTCTAATACATCTGAGTCTTTAAATTTTTTTGATGAACTTTGATAACTAGACAGTTGTAAAGGATCAAGGTTTAAAGAAAGTGATAAATCATCAAAAAAGTTATTTTTTTTGGCCAAATTTTCTAGAGTATATTTTGATGATTGATTATAAGTTTGAGGTGAGATTAAATTTGGCCGATATTCAAAAAAATATTTTACCGGAAGTTTATTACTATTTCCTGTTTTTAAATTTTGTGTATTTAAATTTAAATTTTTCATGACAAAATTTTTTTTTATATTTTCTAAAGCAAATTTATCAAAATTTTCATTTAAATTTTTTTCTAAACTTTTATTATCTTTTGCTAAAGAATATGGGAAATCAATATAAAGTTTAACTGTAGGATTTGGCAAAATTCTTTTTTTTAATCTTTTTTTATTTATTAATGATGAATCAATAACTTTATTATCTAAATTTTCTTTTAATTGATTATCATTTTTATTTATTTTCTTTAAATTATTTTTTAAATAAACTTTTTGTAAACTTAATTTATTATTGAAAGAGCTTTTGAGTAAATCATTTTTTGAAAAATTTTCTTTTATATTTAAATCATTATTAAAATTAACTTCATTTTTTTTATAAATTAATTGATTATTTAAATTATTAATCTCTTTATTGTAATTTGAGCTATCAAAATTATAAATTTCTGAATGATAAATTTTAGGTTTTTGAATATCTAAATTTTGTAATTTTTGATTGATTTTACAGCAATTTGATACTTGATCTTCATTCATTTTTAAGTTATTTTGATTCATTAGATTATTAAAAGCTAAATCAGTATTTTCTAAGTTAATATCAAAACTTTTAAAATTTGTATCAGACATTTGATATGTATTATTAGGCATCTTAAAATTTTGATCAGAGCTTAAAAAATTTGTTTTACTATCTTTAAAAGATTCATCACTCATTTTAAAATTAGATTTAGGATTTTCATAAACTGGATATTTAATCTTATAAGTTGTATCAAACATCTTAAAATCTGATTCAGGCATATTTAAATCTTTTCTTTTAATTTGATTTTTTAAAGCTTTCTCTTGTAACTCTAAAGCTTTTAATTTACACTTTTGTTCACTCATTTTGATCTATTCCTTAATTTTTATCATTATTATTCTATGTATTAGTTGAGCATTAAAAATTTCCATTTTTTCTTAAAATTAAATAATCAAAAAAAAGTGATATGTGATTGTTTTTATATGTGAATAATTTTTTTCTTAAGAGTTATGAAGCTAAAAAAAAAATTTAATTAAAATTTTATGCTAAAAATAATTAAAAGATAAATTTTAATACTCAAGCTGTATGATATAAAATCAAACAACAATGCTAAAAATAAATTATTTTTTTTGTTTACTTCTTACTATAAAAAAATAATTTAAAAAAAACTAGAGAATATTTTTAATGCTTTATGGTCTTTAAATTTAAGATTTAATAATAAAAAAATTTTTAATTAAATCAAAGTCCATAAAATATGTCGCATAGAATTTTAATCGGTAAAATTATAAATTTAAACTTTTTTAAAGATTACTGATCAATTAATAATATTTAATTATAATGAAGTAAACCAAAAAAAAAAAATAAGAAGAGGGGCTTATTTAATTAGATTAAAAAAATAAATTGGATTCAAAATAAAAAAAATAATCAAGTTTATAAATGAAGATTAGAAAAATTAAAAAACGGAAACAAAACTAAAAATACAAAAATATAAAAAAATAAACAAATTGAATAGAGAATTTTTCTTAAAAACTAATTTTCAAAGTTTTAATTCATCTATAAAGTAGCCAACTCAATAACGATAATGGAAAGTTTTTTCAAAGTTTTTTGAGTAAAAGTCTGTTTTTTTTTTTTAAATTTTCAAATTGAATAAACATTTAGCTTTGGTAAAAGAACTGATAAACTTTTATTTTATAATTTGAGATGCTTAAAAATGAATAATTTGCTTTTAAAATATTTTACTTTTGTTTTGTAAAAGTAAACTTTTTTTATAAAAGCTAATTTTTAATTGATTACTTGAAGTTTATTTCTAAAATCAATTTTTTTTTTTTTGAAATAAATTATTCAACAAAAGTTTATAAACACTGATTTATGCTAAAAAATTGAATCAAATATCAAAAACAAAATTAAATTTAAAAGACTAAAATTTTCAGTAGAAAAAGTTTTAACATAATTCTCATTAAAAAAAATATTTGAATAGTTTTATTTTCAAAAAAGATATTCAATTTGAATATAATATAAAAAATCAATAAAATTAAGTATCAAAAAATAACAAGATAAAAAAGATAAAAGATTTTAAGCATATTTGATAAGAATAATAAAATTAAAGTATCATTTAAATAAAAAATTTTTAGAAATTTAAAAAGCAAAGTACTTAAGTATCAACATTTAGTGCTTAAGTATCAAAATCAATTCAAAAATCAATAGTTAGCTACATAGGTATTTATAAAAAACCAAATAATTAAAATTTTAAATAGAAATTAAATTTTGAAAAAAAAGTTAAAATAGTAGTTTTAGAAAAAATCAATTTAACAGGTAATTGAAATTTATAAATTTTTCCTTTCAAAAATAATCAATAGAGTTAAACTATTTAAAGGAAAAAAAGAAAATTTTAATCAAAGTTTAAGCCTAGCAACAAAATTCAAAAGGTACTTATCTAAATAAATAAAAACAAAAAATTTATTTTCAAAGTTTTAAACATAACTAAAAATAAATTATATTAAAATATTCATTGTAGTAGTTAAAAAAGAATTATACTTCTAATCTTGATAAAAAAATATTTAGTTTAAACTTATTAAAAATCAAAACTAATCAAATTAGTTAAATTGATCAAAATTATATGATTCCAAAATTATGAATATGAATACATAAAAATCTATAAAAATTAATAAATGTAGATTAAGAAAATCTATTAAACTTTAATAAAACTAGCTCAAAGCTAAAAACAAAATATACAATTTTATTGAAATTCAAGAATATCAATAACTGTTTACAACTCAAAAAAATTAATTAAGTTTTTTCAAACTAATAATCTTTTAAAAAAAGACTTCAATTAACAAGCTTAAATCAAATTAATCTCTAAACAAAGATTAAGTTTTAATTAAGTGAATCAAGAAAAAAATATTTTCAAAAATAATTAAAAAAGTTATTAAACGAAAAATAAATTTTTTTTGTTTAAGATTATCAGAAAAAAAATTGAAGACTTTTAAGAAGATTTAGTACTTAATTTAAAAAGTATTTTTATTTAAATGATTTGAATTTAGACATTTTTGATACATTAAATTAATACTAATTAGAAAAAAAAAATGAACAAAACTTTTTTTTGTCTATAAAATCTTCAGAACATTATTTTGATCTGTAAAGTTAAGTTTTTTTAAATTTTAATCTATTAAAACTTTGATTTAAGTCTTTTAGTTTTAATTAAAATACTTTATAAGTTTAAATCAATTAAAGTTAAAAATATTTTTAATTTATAAAACAAAATTTTTTAATTCAGCAAAGACTTTATTAGCCTTAAACTAAACTTAATAATTTTAAATAGGAATCAGAAAAATATTTAGAAGAGAAAAATATTTGATGAGCAGAAAAAAATCTCAAAGTTTTAAAAAATAAATTTTCAAAAACTTACCTAATAAATTTGAATTGTTATAAATTACCCACTTAATCTTAATCTAAAATATTTAAAAAGAAAATTTAATAAACTAAGATGAATTTTAAATGAGTTTTAAAATAAGTTTCTCAAATTTAAAAAAACTAAATCCAAAACATTAGAAAATATTTTAAAAAAGAACATTTAAAATTTTCAGTCTACACTCTAGAACAATGTTATAATTTAATTTAATTAAATTGATTAACTCTGAAAAAAGTCAATTTAACTTTTTTTTTTTACAAAGAAACGACACTATTTTAAATTAGTTGAAATCATTTTTTACTAAAAAAGAATTATCTTGATATTATTTCTTGTGATATTTTAAAACTTTCAAACCATCTAAAAAATTTTTATCTTTTTTAAATTATTAAATCACCTTTTAGTTTTTTCATCATCTTCAAAATTTTCCTTTTAAATAGAAACCTTTTTTTTCTGATTATAAAACTTTATTTTCTAATACTTTATTTAGTGAAATTTTATTTTCTAAAACTTTAATTTTAAAAATTCATTTTAATAAAACTTTTTAAAATATCAAAACTTATTTTATAAAAAAAATTAACAGATACTTTTCAACATCATTTAAAATATATTTTGATATCATCTCAAAATTTCTGTTTATATCATCTAAAACTTTTCTGTTTATATCATTTAAAACATTCTTTCAATATTTTTCTAAAAATTCTTTATCAATTATTTTCTAAAATATTTTTTATCAACTTTTTTTCTAAAATATTTTTTTATCAATTTTTTTTGTTATCATCACTTTAGATTTTTACTAAAGATTTTTATCACTAGATTTTCATTGCTAAACTTTTTAAATTTTTTTTTTTATGAATTATAAAAGTATTTTTTCATCACTTAATTAAACTTTTATGAGCTATTTTTCATAACTTCATTGTAGATTTAGGTTATTTTCTTAGTAAAATTAAAACTAAAGTTTTATTACTTTTTTGTTGTTGAATTATAGAAAATATATTTATCTAACATTTTAAACTAAATTATTAAAAGTGAATTTTTCAAAAAAAATTTTTAAACTGCATTGTGTAAACTAAAATTTTACATTTAATTTCTTTAAACTAAATTTTTAGAACTAAATTTTCTAACCTAAACTTTTATTGCTTTATACTTCATCAAAAAATCATTTTTAAAACTTGAAGATAATTAAATTTTAGAAAAAGAATTTTTAAATTTTCATTATTTTTACAGATAATAAACAATAAAAAAATTAATTAAAAATTTTTTCTATTAAACTGTTTTGAAGTATTTTCTAATTTTCTCAAAAAATTATTTGAATTAATTTGAATTAAAAAAACTTTAAAAATAAAGAAAATCTCCAACTTTAATTTGACATGAACTTGATTATAATTTTGTTAAAATAAAATTAGAATTAACATCATAAAAAAATTACCTGAACTTTTATTATTTTTGAATAAAACAATATAGTTTGATTTGATATGATTAAAATAAAACTAAATATCTTTTGATAAAAATAAAACTAAATATCACTTGATAAAAAATTAATTGAATATCACTTTATTGAAAATTATTATTAAACATCAATTTACATGAACCTATTGAACATTAAATTATAAGAAACTTTTGAACATCAATTTATATGAACCTTTTTAAACATCAATTTATATAAACCTATTAAACATCAATTTATATGAATCTATTGAACATCATTTTTTTTTAAACTCTCAATGTCACTTCATTAATAATTTAAAAATATCACTTTATCAAAATCATGAATTATATTTATAACTTTAGAACATCTTTTTATTAAAAACTATTTGAATAATTTTCAAATTTTTGAAAAATAATAACATTTGTAAACATAAATAGTTTTAAAAGTTTATTGTTTAAAATTTTTTTTTCTAAAAACTATACTTTAAATAATAAATCAAAAAATTGAGAAAAAAAAATCATCACTAAAGAATATACAAAGAAATTTCACAAATTTAAATTGAACAAAGTTAAAACAACCAAATTAAAACACAGTTGGTAGAAAAACAAAGTCAAAAGAAAAAAACATTAACAAGTAGCTTTAATTGTCAAACAAAAAGAAAAAAATAAACTTATTTTCTTTAAAATTGAAAAAAATTTAATTCAACTTTTAAAGCAAAAATAAAAAAATTTTTCAAATTTTTCTTTATCGAATTGAAAAAATTTTTTTAAAAGGTAATAAAAAGATTATCGATTTGAGCAGAGTCTTAAAAAACAATTTGAAAAATAGTTTAGAGCTTTTAAAAACAAAAACAAAACAAAAAAAATGATATGAGCAATTATATAAAATTAAGTATTTAAGGATAGTGTTTTCAGATATTCAGAAAAATAAAATTAACAAAAAACCGATAAATGATATTTGATTTCTTAAAAATAACTTTTAGTTTAAAGCTTACTCAAAAATGTAGAATCTCAATTTTTACATATAAAATTTAATGCTATCTAAAGATTTGTTTTCAATAAAAATTGATTAATAATTAAATTGTTCTTAGCTAAAATTATTTTCTCTTTGAAATTTTCTTTCTTTTTAAAGTTTTGATTAATAGTTAAACTAAAGTTTTATTGAAGAAAATTAACTTAAATTTTGAATAAAAGTCTTATTATCTATTAGAATAAAATCTAAAAGTCTTATAATCACTAAGAAAAATTCTTTAAGTCTTACATTTACTTAAATAAAAACTAAAAAGCATATATTTACTTAAACAAATTAAAAGACTTACATTTACTAAAGTATTATCTTAGTTTTATTTTTGCTAAAACTAAATCTTGAAATAGTCTATTTTTATTAGAAAAAATCTTTTACATTTGAAAAAACTGAAAATTACAAAGTTTTACTTTTACTAAAGTTGTGTTTTATAGTTTTTTTTATAAAAAATTTTTTTTTTAAAATAATGATTTTAACTAAAATTGATTTAAATAAAATTGTTTTTCAATATTATAATGTTGATCTAATTGAAACTATTTGATTTATTTTATTAATTCTGTTCAAACCATTATCTCTAGCTATTTCTTATAAACTTTTTTATAACAAGAACTTTCACTTAAAAAATAACTAAAATTATTCTTCACAAAATATTAACTAGAATTTTTAATTTTGAAAACTATTGTTGTAAAAGACAAGTGTTTATTTAAAGAATTAAGTTGAATGTTAGAAATTTTATTAAAAAAGATCTCTATTCAAAAATTGTTTACTATAGAATTACATACAAAAAATTTAATTAAGTTAAAATAAATTAGAATAATTTATAAGAAAATTTTTAATTCAAAATTGTTTTAGCTTTGAAAATACATGAAGTAAATTTTAAACGAATAATCGAGATGTTTTAAAAGAATTAATTTCAGTAATTCATCTCAAGAATTTTCACTAATTCAAATAAATAATTGTTAGTAATTTGTTTAGAGTATTGTATGAAGTAATTTTTAAAAGTTTGTTCAAAAAATTACACATAAAAAAACTCTTTATGTACTAAATAAACATATAAATCATCACTAAATCACATATAAATTTAAACCACATTTAAAATATTTTGCACTGAATTAAATTTAAAATCTTTTTCTAAATCTTATTTAAAATATTGTATCACATTGAAAATAGTTTTAACAAAAGCTCATTTTAAATAATTATAATAAAAGCTCATTAATATTAGTTTTTACAAAAGAAAATTTTAAATAGTTTTTCTTAATCTTTTATAAGATACTTTTAAATGACTTAAATATATTTTCTTATTAATATACTAGAAACGTTTTTACTATTTTATTTAAAAGTATGTTTTTACTAATTGCTATAAAGTATACTTTTATTTTCTTATATAAAATTATATTTTTACTTCTTCATATAAAAGTATTTTCATTTTTTTTTATGAAAGTGTACTAACTCATATTAAAATAATTGTGTACTAGTTTTTAAATAAAATTAATAACTCACATAAAAATTATGTATCAACTAATTTATATAAAATTATGTATTAACTATTTCTAATAAAATAATGTATCTATTAATTGACATAAAATTATATGTATACTAATTGACATAAAATTATGTATGTTTTAATGAAAAATTGTTTTTACACACAATATGATTGTTTTTACTTAAACACTAAAATGATTTTTTTAAAGTAACTCACAAAAGTTTTTAAAACTCACAAAAGTTTTTAAAACTCACAAAACTAGTGTAAATTAATAAAGATCTTTTTGAAAGTAAACTAATTCAAAAGATTATTCAAAGATAATTGATAAAAATAAATCAAAATTTAAAAATTTGAAGTCTGTTAAACTTTTTTCAAAGAAAATAAGTGTTTTTATCATAATTTATTAATGAAAGAATATTTAAATATTTAGGCAGAAAAAACACTATAAACGTGTTACTTTTTTTAGAAATGAAAGCTTCTTAAATCGATTAAACAAAAATCAATTAAATTTTTATAAATTGAGTCTTTAAAATTAATTGAAAAAGAATCTACATAAAAATAAATTCAAATTTTTAAAATAAACTCAAATTTTTGAAATAAACTCAATTTTTTTATAAATTTTTGACTAATAAAGTTCTTTTACACGAAAAAAATTTTTTTAAATTTTTTTAAGTAAACCTCATTAAAAAGTTATCATTTGTAATAAAAAAAACTTTCCAAGTTTGAAAACTTAAAATATAATGAGCTTTTTGATAACTTTAGTAACATAAGAAATACCAATTAGTTTATAATTTTTTTTTCCACAATATCAGGTATTAAACTATATTTAAAAATTCAATCTCGTGGTTATTTAGAAACTTTTTTTTCTTCTTTTTTACTAAACTAGTTTCTTACAAATGCTGATACCTAAAACAACAAGAAAATTATTTTACCGATCCATAATTTTAGATTTATTTTACGCATGCTTATATAAAATCATGCGTTATTTGATAATTTTTATCTACTTTTTTTGTCGAAATCCCTGTTGAATTTTTTATGAATAAGCTAAAATAATTTTCAATCTAAAAATATTTTTTTAAACTTTCATTAAAAATGTTTCTTAAAAGTTTTTAATTTTTAGAATAAAACATTAAATCCTATAATGCTGCTTCTTAAAATTATGGAAAACTTTTTTAAATTTAAATTTTTATTTGAAGAATAATTAAAAACTTATTAAAGGTGAAAACAATAAAAGGTAAATTATTAAAAGGTTAAAATTATTAATTAAAAAGTAAAAAAAAAATATTCCATTTCTTTCTCAAGTTATAATTAACAACTATAATAATTTAAAATTGTTTCATAGAGTAAAACCGATAAAAAGTTTATTGAAGTAGCAAGTACTATTTGAGTAAAATGATTATTAAAAGTTTTATACCTGAAGTTTTAAATTTAAAAATAGTTTAATTATAAATTGAATTGATACTTAAATTTTAGGATGTTAGATTTTTTAGAAGTATAGACTGATTTTAATAAAAAAGATTTAAATATAAAAAAATTACAGAGAAAAGAAAGACTTCAAACTGCATTAAAATTAAAATTTATGAAAACTTTTCTTTAAAGAAAATTAATTAAAAACGATAAAATTTACTATTAAATTTTAGCCAATAAAACTAGACCATATTTTTTTTAAAATAAAAATTCTTTTGAAGTCTTATGGAAATATCTGAGATCAATTTTGAAAAAAAAGTAAAAAAAATAATAAATAAGAATAATCAATAGATATTTCTTAATTGATCAAAGTTATTGACATTTGTTAGCTTTGACCAACTAATTAATAAGTTTATGCTAAACAAAGGAAGATTTGAGATAAATTAAAAAAGATATTAATAAAATTAAATTTTGTTTATGAAACAAGAATTAAAAAAGCTACAAAAAGTTGTAAAAAAAACTAGCTTTAGAAATTAAATTACAAAAAATTTATTAGAAAAAGTCTTTTTAAAACAGAAATTGATGATTAAGACTGAAAAAAATTTACAAAATTTGTTATAAAAAGTTAAAAGGTTTAATAAGCTAAAAATATAATTTAAATCAACTTTTTATTTATTAAAAAGTTTCAATAAAAAATTTTCAATAAAAAGTTTCAAAAGTTTTTTAAAAAAAGCTTAAACTTTTTGATAAATTTTCAACAAAAAAAATGTATACAATACATTTAATAAGCATAATAACTTTTAAAAAAAAGCTTAAAAAGCTTTCCAACCTGATTAAAACTAAAAAAACATTATTTCTCAAAAATAAATTTATTCTTCAATTTTCAAAATTCATAAAAACGTAAAAGCTTAAAAATTTAATCAAAATTTTATAGACGTTAATTTTTGATTAAACTTATTGTCCATTATTTGTCAATGAATTTGTACTTTGATGATCAACAAGTTTGAATTTTTCTGAAGACAAAACTTGACTTATTATTTCTTTATCAATGTCAAATATCTAAAATAAAAAAGAAAATAATTAATAATTTTAATGAAAAAGTTAAAAATTCTTTAGCTTTACAATAAAATTCTTTTGCAAACAAAACAAAAAATTCTTCTAAAAAATTCTTTTGTTTTCCACAATCAATTTTATTCTAATTAAAAAAAAATTTAATAAATTTATTTAAGTTTGATGATTAATCAGAAGAGAAAATAAGTTGGAGGAGTTGAATCTCACTTTAAGTTATAAAAAGTGAAGAGACTACTTCTCCACTTAGTTCTCTCTGATTTTTAAAAATAAATTTAATTTTTTTTTTTAAAAACTTTTAAAAACTAATTTAAATAAGTTGGATATCTTTAAACTGCTGATAAAGTTGGAAAAATAGATCTGGCATTTAGTAAATACGTATCTTAAAAACCAAAAATATTTAGATAAAATTTTTCTTAAAATTTAAAAGAAAAATTTTTTTTTCAAAAACATAAGAAAGATAAAAAATTTTCAATTAAAATTTCAAACAAAAAAACTTAAAAATTTAATTGAAAAAATCTATTTAAAAAATGGTTCAATTTACTTATTTATTACAATTTATAAATTAATGTCTAGATCTTGCTTCCAACTCAATCAGAAGTCTCAATTAAAATAATATCAAAAAATAGAACCTAAACTTGTAATTAAAATAAAAAAATTAAACAAAACTGATAAAACAAAAAAAATGAAAACAAAAACAAGTTAAAAGCAAAGAAAATAAAAAAAAGAACGCAATTAAAAATTACGAAAACAATAAATAGTAAGAACATAAAAAATAAGCATACATATTTTCAACAATAACAAAAAAATCTAAAAAAAAACATGAAAACAACTTAAAATTTTGAAAAATACTAAATTAGCTTTTTAAAACCTATGAAAAGAAAAATGATAATCGAAAATATATAACTAGAAATTTTTTTTTATAAAAATTTAAAACTAATTTGATATAAAAACTAGAAAATATATAAAAGCCTAATAAATAAAAATATTTTTCAAAAGATAAACATAGGAATTATAGATTACTAATTAAAGTTCTTCAAAAGACTGATTATTAGCTTAATTAAGATACTTATGAATTAATAAAACTAAAATTTTATTTAATGATAATTTTAATTACTAGCTAGTTTGAAATAAATTTATTGAAATTTGAAGTTGAAAATTTTAAACAAAAACTATTGAATTTAGAAGCTATATGAACAGATTAAAACAAAAAAGAACAAATTTTTTTTTGTAACAAAAAATAACAATTTTCACTTAAAAAAATTAAAACTTGAAAATTTGTTGAATTGAATCAACTTTTAAAATGGTGTCTAAAACAAAAACTTGCAAAAAAAAAATTTTTTTAAATTTATAATAAAAAAAACAATATTTTTGAGTTTGAAATGATAAAAGAAAAACCATAACTAACAAATTACTGTAAATTAAACTTTATTTATATAGTCTGCATTTGGCAGATTGATGAAAACTTGCATCTAAACTTGTCAAATAGTCAATTGAATAAAAGGGAGTGTTAAAAATATGTTAAAGACAAGTGCCCCATGTTTCTTTATATTTGATTATAAAAAATAATGAATCAAAATAAACAAAAATATATTTTTAAAATATATTTACTTTAGGTAAATTGAATATATAATGTAAAAGATAAAACTTATAAAACTTAACAAAAGTTATTTAAACAAGGTTTTTTGTAACGATTTATATAGAATAACTATTTAAAGTATTTTATAAAATAAGTATCAGGCTAAATAAAATTCAAATACAAACAGTGGTAGATTAATTTAAAATGAAATAGATTAAATATTAATTCTGATTCATTTTTTAAATAGTTAATTACTCATTCAATTTTACTAAAATTATATTGATATTAAATTTTAAAACTTTTTATGGTCAAAATTGTAAATATTTCTGACTAAAAGGAAAAATGATTAATTTTCTAATTATTTAGTCAAGTATATTCATTATTGAAAAGCAATCGAAAAGTATTAAAAAGAAAAAAAAACGCCCACATTAAATTAAGATAATTTTATTATCTTGAGGAATTTAAATTAATCTAACAAACTTTTATTTGAAAAAAACTTCTAAAAAGTTTTACAAAAAAAGTTTCATAAAAAAAAAAACTAAAAGCTAATTGGTAATGAAATTTGTCATGAGATTTTAAATTCTAAATAAAAATTTTGTTTTTAAATTTAATTTATTTTCTTTAAAAAAATTTTTTTTTTTTTGTAATAAAATACCAGCATTTGATAATTTTTCTTTTTTTAAATTAATCTTATTTAACTATAAAACATAATTGTTATGCAAATTATTTTATAAACAAAATTTAAATTTAAATTTTACCAAAACTTGAAATTTTTAAAAAGCTACAAATTTCATGATACAATTGAAAAACAATAAATTTAAAATTTTGAACTTTGAATTAAATTTGAGCTTTTTTATTTAAACTTAAAATAGGTTAAAATAATTGTAATTTAAGAATCAAAAAATTTTAGATTCAAATAACACCATCTAAATCTTTCTGTAAATTATTTATATAACTTCTCATTATTTAATAAGAGTCAAATTAAACATTTAATAGAAATCAAAAATTTTTATGCATTTTAAAACAAAAAAGTTGATTTTTTTTCATAAATTTTAATAAAATTTAAACTTTTGAACCTCTATAAATTATAATTTTCTTTAATATTTAAAGTAGGTTCTAATTTTTTTTTTCAATATTTTCATTAGCTTTATACTTTTCTTTAGAACTTTTAAAATAGCTTAGTATTCTGATACTATTTCTTAATAATTTCAAAAGTTTCTTTTTTTTTCTAATAAAAGATTCTAAATTATACTAAACATATTAAATAGATTTCAAATTTCCTTATTTTCCATATTCTCTAAATTTCAAATTTATCTTCTTTACTATTTTAAATATTCTTTTAATTTATAAAGCTATTTTCAATGAAATTAAATTTTAAATTTTTATTTAAAGTCTACATTATTAAAAGTATAAAAAAGCTTAATTTTATTAAATATTCTTAATAATTTTAATTTCTAATATATTTATAAAAAACTAATTTTTTTTATATTTTTTTTATTAAATTTGATTTCAGAAATCGTTTAATGAAATTTAACTTTGAAAAAGTTTCAAAAGATTAGAGAATTTTTTCAACAAAATCAATTAAAAAATTTACTAAAAACTTTTTTATCAAATTTGATTAAAAAGTTAATAAAAATAATTTTAAAAAAATAATTTTGAACATAGAAATTGAAAGGTATTTTTTAATAATTTTTAATCAAATTTTTTTCCTTAAAAGAAAGATCTAATCAAAAATTTTAAAAAGATTTAATCTAAAAAAAATTTTAAAACAGGTCTAAAATTTATAGAGTCTCAATTAAAACTTTATAGAAACTAAATTAATTTTTATGTTAATCAATTTCTTATAGAAAATTAATAAAAAACTTTTTTAAAAAGACTTAATTAGAAAATTTTCTCAAATTTTTCTAATCTACATTATAAAAAAACAGTTTTATTGAATAAAAAAATCATGAAAAATATTAACTAAAACAAGTACAAATAGATAAACTTTTAAAAAATTAAGTCCAACAATTAAAGTTTTAATAAAAACTTAGAAATAAAAATTGATAACTCAAACAATAAAACTATTGTTAAAAAATTGATTAGTAAATTGAATGATAATAGAAAATATTTGAAATTAATTGTCAATATAAAAACAAAAACTTTTTAAGACTCTAGATAATTTGCAAACTGTGTTACTTTTTAAGTGGGTGTTTTTTATTTAAAAAAAATAAAAGATGCAAATAAAAGAAAAAGATAAATAAAAAGCTAATTTTTAATTAATTAAAATTTAAAGTTAGAAAAAAATTATCTTGTTGAAACAATTTTTAAGAAATTATTTAAACAAAAAACTCAAGAAAAAAGCTTTATTTTTTTATCTTAAAAATTAGTTTTGATAAAATTAACTTAAACATAATATTTCATTAAGATAAGATAAATTCAATTATAGTTTGAATCTTTTTTTCTTGTTCTCATGAAAAATTCACAAATAAAATTTTTTCATTTTGAAAACATAAAAAAACAAAAAGAAAATTTCAAATTACATTGTTAAAAAAATGTAACAAATTTAAAAAAAAACAATCTATAAAAATTGAAGAAACATTTAAAATTAAAAAAAATACTCAAAAAATTAAAAAGAATTGAAAAACAAAAATTAATGAGCTATAAATCTAATCAAAAATTATTGATAATTAATAACTGCTTTTTGATTTTTTTAATTTAAAAAATTATCAATGCTATATTTAAAAAGCAAATAATCCTATTAAAATAAATTAATCTTAAATTTATCAAAATCTAATTTAAACTTTGATTTAGCTTGGCAAACAAAAAAAAAGAAAAAAAAAATTTCAAAACTTTGAATCTTTTTTTAAATTCTAAACAAAGTTTGAAAAAACTTTTAATTACAGAAAAGTTATAAAACTTTAACTTAAATTTAATAAAAAAAATAAATAAAGTTTTATTTAATCAAATTTTTTTTTATAAATAAGCTTTTATGAAATCATAAAACTTGTATCTAAAATCTTAAAGTCATAGAACAAAAATTCTTAGAAAAAGTTTATTTGAATTAAAGTTATCAATTTAAAGTAAAATAAAATTAAAGATTATTTTACTTTTGTGTAAAAAATAGTTTTTGATAAAAAAAAAAATCTATTTTTATAAATTCAAACATTAATCTAAACAATTTTATGACCAAAAAATTATGAAAATATGTTTTGGTTTAAATTGCAATTGACTAAAAAACAATATTCAATTAAGATTAATTAATCGTAAAAAAATAATTCAAAAACTTCTAAGATTTACAAACCAAATTTTTAAAAAAAAAAATTGATTTAGAATGAATTTTGAGTTTGTGAAAAAAAGAATTTGCAGAAAAGAATTTTTTTTTAGTAAAAAATTTATCTTTTAAAGATCATTAATATAAATTAAGTTAAACTTACTGAAGTTGCTATAGCCATGTAATCTTTATTTTCTAAATAACTATGTTCAGGATCACATTTGCACGAAATACCTTGCTGAGGTTCAATCCAACATTCTGTAATTAATTTATAGTCGAATTCTGATTTTCTAAAATTTTAAATTTTAACTCAAAATTTTTAAAAAAAAATTAAGGCTTTAACTTACTGAGTTCGGTGTGGGGGGAATAAAATATATTGCACAATGTTAGGACAATCTTTGTCACATTCTCCAGTCATTTTCATTTCAAGTGCTACATTTATTATACCGTTACCATTATTATGAGCTATGTGAAAACCTTCTTTTAAACGTTTTCTATTAAAAGAAGAAAATAAATTTTTTCAAATATAAACCATAAAAATAAAAAAATTATTTATTTTTACCTAAGAAGTACAGATAAAACTTTTCCTAATAAATTCATAGTTATTGTTTTACCAGTTTGATTACTTATATTTTCTGGAGTCCAAATCCATCTTTCATGATGTAAATACCTAGATAAAGTTGCCATCATTTCTTTTTTTATTAGATTTTTTAATTCAAGATTTTCAGCACTTGGCAAACTAAAAAATTGTTGATCTACAGGACTTAGATAATCTGCTGGTGGTTTTTCATAACGAATTAGAACTTTTTCAATAGGTTTTTTTAAAAATTTGCAACAAGGAATTTCAAAATCTAATGCATTTGTAATAAATTTATTTTTTGCCATTAAAATATCATTTTTTGCTGACTCTAAAAATTCCTTAAAGATTTGTAATTGGTCTTTATTTTTGATTTCTGATTTTTCATCATTTTGAGTTTTTACAGATACAGGCAATATTTTTGTTGATTTCACAGTTCTAAATTGTATTATACAGCTTGAAACTTTTTCACGTAATTCACTCACAATCTTATTAAATTAAATTATGGTTAATTATTAAAAACTAAATATTAATAATAAAATTAGAAAAATTATTAATACTAACTTTATATCTACTATAACCACTAACACCATTTATAAATGCCAAATATAAAACTATACATGGGAAATTTGAGACAACTCTTATAATAAAAAAAAAAGGCTTTTTATCATTTTTTTCATCGCTTTAGAAAAAAATTAATTTCAATTAAAAATTAGAATTAAAAACAATGTTTGAACTTACTCTTTAATGATTTTGATGTAAGACTGATTTTCTAACATCACAAAAGAGCTGTAATTTTTTAATAGCTCGTTTAAAGAAATCAAAGCTTGAAAACATTGAACTTGATCATATTGTCCTACACTATTAGGTACATGTAAATTTTTAGGTAAAGGATCATTTTTCAAAATAATATTAATTCTATGTAAATGCATCCATTTTTGCCAATTGTTTAAATCTAATAAACAAATTTGTCTCCAATATAAAGAAAAAGAATGATCCGCTGTATTTTTAGACGCGAGAACTGGTTTATTAGATCTTGGAGGTAAATAAAATAAAGGTATCCCTGAACGAAGAGATTCAGGAATAGGTGATGCAGGATATTGATCAAAATTATTCAAAAGTACTAATAATTTATCTGACTCTGAAAAACTTGAATAAACTTTTTGTTAAAAATTAAAGTTTAATTAAAATATGACTTTTTTATACCTTTTAATTGTTGTCCAAAATTGTTTAACAGCAGACATACGAAAGGGACTCTTTATAGGTCTTTTAACTTGACATGTCACATCATGAATAAAATTATAGTTTCCTTCAACAGCAAGCTCATAAGTAAACTCGGAATTTTCTTCATTTGACTCATCATTTCTAAAAAAAAAATTTTTCATTTTTTACCAAATTTTAATTTTGAAAAATTATATTTACTTTGCAACAGCTTTATACCAAGGTGATCTTATAGTGTATTCAATATTAACATTATATTTCCAAGGTAAAACTAAAACAACCTCAATTTGGGTATCATCTAAAAAAAAAATTAATTTTAATTTTCTTTTCAAATGAACTAAAAAATTACTTTTTCCTGAATTAACTTTTTTAATAGTAAAACCTTCTCTTAATCTACAAGACAACATGTTAGTGAACTTTGTAGGTATTGTGTTTTTGTTTTGTCTTATTCTAATAAGATCAAGATCTTTTGGTTTAAAATTAAAATTTGATTTTAAGTCCGTGTTATTAAAAAAATATGGATTACTAAAAAAAAAAAAAAATTGAATTTTTTATTAAGAAGGATTCAAAAATCTTACTTGACAAACCACTCATTATCAAATTTTAGCTTGAAATTATTTCCGTCGTGATTAAAATCACACAAAGCTCTTTGAAAATACCATGATAAAAAAGCTCGATGATATAAATTATATTGATTATTATCAATTTTATCCTGTGAATATTTTATTAATTTTTATTTTTTATGTATTTAATTGAATTACTCACAATAGGGGGACAACTTGGTAAATAAGCACCAAAAGTTGCAATTGAAATAAATTGCATTAAATCAGTGTAAGGTAAATATCCTAGACAAGAGTCCGGATGAGGTGAACTTCCAACTTGTATGAAAGAACATGCAATAGTATTATTACGTAGTTGAGTTAACATAGACTCCAACATAGAAGAATTTGGTAAACTTAACATTCCATCAGTTATCATTACTATACCAGTAGTTGAATTTTCAGGTAATAAATGCAAAGCAAGTAAACTATACCTATACATATTAACCATAGAAATATCAGGTGTAGTCATTGTGATATTATTTCCACTAAAATTTAAAGATGATGCTAAAAAATCATCACCCCGTATATTCATTTCTCTTTGTTCTATTGCTTTTGAAGTAATAGAAGCAATTAAAGAAATAATTTTAACTAATCTCTCATTGACTAAATCTAAAAACTGTTCAACATTTTCACAAGTCAATTTCCATCCTTGAATTAAAACCTAAAAAAATAATTAATCTTAACTTTTGTTACTTTTTTTCAAAATTTTATTTCTTACTTCTTTTATACCAGTATAAAATGATGTATGTGCTAAAATTGTGATGAAAATTTCAGGAGTGAATAAAATTTTACTGCCAGGTACATAAAACTAAATAAAACAAATTAAAAAGTTATACAAAAATATTTAAAAAATTAACTTACTGGAGTACATAGCCCTCTCAAACAACTAGATAAACAAGTAAAAACTTCTTCATTAATAATTGTATTATTTTGAATGTCCTAATAATGAAATTAAAATTTAAATAATTTAATCTTTTATATAAATTAAATTTTCTTACACCTGATGCTAAAGATGGACTTAAATCCAAAACAAAAACAAATCGATATCTTCTAGCTAAAAATATAACTTTTGTTTTAGGAGAAACATAGTAAATTTTTTTTTTAATTTCATTTTCATCATTAAGAAAATTATTATTATCTTCATCTTCATTGTTTATTACAGAGATAATTTCAATTTCTTCTGTGAATTCATTCTAAAAATAAAAAAGATTTAAAAAATTAAACGTAACCAAATAATCAAAATAGCTTACTAAGTTTTTTTTATCAGGTAAATTTATAACTTTATTCAAATTATTAAAATACCATTGAGCACGATAATTTCTAGAAACTCGATATTCATTTGTCATTAAAACAAAAACATTATCTGCTTCAATATGACTATTTTTTTTAAATGACATTTTTTTAATATTTTTGAACCATTTAAAACCTTTTACAACAAAATACTTTTTTTTGAAAAAAGTTAAAATATTGTGAATTTTTAGAGAAAATTTTTTTAAAATTTAATTATCATCTCAACTATTTGTTTAATTTAACTTTGAATTTTTTGAAATAAGCTTTGAAATTCCTTTTTAGGTTTCAAAAAAAAATTTTTTTTTTATAAAAATTAATGAGCACTCAAGTCCTGTGCTTTGTGTATTTAAATGTTTTTTAAATTCTTAGTTAATTTTTATAGTAAATATTTGAGACAACTTAAATTTTGAAAACTAATCTTAAAAATATTTTTCTACTACATAAAATTTCTTTTTTGCTAAAAAGCTTAATAAATTAAATTGAAAACTTATGTAATCTATTACATGAAAGCAATTTATAAAATTCATAGAAAAACTTTAAGTAAAAGTTTACTAGAATTCTATATAAATCTCTTTTACTATTTTAAGAATTAATTACACTTTAATTTAATTTACACTTCTCTTTTGAAAAAGACAAAAATCAATTTTTTTTTAATTAAAACACTAATCAAAATTAATTTATATTTTATGCTGAAAATTTGCAGAACATAAATAGATAAAAAAAATTTATTCTGAATTTGTTAATAAAAGATTTGAACGTAATATTCAAATTTATCGAAAACTTATCTTTCGACTTATCAATAAATTTTTTTAAATTTATTAAATAAATCTTATTAGTTTTTTAACCTAATTTAATTAATGCTAAACTACCAATAACTATTAATAAGTATTAAAGTTTATGATCAAACTCAAATAAATTAATATTCAAAAAAACACATCATTTTATATATATTATCAATTTTAAAACATTATTCATTACTTATTATCTTAATTTCAGAATTTAACTTTTTCTTTAATCATGTCATTAATAAACGAAAATTTTTTTTTAAGATTTTTAATTAAACTTGATTTATAAATTATTTTAATTGTATATAGCTCTTTTCAATAAAATGTTATTCAATACTTAAAAACTATTTAAAAACTTTATTTAAAAAAATTTTTTTCTTCTAAATTATCTTCTATTTAAATCAATTATTCAAGTAATCTTTAAATTTTAATTAAAATTTAGTTTTCTTTAAAATTTAATTTTTACTCATTTATATTGTCTAACTTTAGAAAATTCTTTACTATTTTAATCTATTTTTTTTCAAAAGAAAAATAGTTGTTAACTAGTTAAAAACAATTCACTGTTTGAAAATTTTGTACAAAACAATTCTCTATTTAAAATATTTTTGTGAAACTACTATATCAAACAGCTGTCTTAAATTTTAAAACAATTATTCAATATTCATTATTTTGTTCACTAACCAAACAATACTTCTTTATTTTAAATCAAATCAAATCAAATCAAATCAAATCAAAAATTTGTATTTCAAAATTTTTATTTAATAAAACCGAAGACTAATTTTACAATATTTATAAACAGATGAAACAAAAAAAAAAAATTTCTTATCTTCAAATTTTTTTAATTTAGTAGCTTATTTACCTAGAATTAATATTATCAACACTTTTACTTATTACATTTCTTTTTAACGAATCATTAAATTAAAAATATTCTTTGAAAATTTAATTAACCTTATAGCATTTGATATTTTTATTAAAAGATAGTTTTTGACACATTAATTAAACTTAAAGGAAAGAATTAAAAAAAGAAAATCTTTTTTAAAAAAGAAAAACTCAGTTATACAGAAAATTTTCAAAAAATTTAAATTTTCAAAAATAATTTTCTAAAAAGAAAGACTAAACAGTTTTATTTACTTAAGTTCAACAAACAATGATAAATAAAATTCACTTTAAATTAAAGAAGATTAAACATTTGAAAAAAATTTCATACAAAATATTTTGAAATTTTTTTCAAAAATTTAACTAAAAAATATTATTTTTTCTTAAAATTTAACACATTTAAAGAATTTAGAAAATTAGCTGAAATTAATTTAAATAGTGTCATTTAGAAAACGAGTTTTATTTTTAAACTTTAATTCAATTTTATTTTTTTCAAAACTAATTAACTAACTGTTTTCTTTTTAAAGTTATTAAAACATGTTTTAGTTAATTCTTTTTTTTTCTTAAATTATTAACACTAAATAAAGAATTTAAATAGATTTTTAATTGATTGATTATATAAAAATTTATCAAAATTTAAAATAAAAATTTAAAAAACTAAGCTGAAAATTAATTGATTCAAAATCAAAAAAAATTGTTTCAATTTTTTAAACTTAATTTATAAGAAAACTTATTTGATACTTGGCTTTAATACTTAAAGGAAATTTTTTTGGCAGTATTTGTTAGTTTTAAAGAACTTATATTTAATGTTTACATCTTGTTTAATATCACATGTTTAAAACATTTAAAAAATGTAAACAAAAACAAAAAAAATACTCAAATGAAATTTACTTTTTTTAGCGGTTTTTTCAAAAAAATTTTTTTTTTTTTACTTTTTTGCTACTTTATTTCCAAAAATACATGCTTTTTATGATGTCAAAATTAGAACTTGCATTATACCAGATAGCTTATGTATTGGTAACAAAAAGTATTAAAATTTTTTTATTAATTTAAGAAACTTGAAATTTCTTTAATTTGTATAACCCATATTAAATTTTATAAAAAATATTGTCTGATGAATAATCAAAACTTCATCTCAACTAGATTAACCATACTCATATACATTGTAAATTTCATTTAAACTTACCGCCTGGCGTTGGTTCGCTGTTCTGGGCTTATAAATTCATCCAAAATAAAAAAAAAAAAAATAATCAAAACTAAAACATTAAGTTTAAAAATAAAATTTAACTAAAACTAAGGATATTCCTAAATGTTATTTTTTAAGCTTAAAGTGAATAGTTTTGTTTCAAATGATTTTTTTGGAAACTACTAATAAAAAATCAACAAGTGAAGATCAGTTTTTTTGAATTTTACAACTAATTTAAATATATCTTTTAAGAACTTAAATTATGAACTTAATCAACTATAGCGAAGAACTAAATTGAAATATTAAATCAGAAAAAATATTTTGAAAACTTTGTAAATGCTATTTGCATTTATAAATAAAATTATTGACTAAACAGTAACTTTAGTTTACTTGTGAAATATCAAACAACTTTTATATAACATATTAAAGTCATTTTTAGAAATCCCTTATTGAAAGATTAGGTTTTTAGTTTTATTAATTAGAATTTTAAATAAGATTTATTAAAATAAGTCTGTGCAAAGTAAAATTTTTTTAAATCATAAAAACCTTTTTTAAAGAAAAAATCTAATTTCAATAAACTTAATTGAAAAAAGTTTATTAAAAATAAAATTTACTGAATAAATTTAATTTACAAATAGATTTATATTAACATTTTTTTTTTGAAACAATGATTATTGAAACTGATGAGTCAATAGTTTCTTTTAGATTTTTATAAAAGTTTAAGTCCAAAAGATAAAAAAATTTAATTTAAAATAATTAATTTTTGATCTTATAGTTTAAAATGTAAAAGTTATATTTTTATCATGAACTAAATGAAAACTTTCTAGCGATTAAAATTTACAATGATATTTTAGATTATGATTTCATTTTACAAAGATATCTTAAATGTAATAAACGTATATCTCCTTCTTTTCCATCCATTTTGACAACACCTTCACCATTATCTATACTTAATAACTCTCCTGTGCATTCCCGATCTTCCCCAAAAATAACTTTAACTCTATCACCTGATCTAGGCTGTACAGGTTCTAAATGTTCACTAACAATATTTACAACACGATCTTCTTTCAATAAAAATACAGAGGACATACCACCAGATGTACCTCGAATTATACCAGTTTGATTAACTAAATCTTCATCATCATGAGTATATCTAATTCTAACTTCTATATCACTTGTTTGCCATTCAACTGAATTTAAGTTTTCCATTCCTGCTCCTGGAGTTAAAGGATTAAACATAGGAGATGGAGCAGCTCCAGGAGTCATAGGTGAGAAATTATATGTATTAGGGCTAGGTGATATACCTGGTCCATATCCAACTGAACTAGGGGACATGTAGTTACCAGTCATTGTACTACCAGAAGGACTAGGAACAGTAGCTCCTACTCCAGGATATCCCATATTTGATACTGGAGATGGTTGAGTTGGGAATGGAGAATATACTTCTGATGATCCATAAAGAGCAGGAGTTTGAGGTGTGTATGGACCATTTGAAGGAGTATCTGGACCACCATATCCTGGTGTAGGAGGATTAAGGTAACCAGAACTTGATGGACCTGTTGTTGGTTCATCCCAATCATCACCAAAGTTTGTATTTGGTGTAGCAAAGTCTGAAGAACTAGGATCCCAAGAACTGCCTGTATGAGATGGTGTTCTAGAAGGATCATGATAAGGAGTACTTGAACCAACATCACGAGTAGAAGCACCTGGATTAGGTGTCTGAGAACCATAAGATGGAGTTCTTGAACCTGATATAGGAGTTTTACTACCATACATAGGTGTTTTATTGTAATTAGAAGATGTGTTTGTTACTAAACCGTTAGCATCAACAACGCAGATTCTGGATTTATCTACAGTAATTGTTTGGCAAGAAGAATGTAATTCTACTCTAGCAGTTGAACCAATCGAATCTTTCACAATACCAATATAACCTTTATATGTACCTTGATTTATTCTAATAGTTTTACCAATAAGTTGAAAATCAGATTTATTTCTACCTCCTTTTTCAATACCAAATGAGCCACGATTTTGACCTCCACCCATAGAACCTCCACCGCTAGACGGATGTCTTGGAGATGTTATTCTAGGAGACATAAATGGCGCAGGACTTGCTGAACCTATTGAGTTATAAGAATTACTAGCTCTTTTACTACCAGATAGTTTCAAATCAGAAGTTTTACAAACAAAAATACCACCGTTTTCTAGAACCATTCTTGAGTATAAAAATGCATAACCACGAAATAAGTGTCTGATTTCACCTTGAATACCAGAATGTTTTTGACCTTCACAAATTACATGATCTTTAACTTGAATTTGACTTTGATCACTATCTAAAGCAACAGCTCTTTTGTCTTCACGTTTTTTAACAACAGATTGAGGCTTTACAGTAACAAGTTGGCCTTTCATATTAAGAACTTGAAAATGTTCTTTTTCTAACCTTACAATTACACCAACAGTTTGATTATCTAATTGAATGAGATCTCCCCATTGAAATTGACCTAAAGAATCAACACCAGTTGCCATGTCAACACAAAGTTGTAAGTCTTTAGCTAGAACAGTAATTTCATGCATTGTTAAATCTGAGAATAAAACAATATAATTGTCTTCTACTCTAACTATCAAACCAGTATCATTCTCAAAACGACCAGCTATAACTTTAACGTGGTCGCCCACTTTGAAATATTTTTTCAGCTCATGAGCTTGAAAATCTAAAGGATCTTTTAAATCTTCATGTTTGGGCATCATTGTAATTTTTGGGCCATCTATAGAAATAATTTTACCTTGTAAATGAATTAAATCACCTTCAATAACTTCTACATTGTCTCCAGGTGAAAAACTATGAGCTTTCTCATCATTAATTGTGCATTCACTTATTTCAATTCCAACAGGATTTTCTTCAAATTTATCTATTTCTGACAATGTTGGTATAACACCTTCTGTTTGAACTGCACCAATAGAAAAACTTTTATACAAAAATCCTCTTCTATACCTATTTGATTCAAAAACTTGAAAATCACCATCAGTTGTAACTTCTCCACCAATTTGTTTAATTGCGTCTACATCAAATAGCTTTGCTGCTGGCCGTGTTGTTTTTTTACGTTTTAGAGTATCGCTTTCTGATCTTAAGGCGCCTCTTTTTCTTTTATAATCAATTCTAGGAACTAATTTTAGATGGACTTGTCCTTGAGCTTGATCTACATAATCAACTTGAGCTATGTCATCTTTGTATAAACCTCTTTTTAATCTTGCCCACTGACCAATTTTAATTTGAGCTTGTTCTTTTTTTACTTTTAAAACATCTGTCATTTCAACAATTGGAACCATCATTTGTTTCCATTTACCAATTTTTAAATTACCAATACCTTCAATTGCTTGTTTAACATGAGTTTGTTTGAAAGCTTCGATATAAATATAACCTTTAACACCTTCTGGTGAAATAACAGATTTGATCAATAAAGGATCAGATGTTGATCTATAAGCAATATATTTTCTCATTAATTGAAGAACAGTTTGTTTTTCTTCTCCTATTTTACATTTGACCTGCCATAAATTAGGATCTTTTACACCAGGCATTAAAGCTTGTTGTGTTATGTCATCTGGAAGTTCACCTTCATCATAATAAGCACCTTCAGCAGCAGCTTGGTCAGCATACTTTCGTTTATAATATTCTTCTATTTCATCTTCTTTTTCAAAATCTATCATTCTTGCAAAAGAGCGATGTGAGTTTAATTCTCTAGCAGATGCATAATCATTATTTTTACTTCTTTCTATTATGTCATCAGTTGCACCTTCTTCCCAATCGTCTTCTTCTTCAATTTCATCATCAACTTCAGCTTCATCTAAAATAAATCCTCTGTGTCTCGGCATTTTTTTCTTTTTTTTAGGCCTTTCTTCAAACTCTTCATCTTCTTCATCTTCTTCTTCTTCATTTTTATCGTCATCATCTTCTTCTTCTTCATCTTCATATTCCTGTTCTACTTCATCAATTTCATCATCTTCATCATCGGTATCCATCATACGTTTTTCTTCCTAAACACAAAGGAATTTTTAAATAAAAATAATGTTTGAATGAGTGTTTTAATCTTACCAAAGACATTTTTAATTAGTTTCTTAAGATAGTATAAAATAAATTTATGAGATTTTTAAATCAATAAACCATTAGAAAAAAGATAAAAATTCAGTGCTTAATTCTGGTATGTTTAGTAACTAGCTAATACTGCTTTATGCTCATTCATGCGCAAAACAATTGTTTTTTATATTTTTTTTAAAAGCTATTTTCACAAAAAATTTGTTCGTAGAGTTAGCCTTATTTTGAAATAGTTTTTGAGTTTCAAAAAGTTACTAACTAAAAATTAAATAGTTAAATTAGTTTAGAACCAATTTTGTCCAACATTTTTATCTCATTACAAAAAATAAATAAAAGTTATTATTTTCATTCATGAAAATATTCATTTTGATATGAAATATCAATTTTTATCAGTTTTTTATTTTTATTTCATCTTTTTTTGGTTTTCATGTTGTCAAAATAAATTATGCATTATGATTAGTTTAAAAATTTTCATTATGAACATCTAAAAAATAATTTAGTGAAAGTTTATAATTTCAAAATAATATTTTGAAAAAATATTTCATAATTAGACTATTTCTTATTGATATTTATATAACCGGCATTTTACACCAAAAATTTTTCATCTGTGATTTTAATTAATTATTTTTTTTAAATACTTAACTGATAAAATTATAAATAAAAATTTAACAACATTATAGAAAAAAAAAAATCTCATTTAATTATTAAAAATCAAAAAATATTGAAAAACTGATATATCATTTTAAAGATAATGGTAATTGGGTTAAAAACATAGAATAAACTTCTGTTTAAGGATTGATAGCTTTGAATCTGTCTATTCAAACGAGTAATTCAGAAGCTTTAGTTTCGGTCAAAACTTTTTCAATGATGTTCAATAACATGATTGGTCTGAAATCATATGACTGAACCTTGTTTTTTAAGCATTTGATGAAGCGTTTAACGAGTAAAATAAGTATTAAGTAAAATGGTTGCATAGAAGAAAGTTTCAATTTTTTAAATAAATGAATAATTGACTTAAATAAACTAAATAAATATATGAAACTAGAGTCTCAGTTGTTAAAATAAAAATCTATCTTAACATTAGTTTAAAATAGATTTTATATTTTCTTTAATATAAAAAATAGATCTTTTAAATATATAAAAATTATTTATTAAAAATTCACAAAAATCAAAAAAAATAGGAATCAAAAATAGAAAATATAAAACTCTGATTTATCAGTAGTTGTTTCTGAAAGTAAATCTAATCTCTCTAGTATTTCACTACTTATACTTTTTAGAGGATCAATTTTAAATAATTTGGTCCAATATATTGACATTTATGATCTAGAACTAAAAATTCATCTCTTGGATACGATAGAGCTTGAAGACACAAAATCAGAGACAATCTCAAGTAAAGTTAAACTTACCCTCAAGGAATTTCAAATAGAAAACCACAAGATATTAAGCATAACTTCTGATAATGCAGCTTACATGATATCCTCTGGTTCTTATTTGAAAACAAAATACCCATGTTTAGAGCCGCAAAGCTGTTATTCGCACGTTTTAAATTTAATTTTAGGTTTGATGACAGATCTTCAGGTTGTTGCCTATGATTTTATAAATAATATGAAGAAGTAAGTTTTTTTAAAAATTTTTTTTAAATTTATAAACTAATAACTTTTTTTTAGGCTTTTTAAAAGAGGAACCATAAGAAAAGTTTCCAAAAATTATTTAAAAGCTAGTCCACCATGTCCAAACAATACTAGATGGGGAAATTATTTGGGAGCTGCAAAATTTTATTTCCAAAACTTCATCAGACTAGATGATTTAATGCAAGATTTAAAAAAAACAAACTAATATCAAAACAAGAAAGTTATTTAATAATAAAAAAAATTTTTATTTGTTCCATAAAAAAACAATTATTAAAGTGAGTCATATTTTATAAAAAAATCAAAATTAATTATTTTTTTTCAGAGACCAATTAGAATTCTGGGACAAAATTTATAATATTTTTATCAGTGAAATCTATTCTTCTGAAGCTAGGAAAATAACGATAATAAATTTAAGAGAAAAAATTTTAAAGTTAAGAACTTACCTAACGGACACACAAACCGAAATAATATTAAAATTTAAGTATCAAGGTTACATAGAAGAAAGTTTCAATCTGTTAAATGAATCTATAATATAAAGCATAAATAAACTCAATAAATATATTAAAGTAGATTCTAGGTTAATCAAAAATATAGAGTTAGCCAATTTATTTTTACCGAGTTCTTTAAAAAAAAAAAACCAAAATTTCAACTCATTTTTAAATTCTTTATTGTCATACAGAGTTACTCAATATCATCTAGAAAATAACCAAAAAAAAGAAGAACTATTAGAACAGGTGAAAAATTATTTTAATTTAGTTAATAGCAAAGACTTGGAATATTGGTCTAACATTGATACTTACAATTTTTGGACAACTAAAACTTCAGACTGGAAAGAACTATCATGCATTGTTTTTGCAATATTTTCTATACCAACTTCCAGTGCTGAAGTTGAAAGAAGCTACAGTTTAAATAAAAATTATTTAGGCAAACAAAAAGGTAAGTTCTTAACTACAAATTTAAAAGAACATATTTTTTTGAAAATGAAGGAAAAATTAACTCTTAACTGTAAAATAAACTTGAAAAAAAATAAATTAATCTTCTTCTTTAAATTTTTTAAAAATTTTTTGTTTTCTTTAAGTATAATATTTATCTTTTTTATTGATTTTTTTTAGCATTTTGAAATTAGTTGTTCTTATAATTTTTTTAGCGATATGATCATAAACGAAATGATACAATTTTTTATATAACTTAATCTACAATTTAAGCAGTTTGTTTTTTGAATATAAAAATCCTATAAAATTCTATTTTTTTATTTTTTTAAGTATATTAAACTTTATTTTTGGTTCAATATTTACCTTCAATAACCTTATCGTTTTCTTTTTTATATGTCTTGTTTATTTCTTTAATTTTGTTTTCCTAAAGAAAATAATCATGTTTTTTCTTCATACAGTTTTTTCTTTATATTTTTTTTTCTTGAATTATAATTTCAATTTTTTTGTTACTGTAAAAATATATAGTCTTATTTTAACTATTAATTTAAAATACTCTTAATATATTTTCTAAAAAGATAAAAATAATTGAAAACACAAAAAAACTTTATTCATAATCTAAAATATAATATTGGTATTTTACAAGTATTTGTTTCTTAGAATTACAAATAATAATGATCAGGTGCTTCACCACTTTCCTTTTTATATCCTTGAGTGATAGCTTTCACTAAGTAAAGGTTCAGTGGTGACACCTGACATAGTTCTAGAAACAAAAAAAATGTGTTAAACATAAAAAAATAAATAATCATAAAAAATATTTTGTTCTTAAAATTTTCTTTGTTTGAGTCTAAGAAAGCAAAAATGTTTTTTCAACATTTTATTCATTAACAGTTACCTTTTAATTTTTAAAACTATATTTAATTATTATTTAAAACAAATTTACAACTTTTAGTTTATTTTTACCGTAAATATTTTTTATCTTTAAATTTTCTTTGATTTCTTTCTTTTTGGTTTAGAATAAAATTCAAAATTTTTCTAATAAAATTTCAGTTAATTCATTAGTAAATTTTTCATTTCCTGGTTTTTTTTTTATATAAATTTTTTGAATCATTGACCATCTGTTTGCGATCTTTTTCTTTTTTTACCATTTTTTGTATAACTTTGGTTAATTTACAAATTTTTATTTTTGAAGTACTTTCTTTCCTTCTAAAAGACTTCTTGACAAGTTTTAAATGAGAAATTTGGTTTTTCAAATTGTTTATTAATTTATCTTGGCTTTTGAATATTATTTTTTCTTTACTTTTTTCTTTTAAAGATTTAATTTCTTTATAAATCAATTATTTGAAAAAAAAATATAAACAAACAAAAAAACTTTTGTGAGAAAAATTAATATACATAAAAATTAATATATATAAAAATTAATATACCTAAAAATTAATTAAGGCGCTTTCTTTAAACTTTAACAACGGTTGTTTTGTGATTTTTATTTTTTTTGATATTTCAATAAATAAAATTTAAATATAAACTTCAATAACTAGTTTCAGTATACTAATTAAATGAAAACCAATTGATACGAAAACTATTTTTTATCAAAGATACTAGGATTTTAATTTAGAGAACAAAATATTTTAGAAGTTCTTGATAAGTTTGGAAATCAGTTTATTGAATATTCAGATATAGATAGAGAACTTTATTGTAAATTGTGTTTGACATCAATTTCAAGAGTCAACAATTCTCAAGTTAAAAGACATTGTGATAGTAATGCTCATAAGCAATGAATTTCAGCAGTCAATTTACGAAAGGAAAATATGGATCTCCAGACAAACAGCTTAAGCAATTGGAAAAATTTAAGAGATTCTTTTGAACGTGATTTAATAAACCTTTTAGTTTTTTACAATATATCATTTAACTGTTTTGGAGATAAAATATTTAGAGCCTTTTTTGGAAAATGGGTAACACATAATCTTGGGTTTCAGCTGCAGAAGAAAACAAATTTAAGGAGAAGATTGGTGGAGTTATCAAAAGAAAATAGTGAAAATGTAAAGGTGGCAATTAAGGAACAGACGTTTCTAAGCATAATAGCTGATGAAACTTATGATGCAAGACAAAAATCAATTTTCCAGGTGACTCTTCAGTATTTTGATTGTCATATACGTGAATTAAAAAAATTTTCTCTAAGTACAAAAGAAATCGATAACAAAACATCGTAAAACATCGCAGAAGTCATAAAGAAAACTTTGAACTACTATGGCATAGGAAAAAACCAATTTTTAAGTTTAACAACGGACAATGCATCAAATATGAGAAAAGCATCAGAAATTTTGGAAAAAGAATTTAGTTGTTTATTTCATCAAGGGTGTTGGTCACACATTATTAATCTAGTAGTCAAGTCCATCTTAGATAAACTTCCAGCAGTTGAAGAATTTGTTTTTGAAATGAAAAGGTAATTTTATTTTTTAATTTTGATTTTTTATTAAAACTTTATTTTAGTCTTTTTAAGTTTGGTCAACTTATAATTATTTTCAAAAACGAGTTTGGTTTCATGCCTCCTAAGCCAACCAAAACAAGATGCAAAGTCCTTTTGTGATATTTTTCCGAGAATTCCGGCATTTTTATCTAGGCTCGAAGAAGAAGGTTTAGTTTCCACTCAATATAGTTACAAGAAGATTTTGGATATTTTTGAGTGTAGATCAGATAGCAGAAGCCTAAATAGTCACTATAGATGTTTACAGTATGTATAAAAAGTTTTTTGAAATTTCTAACTAATAATTTTATATTTTCAGAGATCAGCTTTTATTGTTGAAAACAATGCATGATGGCATGATAGAATTAATAAAAAAATCTGAAAGTTTCGAGATGAACATTATTGATAATTATTAAGCAAGGGAGGATTTAAAAAATTATCTTTTTGGGTTCAAATATGAAATTAATGATTTCTTACGAGCCCAAAAGATTAATAAAGTCACCTATTCTATCTTAACAATATCAATAGAAGAAGGTCTTGATAAAATCAATAAATACTTGAAGTCAGATTATATTAACGATATTATAACCATCAGAAAGTTTGATCCGTACTATTTGAAAAAACAAGGCTATGATGGGGAAATAAGATTTATACAAGGCTTGAAAGACTGGAAACCCCTAAAATATTTATTAGATGAGTCACCTAAATCGGATGGTTATTTAAAAGAGTTAAAGGATTATTATAGTTTTGTTGATGGTCAGAGCATAGATGATCTTAAAGACATTGTGCCAAGGAAATTTTGGGGAGACAAGTTTGGATGATTGGAAGTTATTGTCGAAAGCAGTTCTTCAAGTTCTGGCAATTCAAATAAGCTCAGCTGAAGTTGAAAGAAATTTTAGTATTTTTTTAGGAGATTTTTAGGAGATAAAAAATTTAATTTTTTAACAGAAAACTTAGAACATTTTATTCTTTTAAAAACCAATAGGATACCTAAGTTTATGGAGTTAAATGGAAACTTCTAAATTTTTCTCTTTTAATGAATTTTTTTAAACCTTTAATTTAATTTTGTAAATTTTGAATAAATTTATTTAAACTTTTAATTAATTTTTGTATACTTTTAATTAATTTTTTAAACTTCCAATAAATTTTTTTGAAAAATCTTTCATTTATAACGTTTTTTATTTTATAATTTTTTATATTTTATTTTATATTTGAGAATTAAAAAATATCATTTAAAACTAAATCATTAAATATTTATTTAATTAAAATTAATCGAAAAAGCTTTAATAAAAAAAAAATAATTTTAGTTAAAATAGCAGAGGTTTTATTGAATTGTTTTTTATTTATAAGAAAACCACCGCACAATTGGCCAGTCTGATTAAATAAAAGATATATTAGTTTTGTTTTGATTTTTAGGAAAGATCTAAAATGTTATTATTAACACATTTTTCTTAAATTTTAACATAGGTTAAGTAGAAATATAGAATTAGCTAATTTATTTATACCAAATGCGTTAAAAAAAACCAAATCCTTAATTCATTTTTAAATTCTTTATTAACAAACAGAATAACTAAAGATAATTTATTTTTCAAAAATTATTATAATTTAGTTAATAGTAAAAATTTTGGATATTGGAACTGAAATTGAAAGAAGCCCGTTTGATTGAAAATTATTAAAGTAAACAAAAAGGTAATTTCTTAACTAAAAATATAAAAAAACATATTTTTTTAAAAATCAATGAAAAATTTTATTGCTAATCGTAAAAATATTACATTTGTTGATTTATTTTATCGACTTAAAAAAACGGCTTAGAAATGACTTCAATACTAGTAAGGAACAAGCTGATAATTTAACTGCATAAAAAGAGCTGCCTTCAGCCAAGTATCTGTTTAACGCGTAAATTAACAGAGAAATTTTTTCTTTTTCAAAATAACAGCTTGAATTATCTATAGAATTTATTTTTTTTATAACTAAAAGAAAAATAAGTGCTATTATCTCGATTCTCGATTTGCAGAAACTTTTGATTTAAAACCTTGAAAACAAAAAAAAAATTAATTTAAACTGAGTTCAAAAAACTTTCGAAAGCTTATCTTAACGACTTGTTCAAATTTCACTCTATCAATTCACAATTCATCACTTCATAAATAATTTTTTTTTTCAATTCTGGAATTTTTTCCTGAAAAAAATAAAAGTTAGCAACTTTTAAAAAAATTGACTAATTCCCTGAACGAAATTAAATTCTTTGTCTTGAGAAATGCACTTGGCAGATAAATACAAAAATACACCACAATCAAACTTATTTGTTTGTCTTGGAATATCTTTTTCAGATGTATTGATTCCACAATAGTTTTTAAAAAAGAATAAAATTTTTTTTTAATAAATTAAACCTTTTTTTTCACTAATTGAACTGTATAAAGTATCATAATGTTTTTTAACACCAAACAATTCCAAAGTCCAATGACTGTCTTGCAGTATTGGAATAAAAACCAAATCTTGATCTAAATATTTGGTTCTTTGGCTTGAACTTCCACTTTTATACAATATAATTTTTCATAAAATAACTAAATAAAATAAATGAAGTATTTTTTCAAATTTTTAATGTTTACGTATCAAAAAACTTATTTCTTAACTTAAAACATGGACAGGAAAAATTATTAAAATTTAAACTTTGAAGTTTTAAATATAATTTTATTTATTAAAAAAAAAAGCTTTGAAAAATGCAAATAAAAAAATTAAAAAATATAATTCACCGGTTCTTAAATTATAAAAAACTTGTATCAAATTTTCAATTTTTTGATTTACATTTTTTAATTCAATTTCTTGTTTATTGAAACTATCGTTTATTTCTTAGAATTTTCTTCATTAAAGAATGCTAAGAGAAATGATAATTTCATAGAATGTCTTCATTAAAGAATATTAAGAGAAGAGCTTATTTCAGAAAAAAAAAAAAATTTTTAAATTTTGTTAAAAAAAGTTTTAAAAGAAATAAAATTCGAAAAAACTTTAAAACTTAAATTGAAAAAGTCAAGTCGATTTTATTTTAAGCTGTTTAAAAAAAATTTTGAAATATTTTTCATTTTCTTTGAAAATAGCAATCATGCAGTACTGCATTTACCGGACTAAGTCTTTTTTTTTTTTGTTAAAAGTTTCTTATATTCAGTTGTTTTTGTTTACAATTTATATATTTAAAAATATTTTTGATGTCAAATGTCTTTGTTTTTGACCAATAACAATGTCATGTACTTTTAAAAACAATTGTACTCTTTGAATTGTTTTATTATAATATCCTCTTTATCGCTGTCTTCAAAATAATATTTTGTCAATCTTTAATCTTTTAGACAGTTTAATAAAGAATTAAAATTTTGATTTTTGTTTCTTTAAAATGCTGGACTAAAGTATTGAGCTAAATCGATATTTTTTGTAAGCCTTGAATTTATTTTTAAATACTTATGCAGTTTTTTTAATCCATTTATAATTGAAGAATTTTTGATTGAGTCTTGATCAATTTTAAAAGATTTTCTTTTTCATCATAAGTAAAATAATCTGAAATAGCAAACTGGGTTTTTTTAATTGATTTCTTCATTTTTTAAAGTTTCTAACTCTTTAAAAAAAATAATTAACTAAATCATTTTACAAAATTCACCTTCATTAAATATTTTAAAGCTGATTATATTAATAATAATGTCAGAAATGTATTAATTTTTCTGCTAAAATAAATATGCATTTTAGTAAAAAAAATAAAATTAGTTTACTTATCTTCTTAATTTTATTAATTGAAAAATTTTGATAAAACATTTTTTTCTTTGATATTTTTACTTTTTACCCACCATAAAATCTCTAACTTATTAGAAAAATTCACACACAAGTTACAGTGAGATAATTATTTATGCAATCAAACTTTGTAAGCGTATCAAATTTTTTCTAAAAACAGAAACTTTTTCGATAAAATTTATAAAAGTTTTTTTTTTTTTTTTTTTTGGATGAATTTATAAGCCCAGAACAGCGAACCAACGCCAGGCGGTAAGTTTAAATGAAATTTACAATGTATATGAGTATGGTTAATCTAGTTGAGATGAAGTGTTCGTGTAAAGTTATAAAGTGTTTTTGCTATTTTCTTGTCTGGTGTGTGTTAGATGTTTGATTGTAATGTTACAGAATTTGGAAAAGTCTTTTGAAATGTTGTGGTCAGAAAGTTTAAATAGATCTGTTTTTTATAAAAGTTCCTCAAGTTAAAATTTACTAGTTCAAATAGTTTTAAAATTACCGTAAATTAGTTTTTACAAATTAAATAAAATAAAAACCTAGATGTCCTTTCAAAATTTTTACTTATAATTAATTTTTAAAAAAGTCCGAAATTCTAGAAATTAGCTTATTTAAAAATTCGCGCTAGCCAGTTATCAACTAGCTGTTTACAAATGTTGTATTACTGGTATTGTTTTCTTGTAGAGTTAGCTCAGTTCTAGAATTATATTTAAATTTAAATTATTTTTTGTTTAAAAGAAATGAAACTAAATGTTGAATTTTTCATTCATTTTCTAAATTTGAAGCAATAACAATGTTTATTATTTTAATGCCGCGAATTATAAATTTATCAAAAAAATTTTGTTTACAAACATTAGTACATTCTGTGTTGGTTATGTTGGAAGCTTGAAAATATAAAAATTATACGACGAAACACTTAAAAGAATTTATAGTTTGAAAAAAAAAATCAAAATGGTAAATATTTATTTTAAAAATTTTATGAAATTGAAATAAAATATATCTTTTTTAGGCTGAAAGAAAAGCTCAAAATAAATGGTATCCATCAGATTTTGATTATAAAAAACATGGCTCTGCTAATGGATATCAAAAAAGTCATCATTTACGTGAAAGAGCTCGTAAACTTAAAGATGGAATTTTAATTATAAGATTTGAAATGCCATTTAATGTTTGGTGTTTAGGATGTAATAATCATATTGGAATGGGTGTAAGATACAATGCTGAAAAATCTAAAGTTGGAGATTATTTTTCAACAAAAATATACCAATTTAAAATGAAATGTCATTTATGTGATAATCATTTTATTTTAAAAACAGATCCAAAAAACTTAGATTATACTGTTGAATCAGGTGCTAGAAGGCAAAATAAAAAATGGGAAGCTACAGATGAAGGACATATTGAAATAAATGATAAAGAAAAAAATCTTAAGTTAGCAACTGATTCAATGTTTAAATTAGAACATATTGCTGAAGATAAAAATAAATTACTTAAATCAGTTCCTATTTTAGATAAAATTAAAAAACAACAAGATGAAAGATTTAAAGATGATTATGCTTCTAATCAATTATTAAGGAAAATATTTAGAGTTGAAAGAAATAGATTAGAAAACAAAATGAAAAATGATGAAAAAATTTTAAAAAAATGCGCTATAAATCTTGTTATGGTTGATGAGCAAACAAATGATACTGAATTAACAAAAATAATGAAAGTTAAAAATAAAATAGATACAAAACGTAAATATTCATTAAAATCAAGTATAAACAAAAATCTAAGTAAGAAAATCAATATAAAATTGGCCAAAAGTAGTTTTTCTTCAGAAGATAAAAAAATTGTCAAATTAAAAGACAAAAATATAATTTCAGATTCAAATGTAAATAGTGAAGATAAATCCTGTTTTTCTAAAAGTTTAGTTGCTGATTATTCAGATGAAGAATAAAATAACACAGAATTTCATTAATGAACTTGGGTTTTTTTGAATCTTATCTTTTAATAAAAAATCAGAAAAAATTTTTAGAAAAAAGTATACTAAAAAATGTTATGTTTCAAAAAACGATTTTATTCAGTTAAATTATTTTTACAAAAAATCAAAAGATGAAATTTAAAGATGATTTTTTTAATTAAATTCGAATGATTATTTACAAAATGTTTAAATTAATTTCGTTTTTTTTTCTCACACAGTGAGTACAACGTTATTCCATAGTTCAAAAATTTCCATTAGTTAAAATAGTTAATTTTTATAAATTAATTTTAGCTGATGAAACAAAAGCTCAGTTCTTAACACAAAAAAAAATTAATTGGCTTCATAAATTGTTTGATATTTTTGTGTTAAATAATCAGCCATTTCTGAGAAGTTAATTAACAAGTTATTTAATTGCTTAATATTGTTACGAAACTGATTAATAATTTGATTGTCTTCAATTGAACTTTTAGTTTCGTTATTATTTTGGTCAACGTTAACTTCTTCTTTGAAGCCCCATAAAAAATCTTCTTTTGCTTGCATTAACATTTTATAACTGTCGTATAATGTTGTAGAGCTATTTGATAAATTATCTGGATTTGAACTTCCTATGTTTAGTAAACTAGATGAAATAGATGTAGAATCAGAAATTGAAGCATCATCTGATGAAACAGATTTATTATCATTTAAATCAAGTTCTTCACATTCATAATCATGTAATTTTGAAGGTATCATAACAACATGGTTCATATTATTTATACTGTCAATAAAACGACTCATTGATGGTAAAATACTATCTTGAGAAAATTCTAATGATTTAGCTTGATCGTAAAGTGATGTTGAAGATACTTTACGGCTAATACTTAATTTTTCATAATCAACGGTTAAGTTAGACATTGGATGCATTTCAAATTCTTTTCAAACCAAAAAACAAAATTTCACAAAATTAAAATTTTAAAACTTAAGAGTTATTATAGCAATTGAAAATTTTAGACTGAAAACAAGAAATAATTTTAGCTTTTTATTTATATGAAAAAGTTGGTGAATTAATTTAAAATTACCAGTTTTATAAAACCAAATTTTTGTATAAAAGATGCTAATAAGGATGGTTTAATGGTAATAAAAAGTATTAAATTTAAAATAAATGATAGACCGCCTTTTTTATTAACTTGGGTGTGTAAACTTTCACGCGATGCACGTATGGAGGTTTAACGTTTGTGATAATTTAATAAGCTTTCATCCATTAAAATGTTGTTTAAAAAATAAAATTCAAATTTTAAACATAGGAAAATTAAGTCATTAGTTTAACAAGTGGTTAAAATCAAAAATAGCAGAACATTTTTTTGAAATCAGTTTAAAATTTTTAACATTGAAATTTTCCATCAAAAGAGTTTTTTAAATTTTATTCCACAAACAATTAAGAACTTGATAAATATTTTCAAACTTTGCTCTAGATTATTTTTTTCCAAATTAACATTTTTAAACACTTTGAAACTTTTGATAAGAATATTTAATTAAACCTATTGGGTCAATTAATTTATTTTTTGATTTAAATTTTTTTAATTTAAAGTTGTTTAATTTTATAATTAAAAAACAGAGATTATTTTATTTAGTCTATAAGGTTAAAGGTATAGCTGATTAAAGGTTTTTTACTTAAGATATTTAAAGGCATTTAACTATATTAATGAAAAGATACTTTTATCATTCAAAGCTTTTTAAATATCTGAAGAATTTTCTCTAAATATACAAAGTTATATTATTTTTATTCATAATTTTGTTTAATGAAATTCATAGATATTTGGTTATACTATTTTTGTATATTTTGAACTTATATTTAACTTTTCTTTATATTGCAGATTATTATTAAGTTCGTATATTCAAATTCATTAATTTTAAGGTTATTCAAATATCATTCAATATTGATGAATGACTATTTTTAAAAGTTTAACTATAAATACTAAGAGGATAATATGCTTTTTCAATCAAAATTTGTTTATTATTTTTTTGCTTTTAAAAACTTGGTCAACAAAATTATCTAATAATTAAGAGAAATTTAATTTTTGGTTTAACATAAGTTTTTAAAAATAATTAAATTTGTTTTTGTAATCAAATTTAAAAAAAAACTACTTTGCAAGAATAAACGCATTGACTATTACACAAGCAACTAAAAAACATGCATCATTACAATATTTTTTCACAATAAAAGTAAATATTAGAAATCAGTCTATCAAAAGTGAATCGAATGATTTATGGGAGGATGCTTTTCATCATCAAAATCCTAATACAACTTTTTTCAATGGCTTTTACTATTCTGATTGTTTTTTTTTGTTTAAATAGAAATTTTGTTAAATTGCAAACCTTTCATAGATAATTTTTATAAGATTAAATTTTTTCGAATTAAGCTTAATTTAAAATACTTTTATTTATTTTCTTAAAAAAAGAAAATTTTTAATTTTTGTTTTAGAAAAAAATTTTTTACTAATAAACAATGAAGATGTTATTTAAACCAGTTAATTTAATTCCGGTTTAAGCTTTTAATTTTTTAAATCTGTCTATTCACAAGTTCTTTTACTTAAAACAATAAATGAGTTTAATTTTAAAATGTCAATAATTTTTTGCTAAACCAGTTTCAAAAAATAAAAGTTATTTTTTAAAATATAAATTACATATAAACAAACAGTTTAAGACTTTTTTTTTATAAACTTTAGGAATGTTAACCAGGAAAAAAAAATTTTCTTTTTAAAAAAAACCACAAAATTTTAAGTAACTATCAGGTAACAAATTAAAGAAAGTATTTTATCGATTTTAAAATACAAGGAAATGGAAAATCATCTAAATAAAATTATAAAAAGCTTTTTCTTAATTAAAAATCATTAATCAAAAGATCAAATTAAACTTTAAAATTTTAAGAAAAATCGTTAAACAAATTTATTATTTTGCAGTAAAAAAACTTTTATTGGAAATTAGAAAAAAATTAATGTTAAATTACTTTTAATAGAAAATAGTTTTTAGAAAACAAAAAATTTGAAATTATAAGTTAAAAACTATGGTTCAGAAAAATAGAAATTTATGCTTAAGAAAAATTTATTGTTAAGAAAAATAGAAAATTATGGACGACAAAAATAGAAAATTATGGTTGACAAAAATAGAAAATTATGTTTTCAATTACAAAAATTGAGAAAAGAAAAAAATTGAAAAAATTCTATCCAAAAATGAAGAAAGTATTTTTCAAAATAGAAATTATAAATGTAAAACTAAAAAAATTAATTCATAAAAAAAGTAAATTAAGAATTCAAACAAACTATGAATTTAAAAAATGAGAAAGTATTAATTTAGAAAATCGAAAAAAAGAAACAATTCAAGATTATTTATTACGTCGATTATGCTTAATTTTTAAAAATCATAAGAACTTAAAAATTCAATTAAAAGCAAATATTAATTTTTGATTATAATAATTAAATTTCAAAAAAAAAGTTTTTCAACTGTATTAGACAAAAAAATTTTTGTGATTATATTTTTAAATTTAGTGATTACGTTTAAAAAATTTAGTGTTGTTGTTTATCTTCTTCTAAGAAAGTCATTTTAATTATACATTGAAATGGCATGTATAATCAAGTTAAAATTTTTATAAAGAAAAATATTAAACTTGTTTAATCCAAAAATATTAAATTTTTATATTAAAATTATCATTAAAACATCATATTCGACTTTGATCATAGTTTAAAGATTTATAATTTTAATAACTCAAAACTAATCAACTTAATCTGACAATTAAACCAAATAACTTATATTTTCAACTTTTGTACTTAATTATACTGGAAAAAAAAGTTATTGTAATTTAAACCAAAGTAATCGATAATCAAATATAATTGTTTCTATTATCTATGAATTTTTCGTAAAAGCGTTTTTAACTATACTTTACTATTTTTAGTGATTTAAAAAATTAATGAAAAATTGCAATAAACACCATTTTAGTTTTTTTTTTAGAAAAATAAAATCAAAAAATCTAAATATAAAATTTTGAACTTGAAACATAAATATATAAAAAGTAGTTGTTATTTTTTTAGCTAAAATGTGTGAATTTAATTAAAAATAGCTAAAACGGTTTAATTCAAAAATCTTGATTTATATTAACCTAAAATGTGTTGTTCTCATTAAGTCAGACATTATATGTGTCTTCAGACCAATAACCATAATTAATTAGATTGACAAGTTAGAAAAATAGTTTTAATGAGAATAATTAGTTGTTTATAAAAAAAAATACAAAATTTAGGTTTTGTATAAAACACAGATATTTAAAAAAAGGATATTTTTAAATTTAAATGAAAAAAACATTCAATTTATTGAAGAAGGATTTTCTTAAAATAAAAGATTTTATTTCAAATTTGTGAGAAAACGGTTTTTTAAGTTTTAAAGAAAAAGGATTTTCTAAATCAAAAGAGTAAAGGATTTTCTAAATCAAAAGAGTAAAAGATTTTTGAATTAAAAAGTAAAAGATTTTTTGAATCAAAAAAGTAAAATGTTTTCTCAATTAAAAATATGAAAACTCATATAAACTGAAGAAATAGAAGATTTCTTTTTTAATAAAAACACAGCTAAACAAGAACTAATATGAAATTAAAAATAATGATCAATTAACATTTGACAAAAAAAATGTTTGTAAACATTTTCTACAACAATTTTTTATCTTTAAAAGTTTTGTTTTATCAACTTTATGCTACAACTAATGAATTTAAATTTTAAATTTATCTAGTTTTTTAATTTTAGTTTTGAACATGCAGCTTATGAAAATGTGAATTTCACGTGTAAATTATTTAAAAAGAAAAATCACACGACGAAACCACGTTTTTTCTATTAATTTTAGTTCAAAACTTAAGTTTTTATACCAAAGTTCTTAAATTGATTATATTTTATCAGTTTATATATATTCAAAATTGTGAGTAAAAATAAAAATTCATGTGAATCTACTTAAGTAAAATTGTTATAAACAATAAGAAAATTTCTGAAAAAAAAAATTTAAATAGCAACAGAATTATGATTACATTAGTTTTTATCAATTCGTCTAAAAAAGTAATCAGACATTAATAGAATAAATCAATAAAAACAAAAACTAATAAAAAAAATCAACAAAAGGTTTAGTTTTTGAAAATGTTTATCATCAAAACAAACAAAACATTAACCAAAAATTTAGTTATTGCAACCAAAGTGTAGCCATAAAAATTTTCGATTCACGTTAATGAAAATCAAAAACAATAAATTAAACATCAATTAACAAAATTTTAAATAATCAACAATCAATTTTGACAAAATAAATTATCAACAATTATCAATTATCTATTAATGACTAAACTATTTTTTTTGTACTAAAATTTATCTTCACTTTATTAATCTATTGCAACAAAGACTATAATTTTTTGTTTATTAAATTGCAGTTTTTTTTTTTAAAATAAATAAGAATAAGTTCATATGAATTAAAGTAAGTTCAGTTATACTTGAAAATTTTATATTCAAAAACTAAAATTTGTTTTCAAAAAAACCTTAATATTCAGATAAAATATACTTAATTATTAAAAAAAGTTTATACCAAAGTTTCTTAACTTTTTAAAATTGAGACTAAGTATCTTTTATTAAAAATAATGTCAAATATAATAAACTAAAACAGTTTATGAAAAAATTGAGTATAAAAGTATAGCAAAGTTTGGCTAGGAAAATTTTTAATCAGTTTAAGTAGTTTTATAAAAAAAAAGGAAATTTTATATGAAACTTTTTTAAAAAAAAAAACTTCCAAAATTAATATGAATAAATTTTAAATAAAATTTTAAGGGAAAAATTGAAATAAAATGTTTCAAGTACACAAAAAAGGTTTTATGAAAATATAAATGAAAATCAAAAATCTAAGTTTCAAAACGTCACATTTATTGCATGATAAATAAAATTCATGAAAATTTTCATTACATCAATTTATTGATTAAAAGATAAAATTTGTAAAACATTGGTTATTGAAAAAAAATTCATTAACTTTATTTGAAAAAAAGCTATTAAACTAAACAAATAAGAATCAAGTTATTTAATCCAAATTATGAAAAAATAATGAAAATTAAACCAAAATAAAATTTGTTTTTAAAACTAATAGGCTTAATTAGAAGGCAAAATAAATATAATTAAATATAATTTAAATTGAAAACAATATAAAAAAAATTGAAAAGTTTTATTTTTCAATATTAAGGTCTGTTGAACTTTTAGTTTCTTCATTTTTTTCATTTGTTTTAGCTGAATCTGATTTAGTTATTGTATTATTTGATTTTGCAGATTCAACAGGACTTTTTTTAACTGGTTCAGGTTGTTCAATATCATCTTCTTCTGTTAATGTATCAGCTTCTACTTCTTTATAATCAAATTCTAAAGCAGCTAAATCTTCTCTTGCTTCTGCAAATTCACCTTCTTCCATACCTTCACCAACATACCAATGTACAAATGCACGTTTAGCAAACATCAAATCAAATTTGTGATTTAATTTTGACCATGGATCTACAATTGCAGTTGAATTACTTAGCATACAAACAGCTCTTTGAAGTTTAGCTAAATCACCTCCAGGAACATTAGATGGTGGTTGACAATTTATACCAACTTTAAAACCTGTTGGACACCAATCAACAAATTGTATATTTTGTTTTGCTTTTATTGATGCAATTGATGAATTTATATCTTTTGGTACAATATCTCCTCTGTATAATAAACATACAGCCATATATTTTCCCAAGCGTGGATCACACATCATCATTTGATTTCTAGGTTCAAAACAAGCATTTGTTAAATCAGAAATACTATGTTTTTCATGATAAGCTTTTTCTGAAGAGATAATAGGCGCATATGTTACTAAAGGAAAATGTATTCTAGGATATGGTACAAGATTTGTTTGAAATTCATTTAAATCGACATTTAAAGCTCCTTGAAAACGTAAAGAAGCAGTTATTGAACTGACTATTTGTGCAATCAACCTTTAAAAAAAGAAAAAATTTATTTTTTATTCAAATTTTATTTAAATTTAAAAAATATTATTTTTAATCTTAGTTATTTACCTATTCAAGTTAGTATAGGTAGGTCTATCTATTTCAAGATTGTTATTGCATAACTGATAAATTGCTTCGTTGTCAAACATAAATGAACATTGAGAATGATCCAAAGTTGCATGTGTAGATAATATAGCATTATAAGGTTCAACCATTGCTGTTGATACTCTAGGAGCTGGGTATATACTAAACTCTAATTTACTTTGCTTAGCATATTCAACACTTAATCTTTGCATTAACAATGATGTAAAACCACTTCCTGTACCTCCTCCAAAACTGTGAAAAATTAAAAAACCTTGTAAGTTATTACATGATTCAGTTAATTTTCCGATTCTTTCCATAACCAAGTCAATAACTTCACTTCCTATTGTATAGTGGCCTCTAGCATAATTATTTGCAGCATCTTCTTTACCACTTATCATTTGTTTTGGATTAAATAAAGATCGATAAACTCCAGTTTTAATTTCATCTTCAAAAAAAAGCTTATTTACAAAGTTTTTTTTAAAAAAAATTAAAGTTACAAACCTATGCAATTTGGTTCTAAGTCCATAAATAAAGCTCTAGGAACATACTTTCCTGTTCCAGTTTCACTAAAAAATGTACTAAAAGAATTATCTTCTACATCTTGATTTTTTTCAGTTTGTATTTCTCCGTTTGGTGATATACCATGTTCTAAACAATATAATTCCCAACAAGAATTACCTATTTGCACTCCAGCTTGTCCAATGTGTATTGATATAACTTCACGTACCTTTAAATTAAAATTTTTAATGAAGAAAAATTTAAATTTTAAATTATTTAATTGTTGCTATGAATAAAATTATACAAATAAGGAGAGATTTATCAATCTAAAGATAAACAAATTTTCAAATTAATAATTTAAAAGTTTGAATCTTTTAATAAAATGTGTTTGTTAAATTTTTTTATTTTTTTAAACGAAAGTTTTTTTAAAAAAAAACTTATTATTAGCAACAATTACAACAAAAACATTTTAATTAATTTAATTGAAATTTAAAAGTTAATTTGTTTTTTTAAATTATCTGATCAAAAAACTGGATTAATACTTTATAATTATGATAAGTTGTAATTTTAATCTTTTTGATAAAATTTTAAAAACTTACCATTTCAAATTAGTCGATTCCAACAAAAATTTGAGTTTTTTAACTTTTGTGATTTATAAACTTTTTATCTTTTTTTTGATAATTTCTTTACTAAAATTTTCAAATTATTAACTTTGTTTAAATTTTTAATTAATGTTTTTTCATTTGATGAGACAAACATTAGGTTTTAAAGTTTTTATTAAATTTTTTTTTTTTTGAAAATACTTTTTAGGCTTGATATTCAATTTTTTTTAAAGTTAAATTTTTGAAATCAATTGATTTAGACTTATTTTAAATTCTATATTTTTTAATATTTTTACTCCAAAATTGTTAAGATAAAATGTTTTAACTTTGAATTTTTTTAGTTGAAATACTTTTACTTTAATTTTAAATTTAGTTTTACTCAAAATATTAAGTGAAAAAAAACTTTGACTCAAATAGATTTTACTTTTTTGATTTATATTTTCATAATTTTAAACTCTTTTCTTATAATTTTTGTTTACAGAGTTTGAATAAGTTTTATGAATGAAGAGAAAGAAAAAAAAATTTTATTATGTATTGTTGTTCAATAAAATCTAAAATTTACTAGCAACAAAAAATAAAAACAAAAAAATAATCAAAATTTAATCATCTTTAACAATTTAGTTTATTATCAATAATGGTATACATGATCTAGAAAAATTTTCTTTAAGATTAAAATTAATTAGAGCAAAGCTTTTTTTATTTTTGTTAAATTTTTTTATTTAAAATATAAATTTTTTTTAAAATTGTTTAATAAACTAATAAACAGTAAATTAGACTAAAATTTTTCTAACTTCAAAATCGATATTTCCATTTAATAAAAAAATAGAACTTCTTCAGTCAATTTTTAGGTGATCTAGTTTTTAAATTTTTCTTAATTTATTTTTAAATAATTGAAATTTCTTTTATGTTCTTTTCAATAAAAGTTTTAAAATCAATATGTCAAAAAATTCACAATATTAGGTTTCTTAATTAGTGAATTCCAAAAAAAAAAATTTTGTTCAAACTCCTAAATAAAATACTTTTAAAAATTAAACTTACAAAACATAATTAGAATTTTTTTTTTTAAATTTCAATAATTAACAGTTAAACAAATAATTTTTGACCAATTAAATTTTACTTTGTTACTTAAAAAAAGCTTTATTTTAGATAAATCTTTAAACTGAAGACTCTTTAAACACTTTATACTCGTATGTCAATTTACTAAACTCAATTATTCTTCTATTTGAAGAATTTAATTTTTTGTTCTTCTCTCTTAAAGATGTTGAAACTATATCAATTTTTTTATTATCAAAATCCTCATTTGCTGTATAAAATGTTGAAGAATCATCTTTTAAATTACTTTTTCCATTTTGGTTTATAAATGGTTCAATATCTTGTTTTGTAATGTTAATGTCATAATCTTGTGTATTCAAATTTTGTGTTAAATAATTTTGTTGGATAAATTCATTTTGTTCTATCAAGTCATTTTGTTCGATTAAGTCATTTTGTTCGATTAAGTCATTTTGTACATCTACACCTTTATCAACATATTTTTTTTTTGAATAATTTTGATCAATATAGTTTTGAGTAGCTTTTTTGAAACTTTCTCTTTCAAATGAATTTCTATTGAATTTTTTCTCATTAAAATTATTTGATTTTTCATTTAATTCTTGATTAGAAGTTTTTCTTCTTATTGAATTTTGATTATTTTTATTAAAATCTTGTGAAAACTTTTTTGTATTTTGATTGACATGCATTAAATTATGCTTATTAATTTTTTTTACTATTGCAACGCTATCTAACTTTTGATAAAGTAAACTAAGTGAAATTACAATTGTTAAATGTAAGATAATAAATAAACCTAGAATACCTAAAGTATGTTCGCTTGGTATATTAATTTCTAAAGATGTGTAAATTTTAACAATTAGTAATAATAGGTGATGAAAAATATTAAATATGATAATGTAAGTTAAATTATAAAATATGGCTATACATGTAATTATATCACCGATGTATATTGAAAATAAATAACTTAAATAAATATATTTAGTGAATTCTTGTCTTTGAGCTTCAACTAATTCTAATTTAACAACATAATTTGGTTCATTAAACACGTAATAATTACCAAAAGTAATTGCCAAGTAACTAGTTACTATTAGATACACAATAATTGTAGTTAAAGAAACCATTTTACAATAAAATATGTTCCAATTTTCCATTTTTTTTTTGTAGTTATTTTTCAAAAATATTTAAAGACTATGGTATTACAGACTTTGCGTACTTCAATATTTTATTTTATTAAAAATTAACTTCCTGTTATTTTGAACTAATTTTTATTTAGAATTCTTGGTTAAATGTTTTACAGAAATTTATTTATTTTTTACGTTTATTAGCCTTGTGACAATCTTCTTTAAAACTTCTTTAATTTGTTAATAAAAAAAATATGAAAACTTTTTAAAGTTTTTCTCAATTTCTTTAAGTTTAATCAGAAAATAAATTTTAAAATGTGTTTTAAAATATTCAAAACTTAAATAAACTTTTTGAAAAACACTATTCAAATATAAAGTTTCTTAACCTTTCTTCTAATCAAAATATATAAGTTTCATTCATTTTTTATAACTTGAATTATCAATTATTTTAATTAATAAATTAAATCTTCATTAATTTCAATTAAAAACTAGTAAATTATTTTAAATTAAAAAAAGCTGAATCAAAAATCAATCATTTCAGATACAGTAATTTTATTCAAAAAAAATTCTTCAAAATTCAAATTTATTTGCTTGTTTTTTATAAAACATTTTTAATTTCCTTAAAAAGGAATTTAATGAGCACTTATTAAATTTAGTTTTTCAAATAAAATAATTTTTATCACCATTTAGCGTTACTATAGTAACTAAATTTCTTTTTTTTTAATTACCAATTTTTATGTGATAAAAAAAGTAAAACATCTTCATTCATTTTCAATCTTTGGTCAGTTAAATCTAAGTTTCAATTTAAAGTTGAAATTTAATTCTAGTGTTAAATTAAACTTTTTTTTCAAACTTAAAACTAAACAGCTTGAAATGATACTTTTTTAAATTAGCTTGAAATTGTTCAAAAATTGAAAAAAACTTATCTTGATGGTTCTTCACGTATTTTAACTTAATTTTTTTTTTGGGCTTATGATGAATTCAAAAAAATTAATTAGTTAATTTTTAACTAATGAAACTGAAAAATTTTTTTAATTTGTTCAATGGATTTAAAATTATTTTCAATGTTCAATCATCTCACAATCACCCTAAATAAATTTGTGACTGTGAATGATGATTACTCGAATTTTAATTTTTTTAATAAATGTTAGCTTCATCATCATTATTGCTGATACAGGTAAGATTTTAAATTTAGATTTTAACTTCATTTATTTTTTTGTATTTTAAGTTTGACAGTTTATATTATAAAACTTAATACTTTTTTTTAAAAAAATTAATTTTTACAGTAAAAATTTGTTCTGTTAAGATTTACTTTAATAACAAATTTAGTTTTCTTAGACTTAAAAATTGTAACTTTTAAACTTCCTTGAAAATATATATTAATTTAACCTTTTCTTTGAATTTATTTTTAGCTTTATGAAATTAATTTCTTTTTTTTTTGTTTAAGTTTGTATTGACGAACAACGTAATTATATAAACTGTATAAAAAATCTACATGATACATTTGAAGATAATTTAAAAACAGAGAAATTTAAATGCTGTTTTAGTTCAGGACGTGATTTTTGCATAAAAACTTACCTATCAGATCATTGTACAAAAAATTATTCTTTTTTAACAAATGAAATTCATAGTTTTCATTCTGAAATAAGCAAAATTGATCCAAATTTAAATATTAATTGTCCACGTTTTTTATGTTATACTTGGTCTTTTTCAATTGTACTATTATTGACATTTTTATTTTTTGTTTTATTAGGCGCTATTGGTTATGTATGGTTTTTAAAACGTTTATAATTTAATTTTAAGAAAATCTTCCATTTATTCAAAGTCTTTAATCAAATTTAAAATTCTTTTATGTAATTTATATATGAAAACAAAAATATTAAAAGTTTTTAGTCAAAAAATAATGTCTAATTTATAGCTATTTGTCATTTCAGATAAAGAACTTAAAAATAATGTATAAATCAAAAAATTCATTAGAACTAAATTATTATAATTACAAGATAGCACAAATACTTTATTTGAATATAATTAATTAGTAAATATGTAAAAACAAAGTTTCAAAAAAATTTAAATTTATTTGTTTTTTTTAGATTAATTTGATTAAACAAGACAAGTGTCTTTGTGATTTTCTAAAACTAAATATTCAGAAAGAAAAAAAATTTTTCTAAAAAATTTAAAATTTTCTAAAAGTTTGTGTTTTTTAAAATTTAGTGTTTTCTAAAAGATTTCCATTAGTTTAAGTTATTAAACTATAGTTTTCCAAAAGCAAAGTTTAAGAAAAAAAAATTTTAAGTATTTTAAAATTGTAAAGCTTCCTAAAATTTTTGAAAAGTTAAAAGTCTTCTTAAAAAATGCTTATATTACAATTGAAACATAAATATAAAAAAAGAAAACGTAAGTAAAATTCTTTTTTAAAAACACTTGTCTAAAAAAACTGTTACACTTGTTATATAAATGTCATTTGTTATAAATAATGTTCTTTAAAAAAATGTTTTTAACAGAATAAAATTAATTGATTTTTATGAACAGACAATGTAATAATTTAAATTTTCAAAAAATTGGTTATGAATTGTTTATAAAGAAAATAAAAATAAGAAAAACAGTGTTTAATTTATTTGAAAAATTATTTTTAGAAAAGCTATGAATTAGTTATTTAAATCAATTTCCAGTCAAAGTTTATTTATAAAACCAGAAGTTTATTTAATCAAAAAATTCATATAATCAAAAAGTCTAATTAATCAAAATTAATTAGTTTACATTTAAAGTTAAACAAAATGAAAAAAAATAAATTTTTCAAGTTTATCTCGGATAAATTTTCTAAAAAAATAATTAAAATAAATTTATTTTTTTACTAAAAATGTACTTTCATTTATAAAATTTGGTGGATTACATTGTGTACAATCTTTCATCTCATCTTTATATTCTTCAACTTGTATTGTTAAATCAAAAATTTTAAATTTTTCTTTAATCAACTTTGATGCTTTTCTTAAAACGTATCTTGGATCTTGATTTTTACCTATAGTTTTAAATTAAAAGTTAATTCATTTAAATTTAAATCAAATAAAAAAGTATTAATTACCTATTGCTAAATGAGCAGATAAAGCAATCTTATCTAATGAAAGAGACCAAATTCTCAAATTATGTACTTTAATAACACCAGGTATGTTAAATAAAGTTTTTTGTACTTCAAGAAAATCTATACCCTTTGGTATACCTATTAATAAATAAATTTATTAGTTTTATTAAAAAAAATTAAATTAAAGTTACTCACCTTCCATCAAAACATTTATAACATCTTTGATAATGTGATAAGTAGTGAATAAAACTAATATAGAAAAGAAAAATGTACAAGCTGGGTCAATCCATTGCGAATTTGGTTTGAAATAAATAATAGTAGCAGCAATCAATACTCCTAAACTTTGAATGAAATCACCTACGACATGTATAAAAGCAGCTCTAACATTTAAATTTTCAACGTGGCTGTGTGAACTTCCATGTGACTCATCAAAGTTTCCTGTTTCACCATGACTATGACTATGATGACTATGACTATGACCATGGGGAACTCCACCGATTTGAAGTGATATCCCCATTCTAAATAAAAAGATAAGTTATATTAATTGAAAAAAAAATTTAAAAACAACAGACATTATATTAAAAATAACACCAACACCAGCAGTGATTAACATAATTGGTGCATCAATTTCATAATTTCCACTTATTAAACGTTGAACTGCAATTAAAACTAAGACTCCTGTGACGACCCAAATTAATAAAACTGATGTAAGTGCACCTATTACTTCTGCTCTGTAATATCCAAAACTCATTTTTTTTGTAGCTGGCCTGCTAGCCATCCAAATAGAAAATAAACTTATCATAAAACTAGCAAAATCAGCTAATAAATGTGCAGCATCTGTTGCAATAGCCAATGAATTAGCTAAAAGACCACCAACAGCTTCACCAATCATAAATAATAAACAAAGCAATGAAGCAATAATTAGTTTTTTACGCGCTTTTTTATCTATGCCAGAATGAACTGATTCATGTGTATGACAATGGTTAGGATAATTTTGAGATTTAGATAAAGTTAAGGTATGTGTAACACCACCATTTGGATTATTAACATTATTATTTTGATTTGTTTTATAAATAGATAAAACTGAACCATTTTGGTATCCTAAATTCAATTGTCCAGCATCATATTTATGTTTAGAATCATTTTCTAAATATTTGTCAACTTTTTTTTCAACTGTATTAACAAGTAATTTTAATTGTTGATGAATAGAGGAATCATTTTCTGTATTATTAATTCTTGAATCTGTTTTTTCATCATCTTCACGTAAATTTTTTTGATTATTTTGATGATGATGATGATGATGAGTATGCAAATAAGGGAATTGATGACTATGGACTTGTTGATTTGATTTACATTTTGAACTATGTTTTTTTTTTCTTGAATCTAAAGAAACATTTTCTTGGTCAGAAGAATTATTCGAAACAGTAGAGGGTATTGTTTTTAATTCTTCATCAATTAAATTAATTTTATTTGAATCATCTTTTTCATCAAAATTATTTGAATTTTCTTTTGGTGAATTTGACATTTTATAAACTTTATAAATTTGAAAAAATAAAAAACTATTTTCAGTTATTGATTTTTGAGTAAACTTAAAACATTAAATTAGCCAAAAATAAAACAAAAAAATTTGATAAACAAAAATAAAAAAAAATTTTTTTTAAAAAAAAAAAAAAAAGATAACTCTTCAATGAATTTAAATTAAAACAAAAATCTAAACAAGAGTTACTGAAACCTAAAAAAAACTAAAAAAATAAAAAACTATTACATATTTTCATTTGAAAAGAATTCTTTAATTTTTATGATCATATTGACAAGATAAAATTAATTTTTTTATTTTTAAATTTGTTTAAATTTCAATTCTATTTCATGTCTTTAGTTTACCAAGAATTATTTGATTTAAAAACTTAGTATTTTTTCATTACTTACTACCCACATTTACTCAGATTTTAGATATTAAACACAAATAAAAAGGAGTGTCTTTTTTATAAATCAAGAAAAGAAGAGAAAATAATATATATCTATGATTAAATATTGTTTAATCAAAAAACTATTTAAAATAAAATTAAAAATCAATTTCTCAAATTAATTTTGCTTTAAGTGGAAAAGCATTTTTTATTTATTAAGTTAATAAACAATAGTTTTAGCTATATTCAAAGGTTTTTAAATTATTAATAGCTCTTTTCAAATATTGAATAGAAATTAAGTATGAATGAGGTTTAAATATACAAAAAGAGTTATGAATATTTTTATGCATTTTATAAAAGCTTGATTAAAGTCTAAAAAAGTTAGAGTGAACCTTATTTTAAAAATGTCTTAAAACTCATAGCAAAAGATTATTCCTTATAATGTAAAACTAAGGAAAATTCAAAAAGCCTAATGAACATTGTCTAAGCTTAAAAAATTTATCATACTACAGCTTTATATTATAAAAACTTAATGAATATGAGTACTTTAATTTAATTAAAGTCTATTGAACTAATAAAAGTCTAGTAAATTAAAGAAAAATCTGTTTCGAACTAAAAAGACTTGATATATCAATAAACTTTAAATGAAAACTTCTAAAAGGTTGGATTTGAATCTTAACTTAAACAATAAAAATAGATTTTAGCTTATGAAGTTTTTTTGTTTTTCCAATGTGTTTCAATTCATAAAACTAAAAAATACTAAAAATACTTAATTTAATTATGCAAATTTAAAAGAGTTTAAGTTGATTCAGTTCAAAGATGATGAAAAATAAGTTAAATAGTTCTTAAAATGATTAGAAAACTGTTTTTATTTGTCAGCTCATGTTAAATTTTATTTAAGATAAATAGAAACTTAATTAAAACAATCATAATTAAAGAGTAATATGGAATTTTATGGGTTATTTTTCCACAAACTTATCTTAAAGTTAATTAAAAATTTTTTAATCAGTGCTAAGATAAAGCTTTATTTGAATATCAAATTGGACTATTTAAAAATTGTTTTTTTTAAGCTTTTTTATTTATCATAATTGGAAATATTTACTTACTCTGTTTATCCAAACTTTGTTATATTATTTAAGCATACTTTGTTTTAATAAATTAGCATTTCAATAACTGAATGTAAGTCATTTTAATGATTAACAATAGTTTTAATAATTAAGAATATTTTTTTACATTATTTAGAAATATTCCTTCATAATAATAGTTAATTAGAAAAATTAGAAGTAGCCTGTTGTAATGATTAAGATCAGTCTGTTATGAAAGTTAGAATAGTCTGTTATAATAGTTAAAAACTCTCTAAAAACCAAATAACCTATCATAGTATTTAACTATAAACTTTCATAATAGTTGAATATAACCTTTTATAATAATTAAGTATAACCTATTACATTAATAAAAATTTTTTTTCAATATTTAAGCGAAATTTGTTAAAAAAATCAATACTTGTTTTAAAGTAAAACACATTATTCATAAAAAACTAATTACTTTTGATGAAATGCTAAAACTAAATTTTTTTTTTATGAAAAGTAATAAGGAAAATAAAGTTTCTAAGAATTAAAACAAAGTATATTTTTTATTTAAATTAAAACAAAAAATTGTTTATTTTAAAACAAAATTGAAAGGAAAAAATTTTTTCAGATAATTAAAGTTGAAAAAACCAAATTATTTTTTACCATTGAGGTGATAAAACTTTTAATAAGTTGAAACTTTATTGTTTTTTAATTAGACAAGCTGTCTAAAAAATAATTATCAGTTTCATGTTTCAAAAATACTTTTTGCACACGTACAAACTTATATCTTTTTCTTTTGCACACGTTTCTTCTAATTTTATCTTTAAACAATTTACTTATATTAATTTATCTTTTAAATAAACTGAAATTTTCTTTGATTAATTTTAAATAGAAATTGATAAAGTTTTAATAATGTTTGATTAAGTTCTTCGTTAAAAAATATTTCTTAATCTTGTTAAAACAACAATTTATTTTAAGATTTTGATTTTCAAACTTTTTTTATTATCTTTTGAATCATCATTCTTAAAATTTATAATCAAAAGTATAAATAACTTTGTTAATATTTAAAAACAGCATAAATAGTCTACTGAATATTAATTATTAGTCTTCAATTTAATTTTTATAGCTTATTAATTTACTTCTATCAGTTTTTGAATTATAATCAAGTATTACGTTTGATTGCAATAGGAGTATGAATTTTTATGTTTTATGAATATAACTTCATATCTGTTAAGAATATAAGTTCAAGTGAAATATTTATGCAAGTTCATGTTTACTACGTATAAAAATTAGTGAAAACTATGGATAAAAACTTGTGAGTATTAAAAATTCAAGTTTATGTGCTTCATAATTTAATTTGAGTTTTAAATAAAAATTAATGTGCATTATATAAACAAGACAATGAATTTAAGCTAATGTATCTTCTAAATAAAAATAAAAGTTAATGTATACTATAAGTAAATGCATATTAAAAGTAAACTTTATTAAAAGTAAATTTATAATAAAAGTAAATGTATATTATTGATATAAACTAACGCATATTATAACTAAATTTAAATTGTTAATACTAGCTAATATATATTTTAAGTAAATGTGTATTATGAATACAAGTATATAATAAAATAATGTGTAATATCAATGTAAGTTAATATAAATTAAGTAAATAGAGTCCTTACTAAAGATGTGTATTAATGTTGATAATGTTAATTTGTATTTATCATAAATATTAGTTTAAAATTATGAGTTTCTATGTTATCTTATATAAATAAAAATCTTATAATCAGTCTTTAAATTTTAAATTGAGATGTTTTAAATTTATCTTAATTAAAATTCGATTGATAATTTTAATGAAAAATTTGTAATGCATACATTAGTTACATTAATAAACGTAAAAAAAATTTATTTTCAAATTACAACTAAATCTCTCATCATGCTATGAGTTTAATTTAATTTAGAATGAGATTCTCAAAAAAAAAAAAAAAATTCAATTTATTAGATTATCAAATGTTTATTTTATAAAAAAAAAAACATAATTTTGAAAGATAGAAACCAGAGCATCCATAGGTTTTCTCAGTTCTGGTTTCTTAAACTTTGTTACGCTAAATTTTATTTAAACATTTTTTTTTTGATAAACAAATTTACAAAATTATCTAACTTTATTAATGTAACCTTTTTTTTAATAATTTTTAGTAGTTATTAGCAAATAACAAAATTTTACTTTTGCAAATTTTATTTTAAAGGCCATAAAAAAATTTTAAACAGATTATGAAATTCAATTAGAAATCAAATTAATTTTTTATTACAACTGTGTTTAATATATTTAGCGGGAATATTTTTAAATTTTAGATATTTTGTTTAGAATTCTAGGGTATATTAAAATTTAAACATATTTTAATAAGTTTGTGATTTTTCAAAATGATAATAAACAAGTTATAAACAACTTGTTGTAAACAAATAAAACGTAAATTATCTTTGGATTGTTATGAAAATAGAAATTATAGTTTATTGCTAATAAAAAGAATTAAGGTATATAATTAAAGGTTTTTCTAAAAAAAATTTCATCAATAGCCAAGGTGTTCTATTCAAACTTGTTTTTTATTAATAATGACCTCTTCTAACAACATAAGTTTTTTTTTTTTTTGAAAACTTATATATAATTATGTCTTTTGAGGATTAATAAATTAGTTCAAATAAGGAATATTTATTTTTAAATTAATTAGCTTATCGTAATTATGAAGCTTTTATGCAAAAAATAATTCAAAAGACTAGAAACTTTATAAATTGAGTTTTTATTTACATTTTTTTGAAGAATCTTTTCTTAGAAAATTATTCAAATTTTTTTCCAAATTTTTTTCCAAATTTTTTTTGTTTAAAATGATTTTCTAAAATGATTTTTTGAAATGATTTTCTAATATTTTGATTTTTTAAAATGTTTTTTCTCTAAAATTTTAATTTTCTAAATTTTTTTTGTTTAAATTAAAGTTTCATAAATGTAAATTTTGTAAATGCATTTTATCTTAAAAATATGATTTAAAGTTACAAAAAATTGAAAAAAACTTAAAAAGAAAATGTATTAACAAAGCTAAGTAAAAAACTTCATAATATCTCTATTAAAAATTTTAGAAATTAAGTCATTCTTAAGTGTCAACTTTGAATTTAAATAAAGCTTATGAAATATTTTTTTATTTAGAAAAATGAAATATAATACAACTCAATTTTTTGAACAATAAAAAAGGTTTGTTTTTTTTTCTACGAATGGTCAATTGATTTAAAATAAATAAATTTTTATTCTTTTATTCTTTAAATTGCACCCAGTTAAACTTACCTTGTTTATCATCTTCAATTATCTTTCATTCTAAATTTTATACAATTAGTTTTTATTAAGTTTTATTTTTAAAAGAAAAAAAACTTTGCTGTTCAAATTAAATTGTTTTATCTATTTAAAAATCTTTGATCACACATTTCGTTATTTTGGTTTATTTTAAATAGTCAATGAGAAATTTATATTTTTAACTTTTTAAAATTGATACTTTGAATTATCATTTTTGTTATCTTGTTAACTAATAATAAAAAAAGAAAAAATAATTTTGACATCTTTATTATAGAATAATACTTTCTATTGAGAATTAGTTTAAAGAAAAAAAAAGTTTTCTTTCAAAAATTTTGATTGAAACTTCTTTTTGAAACATTTTTATTGAAATTTTTTTAACAAAAATAATTAAATCTTATTTAAAAGTTTAATTTTTCACAGTTAAACTTTGAACTTAACTCATTTTTCTTTAATTTTTATGAAAATAAAGTTTAATTAAATGAAAAGAAAATTTTTTTTAAAAATAAGGTAAAAAAAGGTATTTTCTCCTTAAAATAATCAATTCATTAAATTTTTGGAATAATTTAAAGGAAATCAAGGTAATTTAAACTTTTACAAATTAAGGACAAAGTTTATAAATAACTTGATCTTTAATTCATTTTTTATGAAACTTAATAAGAATTTGATCAAAGTTTTTGACTAAAAAAAAGTTTATTAATTTTCTTTGTAAAACATTTAATTAAACCTTAATTTGTCTAAACTTTTCAAATTATTTTGTTTTAAAAGGCAAAAATTTTGATGTTTTACATCCAAAAAATTTATCTGATTCTTTGATTAACAAAAATATTTAAACAAAAATTATCTGAAACTTTTTTTTCTAAAGAAATTCGCTTCTTTTTTTTTTTGAAAAAAATTTGTTTATAGTTTCAACTTACAATCAAAGTTTTTTATTTATTGTCGAAATTGACGTTTTAATTACAAAAGATTATCAAAAAAAGATTAAGAATTTTTACATAAATATTTTCTATACTTTCCAATGAACTTAAAACTCTTAAAATTTTGTAAATTTAAGTTTTCAAACTTAATCATAAACTTTTGGTTAACTTTAAAGAGTTTTTTTTTAAACTTTTATGTAAAGGTTTTCAAGCTTATAATCATTCAAGTTGCTTTGTTAATTAGTTTACTTATTTACTTATTTATATTTTAAGATTAATAAGCTATTAATCGTTTTAATGCTCTTTGTTTTGGATTGAGAAAGTTTTATTTAATTTAAATTTTTTTTTGATTTTTAAATAGTTTTTTTCTCTTCAATTTTACTTTGTTTATTTTTATTAGTTTTTTTAATTTTGTTTATTTTGTGGTCAATTCTATTCAAATTTTGGTAAATTTTAAGCTTCAAAAATATTAACTTTTAACTAGACCAATTTATATTAAGCTATTGAATTTTAGAATCGATTTTCTGAAGTCATATAAAACTTTTTTTAATAAAAAAACAAGATGCTATTTTTAATTAAAGTAAATGATTGTATCAAGTTTTTGTAGATAAATTAAACTATTAAAGACTATTTTTTTTATAAAAAAGAAAAATTTTAATGATCAATTTGATTTTAAAAAGGAATTATATTGAGGTAAATGAGTTGCTACTGAATTTATATAAAAATGAAATAGTTTTTTTTAGTTAATCAAATAGCTAATGGCAGACGTATAAAAACTTAACAAATAAGAATAAAACTAATGTTTGATATTTAAAAAATTTGGCTAAAAAAATTAATCAAAATAGTTTTCAATTAGAAAAACTTTTTCTCAGCTTATTTAACTTAAATTTCCTTTATTTGAATATTTGATGTTTAATGATAATTTGTATCAAAACTTTAATTGTGCAATAAACAATCTAAAAAAAAGTTAATTTTTGATTTTCTTTTGAATATTGATTTCTATTTTTAAGCTGAAAACAGAAACATTTAAAAACTTTGAAAAGAATTTTTTAATAAAAGCCAGTCTAGATTTAGTTGAGCCTATTGTTATTTAAATTGAAAGCATCCTATAAATTACTATTTCTAAGGTCACCTAATATAGCCAATTATGCGGTTAAGAATCATTAAAATACAATTGAAATAGAGATCTTTTTAGTAGCCTAAATAAACATTTGAAAAGTAAATAATCAAAACTTAAAAAACCATTATCAGTCAATAAAAATTTTTAACTAGGTTCTTGTTTGTGTATTAAAATTTAAAAAAAAATTTTTTTGCGTTAAAATCTCCAAAAGTAATTTAGACCTTAAAATATTTTAAGTAGATATTGATTTGAGGAATTTTTTATTTCTAAATATCTTGTTTGTATATTTAAATTTAAAAACATTTTTTCTCAAATTAACACTTTTCAATACTATTTAAGATTTCTTTTTCAGACCAATTCTAAATGTATATTTTAATTAAATTTTACTTTTTTTTAAGAGTTTTTTTTTAGTTCATTAGAAGTTATATCTTTTGATATAACAATTGAATGAGAATTTATAACTTATTTATGAAATCTAATAAGAGCAAAAAAATTTTTAATCTCAATTAAAACTTAGCTACTTAAATTGCATTTTAAAATATTAACTTAGTTTTTCAGTAATCTTATACTTTTTATCTATTTCATATATAAACTCATTTATTTAATTACAAATTATTTAATCAGTTTAACTTATTATACACTTATTAAAATAAGTAAAAAATTAGTTTTTTGATCCGAAACAATTTATTTTATACAAATTGATCTATTTATAATGATTTGATATATTTAAATACACTTATTTTATGAATATAGACTTATTTTATTAGTATAAACTCATCTGCTTAGTATAAATTTATTTGATTAACACTAATAAATTTACTTTTCATAAATTTAGCTAATTTTAGTTGTCTCAAAACAAAAAAAAGTTAAACTTAATACAATTTTTTTTTAAAGAAACTCTTTGAATTATTTTTTTATGGAATTGATTTGAATGTGGAAGCCATTAAAATTTTAATGTCTGAATTATTCGACAGAAACTTATCAAAATAATTCTTTTTAATCCTATCAATTAGACTCAATTGATTTTTATTAGTATTATTTTTAGTAGTATGATTTTTAGTAGTATGGTTTTTAGTAGTATGATTTTTATTCAACAAATGCCTTTATATAAAACTTTATTTATTTAGAATATTTTTTTGTATTTTTAAATTGATTTAAGACAGTTAAAAACAAAAAAATTAAAATTTTTTATCATTTCCAATAAATAAAATTCTCGCCAAAGTTTATTCTTTTTCTTATTAATTTTTTCAAAAAAAAAAAACTTATCAGGTAATGTAATTTAATTATTGATATGTTAAACTTTATGAAAATAGTCTATCAATTTTACTAAGTATTAAAGGAAATTTTTTTTAAACACTTGCTATTTTTTAAATGGATTATCAAATTTACGAAATTTTGATTATTAAGAAACTTAAATAACGAAAAATATTCTATTTTGATTTATTGGTTATCTTTCTCTAAAGCAACTTTAAACATCTTAATTACAACTTATGTCTTTTAGTTTTTAAAACCTTTTGCTTTGATCGTACTTTTTAAGAAAATTAAACAATAATCATATTTTTTAAACTTAAAATTTTTAAACTTATAGGTTTAGATGACCATTTTGAACTACGACACGAAAATAAAATTTTTTTTGAGAATTCGTAGCTTTAAAACAAAAAAACCTATACAAGCTAATTTAATCATTAATAAGAAAAATATTGAGCTTAATTCAAATAAAATAAAAACCAAAATTAAAAAGAACTAAGAAAAAATAAAGAGTTTTATTTATATAATTCGTTTATTATACCTAAATTCCCAAAAAATACAAAGGAAAAGTTAATTGAAAAAAGTATTAATAACCGATATTCTAATAAAACAATGGAAAAAATTTAGCTTAATAAAACATAAAATTTTATACTCAAAAAAAATCAAATTAATTTATTTTCAGCCTATAGTTTTATTTAGCTTAAAATAGTTTTATTTTAACTCAGACTACTAAATTAAAACATTTCTATAAGCTAATACAGTAAAACTATAATAAAACAATTCTATCAAGTTTGAAAATTATAAACTTAAATTAAAATTACAGTTTTATTAAAAAAATGCAATGCAATCTTCAATTTAAAACAATTATTTAACTCAAAACTAAAAAAAAAGTTTGAAGAAAAATTTTAAGCAGACATTCCTAATAATTTCTTGAAAGTTCTATAAAGTTTAATTGAAAGTTTAAATGAAAGTGAAATTCAAAAAATCTAATTAAAAGTGAAAGAAAAAACTCATTTAAAATTGAAATAATAAATTTGCATAACGCGTGACGAGTATTTCCTTAAAGAAAAAAAACAAAAAAAAAAGTTTAAAATTAAAAAGAATTGAAATCAAATTTCACACCCTTAACAGCATGTACCAAAGTTGTAAAAACTATAATTTTTAACACCAATTTCTTAACAAAATTATTAAGAAAAATGATCAAATTTATTTACATAGGAATTTATCAAGTGTAATGAACTTAGCAGGAGGCAAATATTTTTTTTGATGTGAAAATTATTTTTAGAAAAAAGTTGGTAAGAATATTTTAACACATTTTTATTGACACATTAAGATATATTTTTAAAGATTCAATTAATAAACTAGAACAAGTTTTTAAAAAAAAAAAACTTTTAATTACTTCTTTGCTTTGCAACTGTTAAAATAGACAATTAAACTAGGGTTAATTGTTCAATAAATTGTAATGTGTTTAAAATCAAGTTTCTAAATTTTTTTAAATTAATCATTAGACTTTTAATCATTAATAAACAAGTATAATCATTAAAATTTTAATAAACAAACATCATCAAAAAATCAAAAATTAAATTACGAAAATGTTTTTTTAAAAAATCTAGATGATGCTAATTAAAAGTTCATCTAACAAGTTGAATAAACATAGTAAAACTTTATTACAAAAAAAAAAATATATAAATCTGGTTTACAGTTAATTTAAAACTTATATTTTTAAAACTAAAAAATTTAGCCAAATGTTTTTATTTGAACTTTTTTTAAAAAAAAATATATTTGTTTAAAATGTTTGACTTTTATGTTTGTCAACAACAGTCAAGTTTGAAATGCGTAAAATTGAAATGCAAACTTTTCTTTAAACAATATGTTCAGTTTTAATATTAACTTCCAAAGTTTCAAAATTTGATATTTTTATTGTTATTTATTTTAACTTAATTATTTCTGTTAATTAAAATTTAGGTTAACAAAATTCAAAGGTTTTAAGTTTATTTAAAATTTTGTTCAATAAAGAATATAGTTTATAACAAAATGAAATTTGAAAAGAATGAATTTTTCTTAAAAATAGAATAATTATAATAGAAATAACTAAATTAGAATGAATTTTGGTTATATAAATTTTAATGAAAAAAATAAGTTTTTAATGAAACAGAGTTTAGTTAAAAAAAAAATTAATTTCTAACAAAACATTATTAAAGAAAGTTTCTATAAGAATATACAAGTTAACAAGCTAATTGACAAAAATTTAGCTTTATAGCTTTATACAATTGATCTTCACACGATGATAGAATACTTAAAAATGTTGATAAATAATAGTTAATTTGCATAGTGTTTCGAAATGTTTTTTTCATAATTGAGATTAAGTTCATAAAAGAAAATTTTTAATGTCAATAGTGCTTTTAAATAAAATTCAAAATATTATTTAGCTTGAGGTTTACTAATAGAATTCAAGAATAGTAAAGAAGTATATGTAATTCATTTTAGATTTTAGCTTAAGAACTCAAATATGAAAGCTATGTTTTGAACTAAATTGTTTGAAATCAAAGCTAATGTAAAAAACGAATAGCTTGACTCTAAAATCAAATATATATAAAAAGTTTTCAATAAAAATCTTCACTAAAATTTTTAATCAAAAGTTCTTAACTAAAATTTTTAATCAAAAGTTCTTAACTAAACTTTTTAATCAAAAGTTCTTAACTAAAGTTTAAAATGAAAAGATATTTTAATGGTTAAAATCAAAATCTTTACAAATGTTTAGAATTGAAAATTTTAATAAAGCTTTACATTAATAAAACTTTGAGATTTAAATAGAATAAAAATTTTTTATTTAAAAATCTACAACAAGTGAAAAGTTTCTTTTAAGTTTATTACTCAAGAAAATTTTGTAATCGAAAAGAAATTTTCTTATTAATATTTTGAATTAAAACTTAAACATGAGAAGTTTAAACATAAAAACTTTATAAATTAGACTAAATAGTAATTTCATTTTATGTTTGTAATAAAATTTAAGCGAATTGCTAATTTTATTCAAAAAAAAATTTTCTATAAAAAGCAGATAAAGACAAATTTTTCTTTTATAGAATAACTTAATTTTTATGAATGATGCCTTTAATTAAATTAAAAAACTTTTTAAATTAGTTTTTAAATTCTATATGCTAATTTATATATTTTGTGTATTGAAGTTTAAATATTAATCCATAGTTTTTATCAAAAAATTCGATAGATAAAATATTAAAAAATTTTTTTATAAACTTTTCAAAAATTGAATATAATTGAAATTAAAATTGGAAAAAAGCTCTTTTAAAACATTTTAAGTATAGAAACATCAAGTTTTAGTACAAAAATTTCGAAAAAAGGAAAAATTTTTTTTTGCATTTTAAGACAAATCAAATTTATTTCAGATTACTAAATACAGTCAAGTTTATTTAAATATAAATACAACATAAAATTAAAAAAACTAATTTTGATTTTGCTGTAATTCAGATGCCCAAACATATTGAGGCCAACCAGTTCGACCTTTTAATCGTTTATTTGGCTGTTGATATTGTTCTACAGTTGAACATTGATTAAACAATTGCACAGATGAATTAGTCTTATCTTCATTCAAATTTTTGTTTTGTTCTTGATTTTTAGATATCTGATTATAATGGTTTGATATATTTAATTGTTGATTTGTATATAAACATTGAGTTGATCTAAATTCACAATTAATAGCCTTACGACTATAAGGTTTATCCTAAAATTAAAAAAAATAAAATTATAAATTATGATTTTTGAGAAAACAGTATTAAAAGAAATGAGAAATTTTAGAAAAAATAGAAAAAAAAGATGAGCTAAAAATTTTTATAGGAGAAACAATATCAATAAAATAAATTATTTTTAAAAAGATGCTATCTCCACAATAAAGTTAAAATTTTTTTTATTGAATTTAAAAAAGCTGTTAAAATAATGGTCAAGTCATTATAAAAAATTTAAGACTTATTTGATGAATAAAAAACCACACATTCTTTAAAATAATGACATTCATTGAATTAAATTTTATATAAAAGTATTTTACAAATAAAATTTAATACGGATCCAATTGTTAAAAGAATTTCAACTTAAATTCGATTAATTTTTAAAAAGGTTTTTTTATTAAACATGCGCTATGACCTCTTTCTAAAACTTTAACTATAGGTTTTTCGAATAAAAATAAAAAGAAGTTTACTGTCAGTTATTCGAAATTTAAGCCTATAATCAAACTTTTACAAAAAGAAAAACCTATTAAACTTAAAACAAAAAAGTTTAACAAAAAAAAATTTCAACAAAAAAAAGATAGTTTTTCAATTGAAAATACTTGAAAAAAAACCTTTTTAAGTATGAAAACTTAAGTAATAAAGAATAATTTAAAAAATAAATCATTTAACTTAAAAAAGTTCTAATAATTAATTGCTTCCTTTATAATTAAAAATTTTGATTTAAAATCTATGAGATAAGTTTTTTGAAAAAAAAAATTTAAATTTAAAATGAATATTTAAAGTCATGATTAAAACACTGAAATAATAAAATAGAGAAAAAACATTTGTTTTGTAAATATATCAAAATGTTAAACTAATAAAGCATCTTTGACAAGTTTTCACAAAGTCAAGACCCAAAATTTTAAAAAAATTCTTAAAAAATTGTAATAGAAAGTAATTAATTTGATGTTTCATTCAAATAAAACATGTTAGTAAATCTTTTTTGATAGTAATTCATTTCAAAAAACCTTCAAAATTGCAAAACAAAAAGTTTTAAAAAAAACTTAGTTAAGTTACTAGATCGATTTAAATGAGTTAAAACTATTGTAAGAAAAACTTAATGAACTTTAAAATGGTGTAGAAATAGTTAATTTAAGTTTTTGATTTAAAAAGAAAAATTTTGAAAACTTAGAATGTTTTACCCATAAAAAGTTTATAAAATAAGTTAAAATTATAAAAACTCAATGATATTAAACAAAAATTATTAGGAAATTTAACTTACACTAATCTTCGGATAAATTAAATTAATATTTTTTGATCTTCCTTTGAATCTTTGTAAATCTACTTTAAAATCTTCACAAGTTAAATTTAATGGAGAAGTATCATTAAGTAAGTTCATTAAATAAGTTATATAACAAGTGGCTAAACGTAATGTTTTAATTTTAGATAATTTTGTATCAGCTGGTACATTTGGTATACAATCTCTTAAATTTGAAAATGCATTATTTATTGATAATGTTCTTCTGCGTTCTTTTTTATTTGCTGTATTACGTATTGGTCTTCCTTCACTATCATAACCTATAATAGCATTTGGACTTAATTCACTTAAAGATTTATTTAAATCTGTTTTTAAATTTATTGAACAAGTATCCGTATTTAAAATCTGTCCATTTTTTTGGCATTTTATTGTTGTTTTTATATTTGAAATAGAAATTGTTTGGTTTGATATACTAGAATTTATTATTTTAGCATTTAAAGTATTAACACTTGCACTTACACAATTATTTTTTAAATAATTTACATTACTAGATTGTAAAGTATTTGGTTGTGATAAGTCATGAATACTTGCTTGATTGAATGATTGATTCAAAGAAACTTGATTTGAATTTGTGTTCATAATTTTTTTATTATTTAAATCATTAATAAATTGTATTGGTAATTGGTTTGTGTTTGGAGAATGTTGTTGGATTTGATGGATAGTATTTGGAGAATGTTGCTGAACATGAAGTATAGTATTAGGAGAATTATGTTGAATTTGAAGTATTGAACTTGGAGAGTTTCTTTGAATTTGATGTATTGTATTTGGAGATTGTTGCTGGTGTAAGTCTAAATGTGAATTAGTTTGATTATTTCCTTGTTGATAATTATAATTAAACGTGTTAGAATCATAATGGCAATCATTTGAAATATTTGTTTTTTGAAACATATTATTTGAATTATAGTCATAATTATTTATAATTTTTTGATCTATATTATTTGGCATATTTGATAGATCATAATTTAAGTCCATTTTTTTATTAAAATTTTTTTTATCAAAATTTTTTGTTAATTCATCTAATTGACATAACACTACTTCTTCTTCTTGACCTGTTTGAGAAACAGGTGTCCAATTCAAATGACCATTACTACTATTAAATGAACAAGAAGATGAAGGACTACCAAACATTTGATTTGAAGATGATATTAAGTTTTGATCAACTTTTTGTTCATTATTAATAAACATATGAATTAAACTATTGTTTGTATTATCTAAATTTGTATAAAAATTTTCTTCAACTAATTGGCCTGAATATACTGATGATGCACTTGAAGAAGAAGATATAGGTGAATTATGATTAGGTTGATTATAATAATAATTATTATGATTAAAATTAGAAGTTGTTTGAAAAACATTCATTTTTATAGAATTTTATATCTAAATTCAGGAAGATTAACTTTTTTTAATAAAAAAAATATTTTCTTCATAAAAAATTGCTGTTTTAATAAAAAAAATTATCTTTAAATGCTAAAGGAAACTAAATTTTGAAAATCGAAAATAAAGATTATCAGTTAAAAACTTTCAATTAAAAAATTAACTTTCAACAAATTAAAAACTAAATTAAAATTCAATGAAACTTTTTTTATAAAAAAAAAAATTAACTTTAGTTAACTTGAGGATAAACTTTTAACAACTAAAACTTAAGATAAAATTTGAAAATAGAATTTCAAAAGAAAATCATTTTTACATAACATATGAAAAGGAGGAGCATTTAGAAGTTTTTTAAAACCTAAAAAAAAAACAAAAAGTTTATTTTTTTGGAAAAATGGGCTTAAACTTATTAAATAAGTTATAAACTTTATTTTAGACTTTTATTAAAATTGGGCGTTATCAAAAAAAAACGAAGATTATTTGACCCTATAAACCCTTATAAAATTTTCTTTAAACTTTTTGCAATGCCAGAAACTTTTAAATGCTTTGAAGAGTTATTATATTAGTCTAAACTTTAAAACTCATTTAGTTAACTTTAAATTTAATTTAGAAAATTGAATATTAGTTTTTTTAGATCTAAATTGGTTTTGTTATTTTAAGAATTTTGATATTCTAGTTCTTAAGATTTTCAATGGAAAATTTCAGCTAAACATCTTTTTTAGCTGTAAATAATTATTATTGATATTAATTGTCTAAAAATTGGTCTCAAAAAGTATCAAAAAAAGTTTTCAAGAATATTAACGAAATCAGTTCAAAAAAGTTACAAAAAGTAAGTAAAAAAAGTACTAAAAAGTAAGTCCAAAAAGTACTAAAAAAAAAGTCAATAGTAAAGTAAAAAGTTTATAAATCATATAAAATAGCAAAAACTATTAAATTAAGCTTTAAAATGTATAAATTATAATTTAAAACACTTATATGTTGATTTGATTATTGATTTGTAAAATAATATTCGTGGTAATAAAATTATTTACGCAAAACTTTAAATTCTTATGAGTATTGTTTTTTAATAACACGTGTTTAAAGCAAGTGGAAGTTTCATTTTCATTTTGAAAAAAAAAAAATTAAAATCTTATAAACGCGTGTTACACTTGTTTAATTTTTTTTTTTTTAATTTAGAAAGATTTGGTAATATGATATTTTTTGATTAAGTAGAACGTTTTAAGTAAAAAAAAACCAGAATTTTTTTATGAATTATTGACTAAAATATATTAATAAAACGTGCCATTTATCTGTAAGTTAATTATAATATTCACCTAAGTTTAAATCAATGTTTTAAATGACAATTTCAAATTTAATTAGAACATCTGTTTAACTTTAAAATTTTATTTTACAATTTTTTTTACTAAGCTTTAATCAAATTTATAAAATGCTTTATCAACTTTTTTCAATTTCAAGTAAAATTTTTTAAAATTTATTAAATGACTAATTTTAGTTAACATAGGATAATATTGGCTAACATAGGGCTTTTATTTAAATTAGATAATATAGACTTATTTTAAATTACATTGGCCAGTACAGAATAATTTTAGCTTACACTAGTTTACTATTTCTGTTTAATATAAACTTAGATTTAATACTATTAGATTCACATCGATTAAACCAAAATTAGCTATTTTCAGTTAAAATTAACTAGCATCATAATTGATTATCATTTATAAAATTTCTCAATATTTTCCAAAATAAATGATTTTAATTCTTTTGTTTTAAACAATCAAGTGAATCTTGATAAACTTAAATTTATTGAATTTTTTTTCTATAGTGATGATACATACAGCTTAAATAAAATAAAAGTTTTAAATAAAAATTTTAATATTAGTTGTCATATGTTATTCAAAAAAAAAAAAAAGTAAATAAAAAGCAGCTTTCAAACTGCCCACGCAACTTATCTTTTTTTAAAATCTGACCCCTGGTAATAAATAAAAAATAAAAAATTTCTTTGTATGCTGTATTTTTATTGTAACTTTATTCTTTAAAATTTTTCGTTTTTTTTTAATTCTCTTTAAATTCTCATCATTTCGATTTAATAACAATGTATCACATTGTAACGATTATTTTTTTAAGGAATTAGTTTATTGCTTTTTACATAATTTTTTTATTGGTTTTAAAAGTTTTATTAAATGAGAAAATAAAATTTAAATAAAAAATATCATTCTTTTCAGAACAAAAAAAGTAATTGAAATAAAAATTTTAATTCAATTAAATAATTCGTTTTTTTATAAAAATAGATGTCTCTACTAATTTTTTATTCAATTTTCAATATATATATAAACTAGATTATATATTTAGTAAAAACTGCTTATATTTTTGTGTTTTTTATGTTTAATCTCAAAACCTGTTTAATACTTTATCTATTTAATAAGCAAAAAAAAATTTTAAAAATTAAAGAGTTTTTTATTTTATCTTTAGTAAGAAAGTGCCGTGATCGTCTAGTGGTTAGGACATTGCGTTGTGGCCGCAATAACCCAGGTTCAAATCCTGGTCACGGCATTGGGTTAAATAATTTTTTATTGAATTTTTAAATTAAATTTTTTTTTTTATTTTTATCAGGTTTATTGAATTAACAATTTAATTTTATAATAAAATATAGATCGCCGTGATCGTCTAGTGGTTAGGACATTGCGTTGTGGCCGCAATAACCCAGGTTCAAATCCTGGTCACGGCAATCAGTGTAATAATTTTTTTTTTGTGTTTCATTAACAAGTCATTTTCAAAAGGTTAAATTAATTTTTCTTGAAAAAAATTACTCTTTAAATAAATAAATTTATCTTCTGTTTTTCCATTTTTTCATGTAATCTGTTAATTTTGTTAATATCATATTTTTAGTTTAATTTTTCTGAAAAACTGTAACAAAAGTTAAAAATCAAATAAAATTTTTTCTGTATCATTCATAAATCTATTAATTTTTACTTAAAATTGAATGTAAGTTATTAAAATAAACTATCAAATATAAAAACTAATTTTTAAAGATGGCGCTTATCTTATAAAAAGAATTAAAAAAAATAATTTGACAAAAAAATTACATTTTAGAGATTCGATGATTTATTTAATTAAATTTTTATTAGCATGATTGACTTGATAAATTAATAAGTTTATTAAATGTCTAAATTTAAAGGAATAAATTTCTACAATTCAAAAATATGAAAGACATGCTTTTGAAAACGTAAACAATTTTTCAAGATGAATTGAAAAGTTATTAAAAGTACAACACTACTATTGGTTTAAATTTTTTTAGTAAGACAATGAGATTTTACAAAAAAATAAACTTAAAAAAAAATATCAAACTACTATAATAACTATTGTCTAAGAAAGTTTAATTTTCTTGTTTTTGTTTAAATGAACAAAATCCTGGTTAAAAAAAAATTAAAATTATTTTTTTTAATGTAAGTTAAAAATCTATTTTAACGTAAAAAAGTGAATGAAAGAAATTTGAATTTTACTACATGAAGGAATTTGTAATTAAGGTTTCTTTATTTAACAAAACATAACTGAAAAGTAGTTTTCACTTTTTTTGAATTGTTTTTTCTTAAAATAATTTTTTTTTTTGATTAAAATTTTTATTAAAATCAATTTGAAACTTTTTAATTTATTCTTTTGAATTCAATTGAATTTACTTAAAAGTAAATAATTAAAATGAAAAAATTAAGTTGATTATTTTGATTTTAAAGTTCAAGTGTCAATTTATATTTTTTTAATAGTATTATTATTGTTTTTAGAAAATTTCAATTTAAAATTAAAGTTTTGACAAAATGTCAAAAACTGTAAAAGTTTATCTAAATTTTGTAAGTGTTCCAAACGATAATCAACAAAACTCAAAAAGTGTTCCAAATGATAATCAACAAAACTCGACAAGTTTTTTAAATGATAATCAATCAAAGCTTTATAGACAAAATGATAATCAACCAAAGTTTATCAAACCAATCGCAAGACAATTTAGTTTGAATACAACATCTATCCAACTTCATAGATCTTACTCAAATTCTTTTAACTCATTCAAACAACCTGAAATCAAAGCTTTTAAAAAAAGATGGTTAATGATCATTATTTCATTATTATTATGTATAACAAATTCTTATCAATGGATTCAGTTTTCTTCAATTACAGATAAATTAACATTGTTTTATGGAATCAGTAATCAGCAAATAAATTTATTATCAATTATTTATTTTTTTATATACTTTACATGTATTATTCCAGCAACTAAATTAATTGAACGAAAAGGTCTTAAATACTCCATTGTTCTTGGTGCTATATTAAATTTTATGGGGTCTTTAATAAAGTGTGGAAGTATTGATCAAACTTATGGTTTTTATGTAGCATTATTAGGTCAAGTTTTTGCTGGTGCTGCATGTTTATTAGTATTTAATGTTCCTCCAGAAATTGCTTGTTCTTGGTTTAAATCAGAAGAAGTTTCTCGAGTGATTTCTTTAGTAGTTTGTTCCTGCTTTTCAGGAAATTCAATTGCTTTTTTTTTGCCTACATTGATGCTTGGAAATTTGACAAAAGTATCTGAAATTCAATTCGGCTTAGCAAAACTTTATTTTGGGACGATGATAATAACAGGATTCATTCTTATTTTGACATTAATATTTTTTGAAGAAAAACCACCTGTACCACCTAGTTTATCTCAATATTATCGTTTGATTTCAGCTAAACCCCTAGATTGTAAAGAAACAACATCATTAAAAGATTTATTCAAAAACAAAAATTTAGTAACTTTTGTAATTTATTCATCTATAAATGCAGGTGTTTTTGATGCATTTGCAACACTACTAAATCAAATGATTTTAATCGAATTTCCTGGTGATTTCAAAAAAGTTAGTTCAATTGGAATATTATTTATTTTTTCTGGAATGCTAGGTTCTTTAATTTGTGGTTACTTATTAGATAAGATGCATAAATACAAAGAGATTTCCATATTTTTCTATGGTCTATCATTATTATTTTTGATATTATTTATGTTTAAACTACACTTTTCTTCATCTACAATAATAAACTCAAAACATGATTTAATTGAAGATCAAATATTTTCTAATAACATTCTATTGCATATTTACATATTTGGCTTGGGATTTTTTTTAATAGGTTACTGGACAATAAGATTTGACTTTGGTACAGAACTTGCTTATCCTAGCTCAGCAAGTACAATTTGTGGTTTAACTGCAGCTTGTTGTGACTTATTTGGAATTATAATAACGTTAATAAGTTCAAACATTATGGATAGATATGGTAAATTAAAAAAATTTCTTTTTAAATTAATAGCTATATAATAAAATTAATATTTTTAAATAGGAACTTTAGCTTCTAATTTAAGCTTAGTTTGTTTATTAGCGATTGGGTTAAATATGCTTTGTATGATGAAACCAGATTATAAAAGACAAAAGGCTAATAAAAAAAAAAAGCCTTTATTAAACCATAATTTAAACAATTGTATATTAAATGGATATGGTGCTTTGGACACAAATTTTAAAAAGAATAAAGAAAGTTTAATTTCATCACCAGTCATTTATTCAAATAATCAAAAGAAACGTTTTGGTTTTTCATCAAAGCTTTTAAACTTAACAAGATAATTTTAATTAAAAACTTAATTAACTAAAATTTAATTACAACAACCATTATAAAATAATTAAAAAATCGTTAAAAAATATATAATAACTTTGAATTTGTTTAAAATTCAAATAAATTTAAACATTTGAACAATTAAATTTTTTCAATTTGAATTGAAAATGCTGAAAAATTAGTAAAATACTGATTTCACGTGTTGACTTATATTTTAAAAATTTTTTTTACAATTTTGATAACTTTTTATTTATATACCATTTTTTTAAACTTAATGTAAATACTTGAATTTTAGTTGTAAAATTTTAATAAAATTTTATACTCGAACTCAAAGCTTTTTTAAACTGATAAAATAAAATTTTTATTGTTTTATCATTTTTTGATTTAATAAATAAACAATTTTTAATTATATTCAAAAAATTGAATTATTCATTTTGTCATTATTCTTGCTGTACATGGCATCATTTTTGCATGTAATTTTAAAGTACTAATTAATTCTCCATCAATTGTAAATTTACTACTAGTGTCTTCAGAACTTAATGTAAATTCTTTCACAGGAACTAAATTGACAAATGGTAGATTAATATGATCACCATTGTCTAAACACAATAAAAATTTTATAACTTGTCTTCTGCTAATATTTCCTAAAGTAAAAAAAAAAATTAATTTTGTTTATTTTTTTTTTTTTGATTATTTACCTTTTAAATAAAGAAGCCAAATAATGCCGTCATCTAATTTTGCTCCAGGAACAAAATGACAATTAGAGCTCAAATGAGATGTACTTGCTGCATAAACCATAACAAAATTATCTTTTATTGTAACCCATTCATCATTTTCCTCAATAAAATTGTTTTTATCTTTATTTAAATTTGTTGTTTCTATGTTTTTTAAATCATCCTTTATCACAGAACTTTCAAAACAAGGTTTTGTTTTATAATTTATATTATTTTTAGGACTTTCTTCATCAACACTACTAGTCTCATTTTTGTTCCCATTGTTGTTATCATCACTTTTATTTACACTTTCATTCAAAATAGATTCAATTTCTTTCATTATAGAGTCAGTACTATCAACACTACAAGAACTTTTCAAATTTTTTTGGAAAGAATATTCATCTTTTTTCATGATATAATTAATAAGTTGAATCTGTTCATTTTCATTGTAAGAAATGTCTGAATTAATAGAAAAATGTTTATCTAAAATAGGAGTTTTATTTTTTAAAATATCTTCACCTATTTCAGCTGAGATTTTTTTCTTAGCTACTTTAAAGTCTTCATTTTTTTTTTTCATATAACCTGTAAAAGGCTTAAATTTCAAAACACCAGAGTATCTTCTTAGACCTAAAAAAATGATTTAGTCTTAAAAATTAAAAAAAAAAAATTAAATTAACCTAATGCTCTAACAACTGCCCATACTGTAAAACGATGACCACCTAGTAATCTTAAAGATTCAGATTCAATATCAATATCTGAAATAAGGCCCCAACCGATTGATAAAAAAGAATAAAATATTTTATTTTCACAAGTAACTTTAATTAAATCTAAAGGTGAACTTTTGCCACTAATCACATTATAAGCTGCAGCTACAATTTGGTTATTATCTGTATCACTAAAAACAATTTAATTAATATTCAATAAGATTTAAAGATAATTAAATTTTACCCAACAGCATGACTTATAGAATAAGATAAACCGTTACCTGAACCCTAAATCAAAAAAAAAACGTTATTTATAATACTAAAAAAAAAAATAACACTTACTCCAGGAATTACACCAATTGGAACTTTAATAACTTTTTTCCAATCATCTCGACTCATTAATGAGTTGAATACTTCAAATAAAAGCCCATCCCCAGAAACAACAACAATTCCAGATAAACTTAATAAAGTTTTTTGATCTAGATTTTTAAGAAAATCAAAAGCTGATCCTTTATTTTTGGTTAAAAAGACTTCAAATTTAATTTCAGATTCTTTGAAAACAGGAGCAACTTTGTTTTCAAATACTTTTACTGCTTTACCAGCACCTGATGCAGGGTTTATAATCACAACAAACTTTTTTCTGTGATTTAAAAAATGTTGCTTAAGTTGTCTATTAGTTTCTTCACTAGAAGAAAATTCTTGATTAACAATATCATTTATATAATTTTGACCCATAATATTTTTTTAAGAAAAATTTAATTAAATTAAAACTTAATCATTTGATTAAAAACTATGTAAAAAAATTGATTAGTTTTTCTTTAAAAATTTTAATTATTTTTAAACTGTCTTAAACAAGAAACCATTATATAATTTTTGACGTCTAAACAATTAAATTTTAATAAATTTTAAACTCTTAAATTTTTGAAAGAAAAAAAAGTATTCATTAAAATATTGAAAATAAATTTATCTAAAGTTTTCAATTAAAATTTTTTTGTTTTAAATTTTAACAATCACATTTTTTCATAATTAAATAATCAAAACTAACTTGATTAAAGACCGTAAAATAACTCATTTTGAAAAAAAAACTTATTTTATATTACAATGAAAACGTTTTATCAAATAGTAGATACGTAAAAATACTGATTAATCATAATGAGTTAAAATATATAACTTGTTTTAAATGTAAATTTTATATTAAACTTTTTGATATAAAAAAATGATGTAACTGTTTAATTATTTAAAAATCAATATAGACTTAACTCCTGTTTTTAGTATTCAAATTATTTTTTATTTTTTTATTCAAATTTTTTTCTAACTTACAAATTTTTTTTCTAAATTTCAAATTTTTTTTCTAAATTTCAAATTTTTTTCTAAATTTTTGTATTCAAATTATTTTCTAATTTTCGTTTTTAAATTTGATAGTAAAAACAAATTTTTTGATTTCAATTTTTATTTTTAACTTTAAATTTTTTTCTAAATTATAATTAAATTTTATTTATAAACTATAATTTTAGTTTCGTTTTTGAGTTATGATCAAAATAATAAATTTTGATTTTTTTATGAACAATAATTAATTCGACTATGATTTTTTCTTCTTTTTTTTTTTTAAAGTTTTAACAACAAAATTTTTATTAGATGAATTGATTAAAAGTTTGACCTAAAAATAATTTTTTTTGTATTTTAGTTGAAATTTGAATTAGAGATAATTTTAATTTCCATTAATTATTAATTAAAGAAATTAATTATAATTATTAATAATTCTAGGCAATCACAAAAGTATAAAAACGTCATCAAATTTTAAATAAAATTATCATTTATAAAAATCAGATATTATTCAATTCAATAATTTTTCTTTAGAAAAAAAAATGATCACTTTTGAATAAAATTACATAGTATACATCAAACTTTATTAATAGCTTAAAATAAAAAAAACTTAGAGTTTCAAAAAATTTAAAATTTAAAATTAATTAACTTTCAAAAATTCAATTTGCAAAAAATTAATTGACTGAAACATTAAATTAGAAAAATATTTGAATTAGAAAAATTTTTGAACAAGAAAATTATTGAAATTAGAAAATCAAGACATTTCAAATTAAAAATATTTTCTTAAACAAAATTTTTTAATTTAAAACACATTATTAACAAGTTAAAACTGATAAAATTTAATTTTGAAATTAAAGATTTTTTTTAAAACACAATCTTGAATAATAAAATCAAAAAAAAAAAAAAATCTAATTAATAGCAAAATTAAAGTAAACAAAAAACAAGAACTTTAATAAAGAAGTATAACAACTTTAATTTCATATATTCAGATTGATTATTTAAACAACAGAATAATTTAAAATACTTTAACAAGTAACAAGTTTCCTAAATTATTAATCATACTTAAACTTTATTAAAAATTAGAAAAAAATTTAAAAGAAAAGAAAAAAAATCTATTAGAAACTATTGACAATTGCGCAAACCACTGCGCATGTTGTTGTTGTTTTTATCTAAAACCGGGGTTTTAAATAAAAAAAAACTTATAACTAAAACAATTATAAACTAATAAAAACAAATTTAAACTAGTTATTGAAAAAAAAAATAGTTTTAAAGTTGAGAATCAAAATTAAAGTTAAAATGTTTTATAACATCAAATTAAAGTTGTATCAATAAAGTTATAACCGTTTTCAGCTTAAAGATCATTAATTTTTATCATTAATACATTCAAAAAATTTAATTTAATTAACTTGATTTTTATGCTACAAGCTCAATAAGTTCCTTTTATTCTTTGTTACAAAATTTTTTTTTACGGTTTTCTTATTGATTAATAGTAACATTTCTTTTGAATTCTAGGTTTTAACCTTGTAACTCGTTTAGAAGTATCTTCAATATTTTTCAAATATAGATCTTTTCAATATACATTTTTTTTAATATTCAGTTTTATTCTATTTAACTCTATCAATTGGTAATAATTTGTTCTATTAAATAATTTTCTTCAATTTTACTTTAAAAAAACTAATTAATTTTGAATTTTCTTAATTTATCAATATCTTATTTCTCTTCTCTAAAAAATTAGTGTTACACTGAAAAATAATATTTAAATTATCTTTTCTGAACTCATTAAACTCTTTAATATTTAAATCTTATTCATGAAATTTAGCTTTCAAATTGATTTTTTATAAACTTTTTTAATTTTTATAACTTTTTTTCTAAGTTTACATTAATATTGTTATGATTATTCTTTTAACTTGAATTCTAACTTATGTTTGACTGCAAATTTTAAAAAACTTTTACCTTACTAAAAGAAATGAATATTTAAAAAAAAAATAATTCAAGATTCAACAGGTAAACAAAAAAATTTATTTTTTTAAAACTAATTCATACAATCAGTACTAAGCAATACCGTTAAGTTAAGAATTTTGAAGTATTGAATTACAATAACTGGAATCTTTTTTTTTTTTTTTGATTTAACTAGATGTACTTTTAATATAAGTTTTTCCATTTCGTTTTTAAAAAATCATATTCAATTTTGAGTGTATTCTCTTCAATAAATATATTCCTCTTTTCTGTTAATTATTATGTATACCAGCAAGCAATAATATGATTTTAAGAAAATTATTGAATAAAAATTTAACTTATTAATAATTCATATAAAATAAACTGAACAGTATAGAAAAAATATAAGTTAACACCTCGGACGTAAAATTATTGATTAGATATTTTTAAAATTTCTTCGCTTTTTTATGAAATGACATAGTAAATTTTAGGTTTAAAAAATATAATTTTTTGTTAAGCTAAGTTGGTATTTGATTCACACGTATTTTAACAGCTAAACCAGTTTTCTATGCCTTTAAAAAACTTTTTTTTCAATGACACATGAATAATTCAGACTTTCTGATTCATAAGACAATTTTTTTTGAAAATAGAAGACTATTTATTTTAATTGAAAATAGTAATTTGTTCTTTTCATAGTTATGAATTAAAAAGCTTAATTCATTTAAAAACTTCTTAGTATTCTAACAAATTTAATAATAAAAATTTAAATTAAAAAAAATAATTTTACAGACAGAGATTTTTAATTTAAATTACGTAAGTCAACAAGTAAAAAAATAAAAAACAACCTTTAAATTATTAAATTACAGTAGCATCAATGAAGTCTTTTAAAACATTTTCAGCTTCTAAATCAGATTCATTTGTTTGTGTCAAGTTTTCATTGTTAATTTTATCAAATTCATTTTTAATCTCTTGATTTTTAAGTTTTTTAGATTTAGGCTCATAGGTTTCATTTAATTCATTAAAAGCTTTTTTAACTGATTTTCTATTACTATTTTGATCAACAAAAGATAATTCTTCTTTTTTAGATTTCGATCTTGTTATTCTTCTTGGTGTATCTTCAATATTTTTTTCAAGTATAGATTCTTTTAAAATTTTTTGCATACATTTTGATTCTTCTTTATCATTTTGAATTTTAGATGTATTTTCTTCAATTGAATCTACATTATCTTTTAAATTAGTTTGTAATTTTGATGTTTCAGTTTTTGATTGTGTTTCTTCTTTCAAATTATCAACTGTTTCTAATTCTTCTTTTTCAATTTCTTCAACCAAAATTTGTTTATTAACAGTAATTGATTTTTCTGTTTCATTTAACTCTTTCAAACTTTCAGTATTTAAATCTTTATCAACAATTTCCATTTGTTCATTCAAATTTTCAATTTCTTCTTGTTTATCAACAAATAAATCTATTGTTAAATTTTCATTTAAATTATTCTGACATTCGTTTTCATTCAAACCTTGTTTAATATTTATTTGATTGAATTCTAAAATACTTTTATCTTGATTAGAAAAATAAATTTTATTTTTTGGAAAGTTTAATACGGTTAAAGTCTCTTTGACAAGAAATTGTATTTCCCCAGATTTATCTAATTTAATAATATCACTTAATAATGAAATTGAATTATTTATAAGAGTCATATTTGGATAAATAATTAAACTATTTTTGAAAACTTTCAATAATTCAATTCTTAATTTTATATCAGAAAAATATGTTGTATTTCTATATAAATCAATTCGATAAATATCTTGAACTAAATTTAATAAATAGAAAATAAACTTTTGAAGTTTTTTTGGATCTAACATTTTGGAAAAAGTAATTAAAAAAGTATTCATTATTTTACAAGAATAAAAACATAGTTCTTTATCTTTATCATTAATTTTAACATTATCATTTAATCTCATCATGTTCATTCTTTCATTTTTTGATTTTTTTGCATTATGCAGTTCTAGTTTCATTTTTTTTAAACTTGTTTCATTTATAAACATATCAAATAAAATTTGTTCCCAATACTTTTTAACAAATGAAGTCAAATGAATTCCTAACTTATTAATTAAGTTAGTCATTGTAATATACCAAGATATTTTAATTTTATAAAAATAAATTGAATTTTGATTATCAATAAAATAGCTATTAACTTCCTTTAAAATAAAATTGATCTCTTTTAAATTTACAGATAAATTAGTTGAGCAAGTATCAATTAAAGTACTTAATAATGATAAAACGTATTCATAAAGTGTAGGCACAATATTATAATTCAATATTTTTTCTAAATTAGCAGTAGTTTCATTTTGATTAACTTTAATAGAAGTTATTCTTTGAATAAATTTTAAAATAACAGATACAGGTATTTGCACTTGATTATCATAATTTTGAAGCAACAAATTTTGAATAACAAGAACTAAAAATTTAAATTTGCTCAAGTATTCTAAAGTTTTTTCGGCTTTATCATGTTTTTCAAGAATGAAAAATGGTTTATCTTTTATAGTTGAATAACAATTCAAATGATTAACTGTTTCTTCATTAAAATTTGAATCGGTTATTAAATCCAATGTATACAAAGTTGATAACATGTGGTTAAAAAAATAATTGTTTGTTTGTAATTGTTTATTACTTCCTGTAAATGCTAAACTAGCAAAAGGTTTAGCGAAAATAAGAAAACTATTATCATCTTCAAATAAACTACTTAAACTTAATATATATTCTTCAATTAATTTTTTTCTAGAACTGCATGGTCCTTTAAATGTTTGTAAACATGTTTCTAAACAATTCACAAATTCACTGACTGTTTCATAATCAAAATTTTCAATTTTTATTGAATTTAAATAATCAATAAACTTTGTAACAATTGTTCCAGATAACATACGATGTATTTCAGGAAAATCTTTTGCAATTTGAAAAATTTTATTTAAACATTTTAAAGATAATTGTTTTTCTATGATATTTTTGGACTAAAAAAAAAAAAACAAGAAATTAAAAACAAAAAAAAATTAAAATTATTATTTACTGTTGTTGATTGAAGACAAAATGTTGACCAAGAAATTGTTTCATCTAATGTTAATAAATTCTGACACTCTTCTAAATATTCATTTAATAAAACAAAACCTTGTTGTCTAATAAAAATAAAAAAATTTAAGTTTTCATGAGAAAGTATTCAAAAAATTAAACTTACCTTTTAGAATGTACAGTAAACAATGAATTAATTTTAGTTAAAATAGGATCTAATGTTTCATTTGTCTAAAATAGAAAAAAAAAATTGAGAATAAAAAAAAACTAATATTAAATAAAAACTCACCAATGAATTGAAATAATTAAAATTTTTTCCTTCTTTTAAATATTTTGTTTTAACTAATAAATCAAAATCAGAATCAATTAATAAGTTTAAGAAATTAGATGAAAAAGACATTTTTTTTGACTAATTAAATAACAATTCAGTTAAAAGAAAAAGTTTTGTTTATAAAATTTAGAAAAAGCATGCACGTTTTCATGAATCTAAATTTAAAGTTTGTAAACTATATAACTAAAAGTGGTTTCTAGGGACACTGAAAATTATTTTTTTGTAAGCTTTCAGAGGGAAAAAAAAGAAAAGCATTTGATTTTTGAAATGCATTTTAGTTTTGCTGTAAAAATAAAAGTCTTATTTTAACAAAAATTATATTTTGTTGTTTTTTTTTTGAAAACAAACTTTTGGAAATTCTTTTATAATTGTGATTGAAAATTAAGTAAAGATATTTACAATGTTTGTAAAGTTGTAGAAATAATAGACTCTTTTAACAAACTTTGATATCATTTAAAAGTAATTTTTTATTTAATATCTGATTGTAATTGTTTTTCGATCAATTGTCTCAAGTTAATTAACTTAAAAATTAACATATTAGAATAGTTATTTTTCAGTGTTAGTTAATATATTTAATTTTAGTTTATTGATAGCTAATGAAATTTTTTATTAATTGTCAAGAATTTTTTTTAACTCAAATATTTTATCGAAATTTGATAGTCCTTTTTAAACTAGCAAACTAAAGTAATTATTTTAATTAAAAAAAACTGTTTAAAAATGAATTGATCGAAGGTGACTTTAATTTGTAATCAAATATTATCCAATGTTTAATTATTAATTAAAGCTTAATATTCTTAATTATAGATTTGAAATTTGATTACTAATACTTATATTTCAAAAAGCATAATTTTGTGTGAATAATTTCTTACGTAGAAAAATTTAATTTTTAGCTTAAAATAATTTGAAAAACATGAGAAGAAATAAAAAGATTGAGATGGATAAAGAGTTGATAGAAAATATTAGTTTTGATCTTGTAATTTAAAAACTTATTTAAAATGATTTTATAAAATCTGTTTTAATAAAGCATACAAATTATATATTAAAAAATGGCGGCTCAGAGACTAAATCAGCTTCAGAAATAAATCTGTCTTGGACTTAAAAGGTTACTATGACAGCAAAATAATATAAATAAGTAAGATTTTGAAAATATGGCTCATCAATATTTTAGCACTTGAAGTGTTAAGTTTTACTTTGTTTTAATTTATTAATATTTATATTCAAATTTCCACTTAAAATTTTTTTCAAGACATTAATAGTAATTAATTTTTGATTGTTCTAATTAATTTATCTGTGTTAAAAATGATTGATAATAAACTTTTTAATAACCAAACAAAATATATTCTTGTTACTGGTGGTGTTATCAGTGGCATTGGTAAAGGTATATTGACATCAAGTTTAGGTGTTGTTTTGAAAGCACATGGTGTAAAATTAACTGCGATAAAAATAGATCCTTACATAAATATTGACGCCGGTACATTTTCTCCTTTTGAACATGGTGAAGTTTTTGTTTTAGATGATGGAGGTGAAGTTGATTTAGACTTAGGAAATTATGAAAGATTTTTAAATGTTAAATTAAAAAAAGAAAATAACATCACAACCGGGAAAATATATAATAAAGTTATTAGTAAAGAACGTAAAGGTGATTATTTAGGAAAAACTGTTCAAGTTGTGCCACATATTACAGATGAAATTCAAAATTGGATTGAAAATGTTTCAAAAATACCAGTTGATGAAAATAATGATAAACCCGAAGTTTGTTTAATTGAATTAGGTGGTACTATTGGAGATATTGAAGGAATGGCTTTTGTTGAAGCATTCAGACAATTTCAATATAGAGTTAAAAAAAATAACTTTTGTGTTTTTCACGTTAGTTTAGTTATACAACCTAAATCAACATCTGAAGATAAAACAAAACCAACTCAAGCAACTGTTCGTGAACTTCGTAGTTTAGGTATTAATCCAGATTTTATTATTTGTCGTTGTGAAAAACCAATTTTAGATAGTACTAAAGAAAAAATTTCTATTTTTTGTGATGTAAATAAAGAAAATGTGATTTGTTTAGCAGATGTTTCATCAATATATGAAGTTCCAATTTCTCTTTTGAACCAAAATGTTCCTCAGTTATTATTTGAAAAACTTGGTTTAGCCCAGCCAAAAATTAATTTAGATTTTTTAAAAAATTGGAATTCTTTAATTGATTCTCAAAATTGTACAAAAGAAGTTAAAATTGTTCTTGTAGGAAAATATACTAAAATTGAAGATTCATATGCATCTGTAATAAAAGCTTTGCAGCATTCATCATTTGAAATTAGGCATAAACTTAAATTATTTCACGTTGAAGGAACTGATTTAGAAGAGGCAACTAAAATTAATAATTTATGCCAATATGAAACAGCTTGGAAAAAAGTTAAAAGTGCTCAAGGTTTATTAATTCCTGGTGGTTTTGGTACAAGAGGTACAGATGGTAAAATTCAAGCTATAAAATGGGCTAGAGAGTATAAAATTCCGTTTTTAGGTGTTTGTTATGGTTTACAATTAGCTGCAATCGAGTTTGCTAGAAACGTATTAAAATTAGAAGATGCTAATTCGATTGAAATAAATGAAAACTGTAAAAATCCAATTGTTATTGATATGCCTGAACACAATCAAGGTAGTTTAGGTGGTACTATGAGATTAGGTTTAAGAAAAACAATATTTAACACTGATGATTCAATTTTAAAGAAGTTATATGGGTCTAAAGATGTTATTGAAGAACGTCATAGACATCGTTTCGAAATCAATTTTCCTTATGTTCAAAAATTTAATGATGCAGGGTTTAGATTTGTTGGTAGAGATGAATCTGGAAAAAGAATGGAAATTTTTGAATTAAAAGGTCATCAATATTTTGTTGGTGTGCAGTATCATCCTGAATATTTATCAAAACCACTTAAACCATCTCCACCATATTTTGGTTTATTAAAAGCTGCTTCTGAAATGCAAATAAAATAAATTTTTGAGTTCTTAGAGCTTCATAGTAATTTGTGTTGTTGTATAGATAAATATTTGATATGCGTCAATTTAATTTAATTAGCTAAATCGTTTTTTATAAATAAAAATTTTTTTGATATTTAGTAAAGCAATAAACAAGCATACAATTAACACTAGATCAATGAACATTTGAAAATGACCAATTTTGGTCTTCTCTTTGTAAAATAATAATCAAGTAATATATCAAATGTAATCTTTAGTTTAGAGCCAAATTGTTGACTTTTAGATAAAATTTTAAAAGAATTTATAAACTGTTATTAGAGAAATAAACTTTTATTATGGTAAACTATTTTAAATTAAAATTTTTTTTGCTAAAGTTTTTTAAAATAATTTCTTATATAAAATTTCACAAGTTTAAAAATCATTTATTTTAAAGTCTAATTCAAATATTTTTTTGTTTTTTAATTCTTCCAAATAATTCTATTAAAATACCAAACTATATTTTTAATGAATTTAATTTTTTGATTATTTCAATTGAATATTAAGAGTATTAGTTTGTTTCATTGTTTTAAATAAAAAATTCTTTTAGTCTTTAATAATTTTTATAGCTTAATTGGTTTAATACTTAATGTACAAATGAACTTTTAAAAGTCTTAATTGTTTAATTATTCGATTTTATTGAATTCATTTTTGTCTATAAAAATCAATTTTTTTTGATACAAGTTAGTTTCAATTTTATAAATTTCTCTATCTATTAATGTATAATATTCTTCATTTGATTTAGCTTGAGAAAAAACAAAATTTTCTATTTCTTTAGCATAATTTTTAAAATAATTGATACTATTTTTTTCATGCATTAAAGGCCTGATAATTTCAAAAATTCTTTTTTCAACTAAATTTCTTTGATAAGTTTTCAAAACAATCCATTTTTTTGATGAATAAATATCAGTAACAAATAAATTAGTTTCAAAATTCTTGTGATTTTTTGCTATCAAAATTGATTTTCCAATTGGATTATTATTTTTTTTTGAATTAATTTTTGGCTAATCAAAGAATAATATTTAAATTGATTGATTTAAAAAAAAAATTTGAAAAAATACCATTTTGTTAAATTAAAAAACTTTGATTTTCACTAAAATAGAAAATATCTGGATAAAAACTGTTTTTTAAAACGTCTTTTTTCTATATTTAGAAAAAAGAAGTAATTTTACCTTTTTTAAAAAAAGGCGAATCTTCAAACAAAAAAAATAAAAAATTCGATTTTTAAAAGAAAAAAAATTCTTGAATATTGTAATTTTAAAAAATTCTTTTTCTTTTTAAATTTTTTAAATCTCTACCAAAAAAGTTTTTAATTTAAGAAAAAAAATTAATGAAGAACTGATTTTTCACTTGTTGAATTATCATCTTTTTAATTAAAGAGAACCTTTTTTGAATAATCTAAATAAAATTTCATTTATAGTCTTTTAATTCATTTGTGTTGATGAATTTTTTTCCATATTTTTGATCTAAAAAACTTTTCTCATCAACTATTTTAAATTTTTGATTTAAGGAACTCATTAATTTGAACGAAATATTTTTGTTGAGCATATTGAAATCAGACTTAAAAAAATTCTTAAACTAAAAGAAAAAAAAATAATAAAGGTTTTCTTTTTTTACTTTTTTATTTTACAAATATAATTTCAGAAAAGGACTATTCCCAATTGTAGAAAATTTTTTGAAAAATTCTTAGAAGAAACTTATTAAAATTTTTATTTAATCATCTTTAGAAAACTTGAAAGCAATTCAAGGTAAAGCAAAAAAATCTTAAAATATTGTTATTGTAGTTTAGGCTTATTATTAAAGATCATTTAAAGATTAGATCTTGGTCTAAAAAATTATTATAACTTAAAATATTCTTGAGCTTGAAACAAAATTTAAATAAGCAAATTTTAACTTGAAGCTTAAAAAAAAATTCAATATTTTCATACTTTTTGACGCAAAAACTTAAAATTCAAATAAATATTGTCTATTTTCAGCTATTCAAGATTTATTTAAAAAATTTTTGAAAAACTAATCTGAAATAATCTTTAAAAATTTGACTGAAAGATTTATCAACTTAAAAAAAAACTTAGATGAAAGAATGAAATTTATTCACTTAAAAAAAATTTAACTAATTTAAATGAATTTTGTATTAAAAGTATTCAGTAATTTAATCACAAAAATGTAAAATAAAACGAAACTTTAATGAGGAAATACACTTCAATTTATAAATTATTTCTTTGTTTTCCCTAAGAATTTGTAAGTGTATTTTTAAAGAAAAAGCTGTTTTTAACTTAATTTTGTAAATTATTAATCATCAAAAACAAAATTTAGGTAAAAGTTGGTTTACATTTTTTATTGAAAAATTATTCGTTATGCTTCAGTTTAATTTTGCTTTAAAAGTTTTTCCTTAACACAAAAAAATAAGTTTTTTTCACAGAGCTTATAAAGTTACCATATTTTAATTTTTTATCTTTTAAAAAATTCGTAAACTTATTATCAGGTTTAAGTTGATTTTTTTTTATTTCTTCGAAAAATTTGATTATTCCATAATCTTTTAAGTTATCTATCAAATTTAAGTTATTTAATAAATAATATAATAATTTACCACTGTTCATTATTAATTTACGAATCGATTGTTTAAATAATAATTCTCCATTTACAAGTTTTTTTAAATTGTCATTTGTATTTTTAACTAAAGGAGGTTTTGACCAAAAATCTTTTTCACAATGCATTAATAAACGAACATGACCAAGAACTTTTAATAAATTATATTCAAACAAAAATTTATAACTATTTTCTAGCAGATTATTCAATTATCTTTTGATTCTCTCTTTACTTTTTTTCTTCTAATTCTTCATCACTTAGATTTTTTAAACCTTTATTTTTTATTAGTTTTGTACCGGTAATTACTATATTTTTTAGTTTCATATCTATTTTATTCAAATCTTGTATCATCATTTTAATTTCAATATCAGTCAAATTTTGTTTTTGTAAACTAAGTCTTTTTTATAAATAAAAATCATATTCATTTTTTATCTTTAGGTAATAAATAATTTATAGAACTTGGAATTTAAATCATTCATTTTTTTGAATGAAAAATTTGATCTAACACACTGAAATTGAATTTTTATATCAGACATTTTCAATATCAATTTAAAACTTTAATTCAACAGGTAAATATTAAAATAAATTTTAGTTCTGAATAACGACTTTTTTTTTAATTTTTAAAATAAAAAATTACTTCAAACTTCTTGAAAAATTTTATTTTCCCGACAACTCAGCTTAAAAATTGTAAATGCTCTAAAAAAATACAAAGGAGGTACAAACTTATTTTTTTTTTTTTAGAAAAAATATTTCTTCAAGATTTTGGAAATCTTCATCTGTTAAAGAAGACCAAAATTTTAAAAGAAAATTCTTCTATAATAGAAGAACAAACTTTCTTCAAAGAGTTTTTTTTCTTTTAAATTTAACATTAATATTCAATTTTTTTTATTTTTGAATATTTTTTTTGATTTTCATAAATACATCTTAGTTATTAAGTTTATTTTCAATTTCTTTGAACAACTTTATTGCTTTTTCCTTTTTTAAAAAATTAAATTTCTTACTTATCAAGCTGTTCAAGCAAACTATATTCAAATAAATCACTTTTTGATCATATTGTTAAACTCTTCATAGTTATAGTATTTTTAAATAAGTTTTGCAGTAAATCTGAATATTTTGGTTTTTTAGACTAAATAGAAAACAGTTCAACAGGTTAATATTTTTTTTCAAAAAAAAAATTCGATTTCTTTCAATCTTAGAATAACAATTTTTTAAAACTTAATTAAAATAATAGTTTCTTCATTGAAACCTACCTGAATTTTGAATATTAAATTTTGAAAATTTAAAATTAATTCACAATTTTTTATTTTAGTTTAAATCACACACCAAAATAAATTTAAAATTCATTCAAAATATTTTATACAAATTGAAACAACTAATCATCTAAATATACATTGAAAGTTGCCTTAATGATAATTATCTTGTTTAAATCAATTTTTTTTTTTTTAAATTAAACAGAATCTCCTTCATTAGCTTCATCAATAACTACTTCTAAACTAAATGGATAAAAAGCTATACCAGCTCCTTTATAAAATTTGCTTTGAAATTCAACCCAATGTAAACGTAAAGCATGCAAAAATGCACTCAAACCTTCCATAAGAATTAAAACAGAAAAAGATAAAGCTGCCCAAGCATAGAAAGTGAAAAACATAACACCACCACATAAAATAGGATTACTAGAATCACAACTTAAACCAACTTTCAAAACCATATTCCATAATACTTCACTTAATTGAGCATGTGCTAATGATAAAGCCCATAAACGTAAATAAGATGCTGTATGCGAAACTGAACCTAAAACATATTCAATTGTATGTATAGCTTGATGTATAATAATTTCAGGTAAATCAAAATTTTTATCTGGTACTTGTTTAGAAATACTAGATTCCATGTTAATATTTATTTCATTTTGGTCTTGTGCGTATGATGTTTGTTGTTGTTCTTGTTGTTGTTTTAATTGTTTTTCTTTACAGTATTCAATCCATTTAAAATAATCTTGTTGCTTTTTTAACATGTATGGTTTTAAGCATAACATCCATGGTATTGTTAAAAACGCTGTAAATAATAAACAGTTTTGAAAAAACTTTTGTCCAGAATAAATAGGATGAAAACTACAGGGTTCTGATGGATATTTCATTAAAAACATATTAATCAATGTTATTAAAATACTTGGTGCACAATTAGCTGATTTGGCATCGTAATTCAACCATTTGTAAAATATTAATAAATTCATATAACCGAATATACTTAATAAAAATATAACTTGCGGTACAAATTCAGCAAATATTGATATTCGATCATTAAAATGTCTAAAATTACGAAAGTTTAAAATAACTCCAAATAGCATTTGTCCTACACCTATTATAACTGACATTTTCATTTTAAATGAGTTAAGAAATATAATTTTATTTTGTGAAACTTGCCATACTGGATCAATACCTAATGGATATGGAGTTTCTGTGTATTGATTTATTGGGTTCATAGATAATGTTTCACGTGTTTTGACACCTTTCCAAGAAGAACCAAAAAAATTTAATGATTTTGAAAAAATATCATTATAAATCAAACCAGTATAAATACTAAATATACCCATTAACAAAATTAAATATCTTCCATTAAAGAAAGTATTGAAAATTTCATTTTTATTTTTCTGAGATTGTATTCCACTTTCTTTAGTTACCATCCATAAAGCAAATAATGTCATTATAAAACCATGACCTGCATCTCCAAACATTGTTGCAAAAATAAATGGAAAAGTAATTACAATAAATGGAGCTGGGTTTAGTTCGCGATAATTACCAACACCATAAGAATCAACTAAATTTTGAAATGCTTTTGTATATTTATTTGTTCTATTAAATGTAGGTGGTATTTCTAATGTTTCCATACGATTCAAAATTGAAGGTACACTAGAACCTGAGCGTTCAGTACCTCTACGTAATGCCATTTGTATTCTATCTAAATCACTCAATGGACACCAGCATTCTGCAATTAAACACTTTTGTGTTACATCTAAATTAAACATATTTAAACAAGAATAAATGGCTTTAATTTTTCTAATTTTAACTAGCCAATTTCTTAAATTTTTAGCTGCAGCAACTAGTACACGATGACGATGTTCTGTTGTTTGATTTAAAACAGTATTTAAATCATCTATTCTAGAAACAACACCTCCAATCATTTCTCTTCTATCAGCAGGAGTATCTGGACATGGATATAAAGTTGCATGAAAACTAATGAAAAAAAAACCAATTAATTTTAATAATTAAAAAGCCAATTAAACTTACCCTTCACAAATTTTTTTAACTCTAGATTTTAATTGATCCCCTTGATAAAATATTATAAAAACAGATTTTAAAACATTCTCTCCTAAAATAGGATCTTCTAGTGGTTGATCTATTTCTGCTTGTCTTAAGAACACATTACCTCTACAAACACGCCATAACATTCGTTCAAATGAAGCCAAACGTTCTCTAACAATTACTCCAGCTACAAAACCTAATTTAATATTTCCTGGTCCTCCTGCCATTTGTCCTTCTTCATTTAATAATTGCACTTGATCATCACCAGGAATACCATGTTCTTGCATTTCATCAAAAAAATGTTGCGTTTTCTTTAAAATATGTCTCAATTCAGTTAATTCAAGAAAAGTACGCTTTAAAGATTCTGCATTTAAATTTATTTCTTTTAACTCATTTTCTAATTTTTCAAAAGTTCCTTCTAACTCAATCATTTCTCTAGGCTGAGGGGCTTCTGGATTATCACCAATATCTAGCATAGGTATTCCATCTTTTTTAATTTCTTTTTCTAAGAATTCTGTTTCAAAAGAAAATATTTCAATTTAGTTTAGAATTTTTAAAAACTATCAAAATTATATACTTAATTTGCGTTCCATTTCATCACATCTTCGAACTTCATTAACAAATTTTCTTTGAAAAGCATTTACATCAGGGTTAAGCTATTAAGAAAAATAATTAAGATAAAAAAAGCTTAATTTTTATAATTAACTTACATCTCTAAATTGAACTAAACCTAATTCCCCTAATTCACAAACACAAACATAAGCAGCTTCTGATTGCAAGAACAATTGACATAATGTCATTTGTTCACTTCTAAATACTCCACTCATATTTATTATTTTAAGATTTTTGATTTTAATTAAATAAAAGTTTGAGTTTTATTTTTTAACTTTAAATCATTTTTGATTAACTTAAATTTTAAACTTTTAAATTAATAAAGTTTAAATTAAAAAAAAAAAAAAAAGAAGCTTGCCAAATGGTAATAGGTTTTGTGAAGCATTTATATAAACTTTCAATAATTTTTGGTACATATGTAACATGCGCATTGTCTAACAAAATTTAAAATGCCGAAAAACGAACTTTTTATCGAATATCTATTAGAAATAATTTTTAAATAATAACTAAAGATGGCAGGTTTTAATCATTAAAATTTTTTTTTTATTCTAAAAACTCTTTTCTATAAAAAATACTCTTCAACTCATTTGTTATACAAAAAAGGATGTTTAAATATTAATGAAATAAAAATGTTTTTCGATTTAGTTTTTTTTTAGTAAGAAAACAATTTAAAAATTCACTTCATTTGAATTAAAAGCTTAAAATCAGTTCAAATAAAAAAAAAAGTTTTGGTTTAAAAAAAACATAAATATATTTACATTTGATAAATGCATACTAAAATTATTTTAGACTTGATTATTTTTAAAGTCAAATTTAATAGCTGTTTAATTTTAAGTACAAATTTGATTTATAATTAGGAATTTGTTTATACTGAATTTTTTTTTAAGCAAATTAATAAGTCAAATCAATCTTTAAAAAACATGAGTAAGTTATAAGTAAAAGTTTCAACTACTCAAGTTTAAATATAAACTAAAACATTTACAAAAATAAGATCAATTAATTAAATTTCAAAGAAAAATTCAAATTGTAATAATGTGAGTATGATTTTAAATAACTTTGATTTTAGTATCTTTTGAATGACTAATAAAATATGAGTATGATTTTTAAATAACTTGGGCATAAGTAAAAATTCAAATATTTATGATCTAACTAAAATTTTTGATAATTATGATCTAACAAAAACTTAAATAGCTATAATCTAATTAAAAATTGAATGTTTATTATCTGAATAAAAACTTAAATAGCTATGACCTGAGTAAGCTTAAATAGCTATGATTTAATTAATGAATAATAATGTTTCAAGTATTAAAACAAATTCAATTTTGACTTAATCAAAAAAAATTTATGACTCAAAGTAAATACATTTTTTGATTGAATTCAAAAAATCATTGTATAAAACTAAACAACAGTGATTCATGTTTTAAAAAACAAAAGATTTAAATAATAGAAACTAATTTGTTAAAAATTTAATTTTAAATTAAAATATTTTTTCAAAAATTGTAAATGAAATCAATATTAAAAACAATAATGAATCAATAGAAAATTACTTTATTTATATTTTAGTTTGATATTAATTTTAAATACAAAAAAACTTATTTGAAAATATTGTTTTATATTTTAATTAAATTATTTCATGTTTTCCAATAATTTTCAACTTAAATGATCTTCAATTTATATTGATCTTAAATTTATAATAATCTTTCATTTATAATAATCTTTCATTTATAATAATCTTTAATTCACAATAATTTAAATAGTTTTAACACACAAAAACTTTAATTTACAATATTTCTAATAAACAATAATTCCCATTAGTTATTTCTTAGAGAAATTTACAGAAAACCTAGCTCATAATTATTTTCTAATTTAAAATATTCTTCATAAAAAGTCTTTAAAATAGTTAATTTAAAAACAGACTTTTTCCAAAAAAAAAAACTCAAAATCAATAAAATTAATTTCTTCAATTTTTTCGATAAAAAAAAAATTTATAAGTTTTAAGTCTATAAAGTAATTAAACATTCAAATAATTAAAACTAAATATTAATGAATTAAAATAAAAAAATTTAGCTCTTATTATTTTTTGTTTAAATTTTATCTTATTCAAGTTATAATCTAATTATTAATATAATTGAAAAATTAGTTACAAATTAAAGCTTATTGAAATTAAATTATAGTTGATTTGAAATGTTTTATTCAAATTTATTAGTTTTAATTAAATTAAATGTGCTGAAACTTTAAATAGATTTTTTTGTTATGTAGATAAGCTTTTTGATCATATAAATTAATAATGAAAAGCTTCTATTTAATAATTAACTTGAATATTAATTAAAATAATTAGTAATCATTGAAAAAGAAATGATAAATAATTTTTAATTTATAAAACCTTTAATTAGAGTTTAAACTTTTTTTTCCTAAATATTTCAAAAAATTTCCTAATAAAATCAAAACTTCTTTTCATAAATTATTTTATTGAGTTAAAATTAATTTTTAACAATAAAATTGAGAATTCAAATAATGAATATTTTAAAAGAAAATTTGAATTTTCAAGACTAAATAAAATTAAAAACTTTGAATAATAAAAACTTTTAGAATAAAATTAATTTTAGTTTCAAAAACAAGACTCTAATTAAAATTAACAAAAATTTAAAAAAAAACTAATTAAAGTTTCAAAAATTAGTTTTTTTAGAATAAATTTGAAATTTTCAAATATAATTCTAATTAAAATATTAGGAAATATATTAGATGAATTATTTTTTGTAGTGAAATTTTCATTTTAAAATGCAAATAATATTTTCTTAAATTATCTTTTTTTTAAAAAAAAACTTATATACACTTTTAAACATGTTTAAAGCTCACAAAAAAATGTAAGTTACTTGTAATTTAAAACATACTACTTTAAACCTTATTTTAAGACAAACATTAAAATATACTAAGAAAATTGTGGTTGATAAATATAAATATAATAACAATTAAATTATAATAGCTGCCTTAAAGGAGGTAATAAACCTATTTCACTGGTAGCCTGGTGAAATCTTGATGATTTTAAAATAAATAAATTTAAAAAGATTCGAATGAAAAAACTCAAAAAACTTCAAAACAAACAAACTCTAAATTCAAAACAAATAAATTAAAATTTGAAAAAACAAAACAAATTTTCTTTTTAAAATTTTCGACTATTAACAAGGTAAACATTTTATTTTGAAAATTTACATTCAAAAAACTAAATTTAAGTCATCACGAAATTATTTTGTAAATTGTTTTAAATTTTCATAACAAGCTGATTAACAATTTTTTTTAATTAAAAAAAGTTGTAAGAAACTTAATATTTTCAATATTCAAAATTGTTAATTCATAAGCTTTTGTTAAGAACTCTAATTAACTATAAGCTTTTTTGATATAACACACCTTTTAAAAAACTTAATTTAAACTTAATAAGTCATATAATCTAAAGAAATTTTAAAGAAAAAAACTTTTTTTTTAAAAAGTTAATTGCCTCGAAAAGCATCATTCAATTCAAAGCGGTGAAAACTTTTTTTTTTAAAAAACCCGCTTTTTAAGTTTTGTTTTGTTTTTAGTTTACATTAAAAATTGAAATAGTAAACTAAAATTTTATAATCAAATTTTTTTTATTTCTTCGTATAATTTTAAAAAATGTCAACAGCTAAAATGGAAAGTATGTAAATAATGATCAATTTAGTTCTTAAACTAATTAATTTTTTTTTTAGATTATCTGTTTAATTTGAAATTTGCAGTAAAAGATTTAGAAAGAAATTCTAAAAAATGTCTTAAAGAAGAAAAGGCAGAAATATTAAAATGTAAAAAAGCTATACAAAACAATAACATAGAAGTTGCAAGAATACATGGTGAAAATGCTATTAGACAAAAAAATCAATCTATAAATTATTTACAAATGTCTGCTAGAGTAGCTGCTGTTGCATCTAGAGTTCAAAGTGCTATTATAACAAAAAGAGTTACATCTTCAATGGCAAATGTAGTTAAATCAATGGATTCAGCAATGAAAAGTATGAGTTTAGAAAAAGTATCACAAGTAATGGACAAATTTGAAAAACAATTTGAGAATTTAGATGTACATTCATCTGTAATGGAAAATACAATGAGTTCAACCACAACAGTTTCTATTCCAACAAATGAAGTAGATAGATTAATGAGTCAAGTTGCAGATGAAGCAGGTTTAGAATTACAAATGGATCTTCCAGCTGGTGAAACAAGTTCAATAGCTACAAAAGAAACAAATGCTGCAGTTGATGAACAAGATGAATTAACAAAAAGATTAGCAAAATTAAGACAATCTTAAATTTAAATGTTTTTTTTTTATTTTGTTGTTTTTATATAAAAAATTTTATTTATAAATAAACGTATTAGAATTTAATTCTGAAAAAAATTTCACTTTAAATACTTACTCTATTTATTTATAGAAACCATATGCTCTAATAAAAATTGATCTAAATGATTAAAAATCGAACAAATCCAATAATTTATTAAAAAACCAAGATTAGTATAATACAATTCAAAGCATCTCTTCTCTTTTACCTAATTTGTTTGAATAATTATCAGCTTGAAATTTATTGACAAAAAGCTTATGGTCTAAAAAAGCTAATACAAAAAAATCAATAAAACTTAAAACAAGAAATTTAAATTTCTTTGAATAAAAATTAAATTTATATTATAAAGGTTTTACAAAAAATGAGAAAAAATTTTAAAATAATTTAAGCAAATTGAAGGTTTTTAAAATCTAATGTTTTAATAAAAAAAATAAACAAAGTTTTTCCTTCTAAATTTTTTTTATTAATAAACTTTTATTTTTTATAACTTCTATTAAACTATTAAGCTTTTACCAATAAGTTTTTACTATTAAACTTTAACCAGTAAATTTTAACTATTAAACTTTTACTATTAAACTTTTACTATTAAACTTTTACTATTAAACTTTTACTAGTAAGATTTCTCTATTAAATTCTCACTAATATAATTTTACTATCAAATTTTTACCAATATATTTAACTACTGAGTTTTTACTTATTTATTTTCTTTATAAAAATTAGTTTATTAAATTTAATTTTTTAATTTTAACTTATTAATTTAATCTTTCAAACTTTTACATTTTAACCTTTTCATTTTAATTTTTTTATTTTTAGTTTTTACTCTTTTAGTTTTTACTCTTTTAATTTTTCAGTTTTTACTCTTTTAATTTTTTAGTTTTGTTCATTTATTTTTTCAGTTTTCCGTCGTTTACTTTTTTTTTTAGTATTACATATTTACTTTTGCAGCTTTACTCGTTCGATTTTTGCTCTTTCAATTTTTTTTTTTTTTTAAATTTTTTTACTATTAAGTTTTCAATAGTAAATAGATTTATTAAAATCAAAGTTTAGACCATTTTTAAAAAAAAGTTTAATTTTAAATCAATACTCTATTGATATGAGAAAATCATTAATTACATCTGTTATTAATAATTTTTTGAAACAAAAAAATCAAAAAGAAACAAAAAATGAGTTTCAAATGATGTAAATTAAACGAGTAATCAATTATTAATTGAAAAAAAATTTTAAACATAAAAAAATTTTATAAAAAAAAAATTTATGAATTAGAACTAAAAAATCAAACAAAAAAAATCGAAAAAAAACTTTTTTTTTAAAAATAAATTTAAGCTTAAATAAGTTTATAAAATGTCAATTAAACAAGGACCTTGTTAAATATTTTTTAATTAAAAACTTTATTTAAGTTTTAATTAAATCTGGTCAAAACATTTTAAATTATGGGAAAAAATATAAAATTGTATTTTAACTTGACACTAATTTTAAATTCATTTAAAACTTTAAAAACAAATAAACAATAGTCAATCAAAAATTTTTTTTGGCCAATGGTTTTGATTCTAATTATTACGCTAAAAATTTTATTGTACTTTTTAATTAATTCTGATTTTTGGCCAACATATTTAATGAAATCATTAAAAAAATAAGATGAAAGTAAATGTTAATGATGTGACAAAGTTGAATAAAAAAAAAAGCTTTAAACAGTTGAAAAAGTTTGTTAAATAAAAGAAAAATATTTAATTTTTTTTTTAAAATGTGTTTCTTACAATTTATTAATTTAAATACTATTAACATCTTTTTATGACAAAATTTTTCAATGAAAATGTAACTTAAAGTTTTATAAATTTTTTTTTTATAAATAAAATTACCTTCTTGAATCATCATTTAAATAATGAGTAGCATTTGTTGGAATAAAATTTACAACATTTGCTAAAGGTTTATTTCTTGATTTAAAACACCAAATTTTTAATGTATCTTTAAATGCTTGCCTAAATTTTAGTGACATAATACTGTATAATATTGGATTAATTGTAGCACTTAAATAATAAGTAATTCCAGAAATATTTGTAAGCAAATCAAAGAGAAAAATTTGAGTTGGGGTTGGTTCTAAAAGTAATGAAGCCATTAAACGTTGTGAATGAAATGGTGCCCAGCAGACAAAAAAAGCAACTACTACAGCAACTAAAATAAAAAAAAAATTAAAGTTAATTAGATTTTTAACAAAAAAAAAATAAATTAATTTTAAAAAAGAAAACAATTTTAAAACTTTCTAATTTAATTTTAAATTAAAAAAATATTTCTTTGAAAAAAAATTTAAAAACAGGAAATAGATTTATTTTCTTTTTCAAATTTATTTTTCTAAAATCTTATTTTCTCAAAAAAGTTTTATGAAAACGCTTTGGCAGTTATTTATAATAATTTCTGATTAAAAGAAATATTTAAAAAAGGAAAAAAAAAGATAAAATTTGATGGTCTAATAAACTCAACAAATGAATTGTTTACTAAAATTCAAAATAAAATTCAGAATAGATTATTTAGATTAAATCTTTAGAAAAAAAATAAAATTTCAAAACCTTAAAATTGTAATTTGAAAAAACTAAAAGGTATTTACAGAAAAAAAATTGATAAAAAATTTTGAAAACTTGAAAATTGATTAATTTTTAAGTTTAAATTAACTTTAAAATCTTTATTACATTCAATATTTGTTTAAGACAATTTAAAATATAAAACAAAAAAACTCAGACTAATTTATCATTTTGAATGATCGATTGAAACAAAAAAAACATAAAAAAGTATAAAAAAATATAATCAAAAAATGACCGAAAGTACTAAAAGAGGTTTAAAACTGAAGATGTGTAATTTTGAGAGTTGAAGTAGGTTTTTAAAAGAAAAAAAAATTATTTTCAGTTTTTATATGAAACTTTTAATTATTTTTTTTTCTTTAAATAAATTACTATTTAATCATCATTTATTTCTAAAATAAAAAAATAAATTTTATGTTCAAAAAACAATTGTCAAATATGTAAATATCCGTTTAATTGTTTTTTAATTTAACTAAACTTGTTTGTATAAACTTAAACTTAATTGATAAAAAAACCAAATTAATTAAATTGATAAATCCAAATTGCTATTATTTTTAGAAATAAATTAGTTATGAATTTAAGTTTTTATTAATCAAAAAATTTATTTTTGATTATTCCATCCATGACTAGACCATGATTGACCCCATGGTTGAGACCATGGTTGTGACCAACTATTTTGCCAACCTTGCCATGAATAAACAGGAACTTTTTGTTGATATTTAGGACAACATTGGCAATTTTTAGATCCACCACCACCACTTAATACAATATTTCCACCACCTTTTTTACTTTTTCCGCCACTTGATACCACAACAGAATCATGACTTACAACAATATTTTGTTGTTGTTTTGATTTTCCAGCTATTAAGCCAGATACACATAAAACAAGAACTAACAAAAAATATTTAAATAACATGTTGAGAAATTTTTTTTTGAATATTTTTAGAAAAATTTTGACAATTTTTAAGCTATTTTGACAATTTAAAGGTTGAAGTTGAATTGATCATAAAACACAAAAATTTAAAAGATTTTATACTTTTTTGTTTGTTTATAAATAAATTAAAAAACCTTGACAAAAATGTTTAAAACAGTAAATAATTAAAAAAAGGAGTAAATTTTAGTTAAAAAATCAATATAACAAATACTAAAATTAAACGAATGATAAAGATCGCTTAATGAAACAATTGATATTTTTTGTTACAAAATTTGTCACTTTTTTTAAAGTATTCAAAAGAATTTTTTTCTATTTTAAGATAAAGTATTGCAAAATTAATTACATAAGCAAGTATTTACCAAAAAAATATATATTTTTGTAATCTATTATAATATATATAAAAAAAACACGTATCACAAATACGTAATTCAAGTGAAAGAAAATCAGTTCATCAGTTTTGGCCCACTTTTACTTTCATCTTCTTTTTAAACAATTTGCTAGTTAAACAAAATAATTTTAAGTAAAAAATTTTAACTCAAATAATTAAGTTTGTAATGCTTGACTAAATTAATTGTCATAAATAATAATTAATATGAACCTGCAATAATGAATAATTAATTAATTAATTTTGTGCCAAGCTTAAGTTGTTCAATTAAAGGCCAAAAAATAAAATGATCTTTAAGCTAAATTAAATTTTTAAATTAAAATAATTTTTTCAATTTTTTAGCTAGAAAAAGGGCTTCATGTTAAAAAGTTTTTATAGTTTCAACTTATTTAAAAACAAAAGCCTAAAGATAAAATTGAATAAAGTTTTTCTAAAAATAAACTAATTTTTGTATCTAAATTTTAAAGCTAAAGGAAAAATTACTAATTAAAGGTTTAGTAAAAAACTGAATAAAAAATTTTAAAACGAAAAAAACTTTAAAACGAAAAAAACTTTTCAAAAAAAAAAAACTTTTCAATAAAAAAAAATTTTAAACCTAAAAAAAAGCTAAAAAAGCATAAAAAAGTATCCGGCCTTAAAACAATTTTAAAAAGCTTTTAAAAAAAATGTTTCATAACCAATAAAAAACTTCATAAAAAAATAATCAAAAGTTATAAATGAAAAAAAATCTTTAAGCTTGAAAAAGTTTTCTTTTTTTGTTTAAAGGAATTTATAAAGATTCATTAAAATAAGAATTTAAAAATTTTAAATAAATTTTTGAATGATAATTAAGTGTCAAAGCTGTTAACAAGTGAATTTTTTTTTTTAAAAAAAATTTTTTACATCAACACATCAACATTTTTTAATAATTTTTTTTTTAAATTTAGAAAATTTGATCAAGAGTAAATAATTTTGATTATTTTTTCTTTCAAAATTAAAAATAAAAACTTTCAAATTTAAATTAAATTAAAAAAAAAGTTGAGAAATCAATTTTTAAGACTTTTTAATCTAAAATTGCTTTGTATGTTAAAGAGAGTCTAGAAATTAAATCATTCAAGTGTATTGTCAGATAATTAACAAAGACATTGTTGAATTTGTAAAATTTTTTTTTAAATAAATCAACTTCAGTTTTAATAGTTTTTTTTTGATAAAAGAAAAAAAAATTTTAAAGAAAATGTGTCTTAAGCAAAAATTATTTTGATTAGAAGAAACCATCTGGTTAAAAAAAGTCAAAAGTTGTTTAAGTGATTAATTAAACTAATTAATTAACTTTTTATAATCAAAAAATGAAACAAAAAAGTATCAAAAAATAAATTTAATTGATGTCAATAAAAAAAATCAAATAAAAGAAAAAAATTCAGGTCATTAATTGGTTATAAAGTTTTTAAAAAAAAAATATAAAATTAGGTTTAAAATTTACATACCCAACATCTTGACCACAGCTCTTCTTGAACTACTTGAATGATAAATAGTACGTGTAGAATGTGATCGATTTTCAAAAAATTTCCAGTTCCTTTTTTTGAATGTTAATGAAACATTAGAATCTTGACTATTCAGTAATGTATTTTTTCTACAAGGTAAATTTTTTTTATTTAATCCGTTTGAACTTGTGCTATCTGAATTACCAAATAAATTCATTTTTTTTAATTGTTTTTTTTTATCAGTTATATTTTCAGTTATTTTCTTATCATTTATTTTGATTGAATCAATATTCTTTTGATTAATCATACACTTTTTTTCTTCTGTTTCAATTAAATCATCTTCTATAGCTTGTGAAGAATTTTTTAAATTCAAATTATTTTCTGAAGTATCTGTTATTTCTTTTTCAACTGTTACAGTAAATTTATTTTCTTTAAAATTATTATTTGAATCATTAAATTTTTCAATCTCTGATGAATGTATTTCTTCATTGAAAGAATTCAATTTTTTTTTCATCGATTCATCATTTTTAGTTAATTTTTTATCATAAAAAGAATTAGAATCAACAGTTTTTTTTTTAATTTTATCTAGATAAAACACATTTTCTTTTTTCAAATAATTCTTTTTATCATCATTTGTCTTGAAAATTATGTTAAAATATCTTCTAATTATTCTGATAAAATTTTTATATTTTTTACTATTTTGTTCATTTTCATTTTGTGAAATATTAAATGAACTAGGACTAGAAGGTGGAGCATTAACTGTAGCTAAAAGTAAACTTTCATTTGGACTTAAATTACCTTGATGATAATTTGTATTCAAATTTTGTCTTGTAATACATTTTTCTGAACGTCTAAGTTGTACACCAATTTTAATATATAAAATTGTAAGTAAACAAAGTGGAATAACAAAAAAAAAAAATGTTGAAATTTCAAATGAATAAACAATTGGGTTTTTAATCGTACATAAGGCTGATTCTGGTAAACTCATTTCTACTTTTTCAAGCTTAATACCAAATTGTAAAGCTAAAGGTAAAGCAAATAAAGCACTAGCAATCCATATCAAAAAAACTAATTTAACAACACGGTTAAGCTTTGACATAGTATGAGCTTTTAAAGGATAACAAATTGCTAGGTACCTAAGAAAAAAAATTTTTATGAATAAAAAAACTTTATAAAAAAATGAAGATTATACCTTTCAATTGTGAATGCTGTAATTGTAAGAATTGAGGCATTTGAGCTAGCTTCACAAGTTAAACCGCGTAAAATACAAAAAACTTCTCCAAAAATATATGGATAAGGGCGCCATAATAAATAGAGATCTTGAGGAAGACCAAAAACTAATAAAGTTAAATCAGATACTGCTAAACTGAATAAATAATAATTTGTTGCAGTACGCATGTATTTGTTTCTTAATATAACAATACAAGTTCCAACATTTCCTGTTACACCAGTTAAAAAAATGACAAAATAAAGTATAGTCATAAAAATAGCCATTGAAAGACTATCTTTAGTAGTCAATGTATCAATATAATCAAAGTTTTCATTATTTGCTTTTATTGAATCTTTAAGCCAATTTTGAAATAATCCAGTATAATTTTGATAATCTGTATCATTATTTTTACTTAAAAATTTATCAATACTAGAATCATTTATTTGATTTAATGCTCTTCTTTTTATTCTTTGAAATTTTTTATCTGAAAAATTAGAAATATGTCTTTTATTTAAATTTTTAGTTATTTTGTTAAGATCATTCTCAAATTTATATTTTTTCAGAACTAAATTTTTAACTAATACTTGTTTAGAGTTATCTGAAATTTTTTTGTTTTTTGGTTGAATATTTTGACTAATAGAAATTGATTTTATAGAGTATTTTGAAGGCACTTTTAAGTTATCATATGAATATAAACAATTATTGAAAACGAATAATAAAGTAAAAATAAAAAAATGATATTTAAGAAGTATTGATGTCCGCCTAATGGTAAATTTATGAAAAATAAATAGATGATAATTAGATGAAATGGCGGCACAATTATTTTTTTTTAGCCAAAAACTCATTCGAAAAAATAAATAATTATTTAAGAATAAAAAAAAAATTTTCACTGTTTTTTTTCTAAACTTTTTTTTTCTTTTTTTTTTTCTAGAAACTTTTTTTTTGAATCTTTTCTTTTATGAATCTTTTCTTTCTGGAATCTTTTTCTTGAATCTTTTTTTAAATTTCTTTTTCTTTTTAGATTCTTTTCTTGACTTTTTTTTAAAATTCTTTCTCTGAAATTCTTTTCCTATGATTTCTTTTTTTAAAAATCTTTTTCTATAACTATTCTTTTAAAATTTTTTTTTCTAAAACTATTTTTTTTATTTAAAAACTATTTTTTCTGATTTCCCATTAAGAAATTATTTTTAAATAAATTAGAAAACTTTAATTACTTAGTAATCAAAGTTACATTTTTTTTGAATTTTTTATTTAACTTGTAAAACATTTATGAATTAAATTGGTTTTTATCAATAATTAACTTGAACATAAAAAAAACAATTTTTTCGCTTCAAGGCTTATAATTTTGAAACTTTTTCACTTATTCATTAAAATCAACTTTTTATACAAATTTTATTGTTTGAACAAAATAAAACATTTTGAAATAAATGATGAGTTTTCTTAATAAAGATTTTAAAAAAAAAGTTTAAATACACAAATTATAGCAACTTTTGTTTAAGCTTCGAAAAATTGAACTTTGAAATTATTTTAATTAGATTTAATTAGCACTTTAATTAATTTTTTTTTAATTTAAATATTTCTATTAAAGATGACTATTTTTATTCATTTCTATTTATAAATAAAACTTTTTAACAATAATACTCAAGATCATTTACCTAAACTTATTTGTAAATTCTTTTTATTAACTTTTTTCATAGTTTCACATACTTATTTATAACTTATTCAGATTTATTGAAAAATTCTTCACAATTTTTTCTTAAATTATTTTGTTAAATCATTTAACTAAAATACTTATATTCAAGAATCCATTTAAGCTTTTTAAAAGAATTAAATTTTTTCTTAACTTTAAAAACAAATTTATTTTTTTCAATTCTTAAAAAAAGATTCATTTAATAAAAGACTGATTATGGTTTTTGAAAATCTTTTTAAAATTTACATTTATTTTCTTTAGAAACAAATTTTTCAAAAGATACTTTCAACTTGTTAATTTTTAAAAAGATACTTTTAGTTTGTTAATTTTTGAAAAGATACTTTTTTCAGAAGTAAATTTGAATTTAATACTTTTGATAACTTTTTGAAAAATAAACTTTTCAATTTAAAAGAGACACTTTTTTAACAAAAAATTTATAATTAAACTTAATTTATGAGTTTTTCTGAATCTTTAAAACATTCAAAAATATCAAATTAACAAAACTATTTTATATTGACAAAGTTATTTTCATAAATTGATAAAATTCTCTGAAGCAGATTGTTCTCTTAAATTGATGAAATTATTTTTTTAAAACTAATGAAATTATTCTCTGATGAAATTATTTTTTTGAAATTATTTTGTTGAAATTATCTGAAATTCAATGAAATTATTTTTTAATCTATTGGAATTATAATAATGAAGTTTTTCAAAAAAGTATTATCCTAAAGTTGATGAAGATTCTTTTATAATTAATAAAAGTTATTAATGAAATTGATAATTCCTTTTAAAATTAATGAAGTTTTAAAGTTTGATGAAATTTTTAAAAAATTTTTCCAGGTTTTTCAAAGTTCAAAAATTATTTTTTTTTTTTTTCTTCAAATTTTTGGTATTCACTTGATGACCATGTTTCAAACAATAAAAAACTTAATTTGTTAGATTTACCAAATCAAAAACATATAAAAAAGAAAATTTATTTTTAAACTTGGCTTTTTTTTATTACTTTTATTGATATTTCAGATACAAGCAAAAGTGATTTTTTTAAATTAAATAGCTAATTATTTTTTTTTTTTTGATGAATATAGACATTTTCATCTTGACTAAAAGAAAAAAAGAAATTTTTAAAACATTAATGGAATAATTTTGTTTATAAAAAAAGTTAAATTTCTTTAAAAATTTTAATGATTCATAAATTATCAAAAATTATTTTTTAAATTAAAAACAGCTTAAAACATTTTGTCATTTTTTTTTCCTTTACAAATTGTGACTCTTCGTAATTCATGTTATTGAAAAATTTATTCTCTAAATTAATCATTCAAAAGAAAAACTAATTTGATCATTAGATGTAACAGTTTGTAAATTATAAGCATTTTTTAAAAATATTTTTAACAAAACTTTATTTAAAGATTATTTTAGACTAAATTTTAATCTTTATTTAGCTTAATAAGATTTAAATAAAAGTTTAAAAGTGAAAATGTTTTGCAACTTTTTAACAACAAAAATTTTTAAGCTCAAATTATTTGTAAAAGTTTAGTTTGAATAATTCTTATGAGTAAAGTTTGAATCATTTTCAATAAAATAGTTTAAATCGTTTTTAAGATTATTATTCAATTTATTAGTAGAAGTATAATTCAAATTATTGGTAAAAGTAAAGTTTTTGGTAGAAGCTTAATTTAAATTTTTGTAAAAAGCTTAATTTGAATTATTTGGTAAAATTTGAATTGTGATAAAAAGTTGAAACTTTTAAAAAACAATTAAAAGATTATTAAATCTTAAATAATATTATACAAGATAAGAAGTTTCAAATTAAGTAACAAGAATGAATAATAAATGTAAAACTTTCCAAGTTAATATCAAAGTAATTAAAAGAATATCATAGAAAGGTTTTCAATTTATTATTTTTAAGATAAAAAATCTCAAGTTACATAAAAAAGTTAATTTTAAAGTCTTAAGTGAAAAGTTAAAATTAAAATCTCTTGTAAAATTGTGAAGTTAGAATTGAAATATTTAGTTAAAAAGAAAAGTTGAAACCTCTCGTTAAAAAAAAAGTTAAATTAAAAAAAAATCTCAAGTTAAATAAAAAAAATTAAATAAAAATAGTGAAGCTAAACATAAGAATAAATTAGAAAAACTCTATTGAAATTAAGTAAAATTAAAAAATTTGAAAGTGATAGAAATTAAGTTTAATAAAAAATACAGGTAGCTATTATAAAAATTGAAATAGAGAATATAATTAAATTTAAGTGAAATTCATAAAAAAATCGTAAGTAAATAAAAATTATAATTAAAGCTAAGTAAAAATCTTTAGACAAATGTTAGTAAGAATTAAAAAGTTTCTAAATGACTATTTCAATCAAAATTAAAGTATCCATTAAAGATAAATTTAAGTAACTATCAAATATAAGTAGTTATCATGTATGTAAGTTATAAAAGACAAATGATAGAAAGTATCATAAAAAAGGACAGGTAGTTATCAATAAAGAAGAAGATAAGTATATATGTTAAAAAAGAAATACAAATAGATAAGAATTATTATTTAGAGAAATACAAGTAAATAATACAGGTATAATGTTTAAAAGAATTTTCGTGAAAGTATTAAATGTTATGCTAATTTTTTTATATTCAAATTTTTATACACTAAAACATTTTTATATTAAAACTTATTTATTTTTCATTAGGAAAAACCAAATTAGATTCATAAAGCAATAAAAACAAATTTTCGTTTAATTAAAATTTTTCTTTTTAAAAACATTTCATCAGAAAAAGTTTCGAAATCAGTAAATTGAATCAAAAAAAAAAAATATTAGAAATAATTTAATAGAATAAATTAATAAAAAAAAGATAGACAATTAATTAAGCCTGATAAATTAATTTTCCCTAATCAAATTTTGTTCAATTTTTGTTAACACTAATTTCATTTTTTCAAATTTTTATCAAAATTAAAAAGTTTTAAGAAAATTTTTTTTATAAAATTCTTGTAAAAATATTCACTAATATATTGCAATTTTTAATTAATTAAATTTTTCTCTTAATAAAAATTAGATACTTTAATCAATAAAAATTTAATTTAATAAAGATTAAATGAAGGCTTTAAGAATTTTCAAATGGAGATTATAAAACAAATAGTTTTTTAATGAAAATTTTTCTTACAAATAATTTTTAATTGAACTTTATAATTAAATGTTAAGACTTCTAGTAAATATCTTTTTATAAGATAACTTGTAATAATTTTTGAAAATAATTTAGAAAAAGCTAATAACTTTTGAAAGAACTAATAGTTTTTTTTGAAAAAGAACTTTAAAGTTTTTTAAAGAGAATTTAAAAAAAAGTTAATGATTCTTACAAAGTATAAGAATCTAAGAACTTTAAAGTTAAATCTTATGAAAACTAAAAATTTTTTTTTTGTTGAAAAATTCTGTAATTTTTGATGCTAATTTTAAGCTAATTATTTTCAATAAAATTTTTCAACTTAATAATTATAATGAAATTAAAAAATTAAGAGAAAATCTATAAAACTTTTCAATAAAAATTTAAATAAGAAATTTGTTTCATTAATTTCTAAAGATAAATATTTGCTAAAAATGAGTAAAACTTGACAGTAAAAGTCTCAAAAAATATTTTCACAAAAAAAATTAACAAAGCTTTTGAAAAATTTTAATTATAAACAAAAATTAATTTTTCCTTTGATGAGATAGTTTAATAAAAATGAAGAAAAAAAATTTCAATAATAAAGAATCACCTAAAACAACATTTTATAAACAAGATAAAAAATTTCATTTAAAAACTTTTTTTCTAAAAAAAACTTCATAATAAAGAATTTTAATGATGAAACGTAAGTGAAACTTTATATAAAAATGAACTTTACTTAATTTAAGATTTTCTCTAATTAAGATTTTTGAAAAACTTTTTTGTTTTTTAGAGAAAAAAATTAATTTGAATGACTTATACAATTTTTTCTTCAAGTTTTTTGTTGATAAATATACTTTATATGATATTTTACTACATCATTAATATATCTTTATTTTCTAATTCATAAAGTTATTGAAATTATTTAATTTATTTCTTATTGAAAAGCTATTGCTTTTTTTTCAATTTGATTTTAATTTTATTGATGAAAATTTAATCATAAAACTATTAGTATATCAATGTTAGTATATCAAGTTTTTGACCAATCGTTATTTTGAAGATAAACTTTTATCCTGTACAATTCAATTTTTTTTAAACCTTAATGTGAACTGTGATTTATTTCTTTTTAAAAAAATCTTTATATAACTCAATTAGTTTTTAAGTATCAAACTGTATTACAACTTAATGATAAAAATTTATTTTTTAAAATAAATCAAATTAATATTTTAAGATTTATGAAAGACTTTCATTAGTTTAAAATTGTTCCAACTTTTAAAATATTCTAAGATTTTAAAAAACTAAATTTAGTTTTAAGTACCAATTTGTTTCTGATTAACAAGTTTTCAGATCAATTAATTTTTTTTTAAGTTTATCGAATTTCAAATAAGTTACTTATAAATAGATTCTAATAAGCTTTTGAACAAAAAAAAATTTCAACAAAATAACTGATCAATGAATTTGAGAAACTTAAACGGATTCAATTATGTTACTTATAAAAAATTTAAATAAACTTCTTAGTAAAAAAATTTGAGTAAACTTCTTAATATAAAAATTAAACTTCTTAGAAAAAAATATTTTCACTTTTTTAGTTGAAAAAATGTGTGTAAAAATCTAAATAAAATTTCTGTAAGTTTCTTAAAAAAAGCTTTTATACTTATAAAGGTTTTAAATTAGTTTATACATAAAACAGTATTTCTAACAATTTAGAAAGATAAATTTTTGGAGATTAACTTGAAATTATTTAAAGCTTATAACAAAATATCATTTAAATTTTGATTAAAATTTTTAATTTAAAAAAGCCATTGTGTTAGAAAAAAAATTAATTTTTTTCTTTTTTATTTAACTGACACCGGAAATAAAATATTTTAACAAAAATTTTAATTTAATCAAAGAAAAATAATTTGTATAAATTTATTGCAAATTTAAAGATATTTTTAGTTTTTTTAAGGAAATTTTTCAATTAAAAGAAATTAGAAAAATTTCATTTATTCAAATTGATTTTTATGTATTAAAGATGAAAAACTTAAAATCAAATCATCATAAAAAATATTTTTTATTTAACATTCAAGGTTAATTATTTGAATATCTTTATAAAAAATTATCAAATAAAATTCAATTTAAAAGAATTTTTCATGAAGATTTCAGAAGATTTTTTGTTAAAAAAAAAAATATTTTTTCAGATTCAAAATATTCAAAAGCTTTCAAATCTAATTTTATTATAAATCAATTGAAAACTTAATAAGCTTTCAATAGTATTCAAATAGTTTTTTTTATTGAACAAACTTATTTGTTTTATTAAGTTATAAACTTTAAATTAAATTACCTACTTAAGTTTTAATTTTATTAAATTGAAAACATTAAAATCATTATCAAAAACATACGAATAGTTTACAAAAATTAAAAGTTTTCTTTTTTTTACAAAAAAAAGTTTCCTTTTTTATTTTCTTTTGAAAATTTTGTTTAAAAATTTGGTTTTAAAAAATTTTATTTAAAAACTCTTTAATTTCTGATGAAATTTTTGATAAATTTTTTCATTTACTTTTGATTTACATTTTTTAAACTTTTAAATAGAACTTTTCTAAATAGTTTTTTAAAAATTTTTTTAAAAACATTTTCAAATAATTTTTTCATATATTTTTTCATATAAATTTTAATATAATTTTTCAACTCTTCCATATACTTTTTTTCTTTACTTATTCATATACTTTTTCATTTACTCTTTCACACACTTTTTCATTTACTCTTTCATATACTTTTTCATTTACTCTTTCATATACTTTTTCATTTATTCTATCAAATATTTTTTCATTAACTCTCATATACACTTTTCCATATACTTTTTATATACTTTTTTGATAAACTTTTGATAAACCCTTCATAAACTTTTTTCAAAACTATTCCATCTTTTTCATTGACTTCAATTTACTTTTTTAAACTGTTCATTTACTTTTCATTAAATTTTTTTAAACTTGTTATAATTATTTAATATTAGTCTATTTAGTTTCAACATAACTAAATAACTACTAGAAAAGTTATTTCCAAAAACATTCAAAAACTTTTGATAACTTTTCTAATTTTGAAAAAATTTTCTCTGAATATTTCTTTTTCTAAGTATTTTATTTTATTTCTATTATAATTTTAAATTAAAATCTAACTTTCATTCAAAAACTTTCATTCAAGAACCTTAATTTTATACAACAACCAACTTCAATACAACAACCAACTTTAATACAACAACCAACTTTATTACAACAACTAACTTTTTTTTATACCAAAACTAACTTTTTTACAAAAACTAATTCTTGTGCAAAAATTAACTTTATACAAAAACTTATTTTATACGAAAACTAACTTTGTTTTATAAATAACATTGTATTAGATCTAGCTTTATGTGAAATTTTTTTTCTTCTCACAAAATCTAAAATTCTATCACCATTTTCAACAATAAGCTTAATTTTCAATCAAAACTTTTGTTAAAACCTAATTCTTTATCAAAACTTTTATTTAAGCCAAAATTATCTTACGAAATTGTTTTAACTCAAATTTTTTTTTTCATCAAATTTGAAGTCTAATTTTTCTTAAACTAAACATTTTTTTTATTAAATTTCAAATTTGAATTTGAAAAAGTTTCTTAAAACTTTAATTTCATAAAAAGTTTTAACTTAAATTTTATAAAAAAAATATTTCCATTTTTCATATTCTAATACTAAAAAAATTATTGAACTTAACATTTTGTTTAAGCCAATTTCATATAATTTTATTCCAAATTTAACTTAATAACTTTATTCTTTTGTATAAAACTTCTAAAAACCTAAACTTTACTTTAATAATTTCTTTAATTAATAACTTGAATTTCTTCAATATTTAAACAACAAGAAGAGACACCAAAATTATGTAAATAGATAAAACTATAAAAGTTTATTGATTAAAATTTTCGTAAAAAAAACATTAAACTCAAAACTTCAAAAAAATAAAAAGCTTTTAAAATTGATAAAAGATTTTTGAAAAAATATTCAGAAAATTTATTTTCAGAAAAACTAAATAAAAAAGCCAGGAAAATTTTTAAAAAGAAATCTAAAGAAAGAAGATAAAAAAAACTCAAAATAAAAATTATAAGGAAAATTAAGAAAAAAAAATTAAAAAAAAATCTTTTTTTTTCAACAAAAAATCTATGTAAACTTGAATTTTAATTCAAAGGTAAAATTATTTTTAAACCTTTATTTTTATAAACTCGAATTATTATAAACTTAAATTATTATAAACTCAAATTGTTATAAACTCAAATTCTTTTTAACTCAAATTCTTTTTAACTTAAATTCTTTTAAACTTAATTTTTCATAAATTTTAAAACATTTAAATAAACAAAAATAGTTAACAAAAAATATAATTCAAACATCTTGAATAAACACTAAAAGTTGAAAAAACTTATAAAAATTTTCTCTTTAAAAACATTTTAATATTCGATCAAAAAATTCATCAAAAAAAATTTATAAAAATTGTAAAGATTTTAAATCTTAAACGTTTATTTTGCATCTACTTATATTAAGAGTTTCATTGAATTCAAATAAATTAAATATTCTTCAATAAAACTTTATTTGAAATTTTTTTTCAATTCATTATTGATAGACAAAAAAATTAAAAAGATGGAAAATTCACTTAAAATGTCAAACAAGTAAACTTTTTATTTAAATAGAAAATTATTTAAAGGTATCAAAATTTAATTTACAAACCATTTAAACTAATTATCAAAAAAATTAAGTTTATGAACTGTTGATCACTTCACTAATGAAACTCATATTAATAATTTATATTTAACTTAATTTAATTATAACTTAATTAACCATTATAATTATATTTCAATAAACTTTTAAAAAAAACTTTAAAGCTTAAAACAATTTAAAATTGAAAAGTATTAATTTGTAAAAATAACTTTTTTTTTTAATTAAAGTTTAAAATAAATACCTTGAAAAAAAATTATCTTCACTGTCCGCACTCATCTTTAAAACTATTTAGTTTTAATAAAATTCTATAAAAATGTATACAGTTATCTGAAAGCAGAAAAAAACGATTAGGTATCAAAATTTAAAGCGCAAAATCTAAAAAAAAAAAATTTTTTTTTCAACTGTTTGTCTTTTTATGGTATCTTGAATACTTAGAATTTTTAACATTTCATCATAGTGCTTTATCATAATTTTTTCCTAATATCAACTTGACTAATTAAAACAGTTTAATCCATAAATTGATTGATATATTTTGATTTGTTTATTAAAATTTACCTAAAAATTTTCTCTTTAGAAAAAGCCTTCTCACCTTTTTGAACAAACTTAGAGAAAATTTTTTTATCAATTTGTTTTCTTTTATTATAAAATTTAATTTCTTTTTTATTAATTAATTTCAAAAGTTTGCAAACAATTTTTACTTAAAAAAATTTCATCTTCTTAATAGTTTTCGTAATTAAAATCCTTTTCTATAAGTTTTTTTTAAAAAAATAAAATGAAAAACAAACAAAAACTTTTTTAGCTTAAATGTTGAAATCAATTTTAGAAAACTGATTGAAAATAATAAAAGAAATCAAACATATTTTAATCAACTTCCAAATTTATATAAAATAGTTAAAGTTAAATTAAGTTTGAAATGAAACTAAGATGAAAAAAAAAGAAAAATGAATTAGAAAAACAAAATTTAGTAATAAAATAACTAGATAGAAAGACTAGATATAAAATCTAGATCTAGATAAAAAAAACTTAGATAGAAAAAACTTAAATAGAAAAAATCTTAAAAGAAGAAACCTAAATAGAAAAACAAAATTAGAAAAACAAAGCATAAAATGAAGAAAGGTTTTTTAAGTTTAGTGGATAAAATTCTTTTAGTCTAAAAGACTAATTTTTAATAAATTGATTTAAGAAATTTCAATAAATTGACAAACACAAATAAAAGTTAAATTCTAATGTTTTATAAAGCTGTTTAGTTATTCAAAATAAAAATGAACCATCTTCATTATAAAGAAATTGTGTTTTTATAAAAATAGTTTAAAATAGAAAACAAGTTTAATAAAAAAAAAATTGATTCATCTCTACAAAATAATCGGCATTTCTTTCTTAATTTTCTAAATAATTATGACACACATTGATTTTTTGTTTGAATGTTTTCTAAGCATTGAAATTAAAATTTGATTTTTTTCTATTTACAATTTCTGTCAAAAAATATTGTCTTTCAATGCTTAATTAAAATTTGAAACTAAATTTTAATTTTTTATTAAACAAACTGTTTATCTTAATTCTATTTTTTTAAAAAAGATGAAAAAATCAATTTTAGTTTTAAATAAAGCTTTTCTTTATAAAGCTTATAAATTTTTTTAATGTTTAGTAACTATTTTAAAAGACTTATTTAAAATCAAAAGTTTGCATCAATTTTCTTTAGTCAGTTTTTATAAACAAATTTTAATCTTCTTTTAAAAAACAGATTTTTAAATTTAATTTAAATTTTGTTTTTCCTTTTTAAACTTGAAAAATCTTTATTTTTAAAAAGACACTTAGTTTTTAAAAAAAAATTTCAAAACTTTAAATTTAAATTTCAAAATTTTGGATTAGTATTTAGGAAAAAACAATTTTATTAAAAAATTGGAACTATGAGTCAAAAAATTTGAAAATAATCACAAGCTAATGATATAAAAAATTAAATTAGAAAACTTCAAAGTAAAACAAAGTGAAAACTGAAAAAAAGAAAAATTTGAGTTAAAAACCACAAGTATAAAAATTAATTCAACATTTTAAATTAAAAAAACTAAATTAAAACAAAAATCTTTATTGACAAGAAGCTAAGACAAAAAAGTTTAAATTAAAATAAACAAAAAAAAGATTTGAAAATAAAAAACAATTTAATTTAGATAAAAAATAATTTTTAAAAAAAATCCTGTGAATCGAAATAGAAAAAATATTATGAATTGGAATAGAAAAAATATTATGAATCAAAAAAGAAAAATAGTATGAGTTGAAATAGAAAAATAGAATGAATTGAAATTAGAAAAAGACTAAAGGAATTGAAAGAGAAACATTGTAAAATCAAAATAGAAAAACACTGTAAATCAAAATAGAAAAACATTGTGAAAAAAATAGAAAAATATAAAATTAAGAAGATTTTTATAAAATTAAATTAAACTTTTTCCAGTTTTGTTTTTTAAATTTTAAGAAAAATAAATTTAAAAAAATGAGTTATTGAATTTTTCAAAAGCTTATTTTGTATTTTAATTGAAAATTTATACATTTGAGTGTTTATTATAATTTGATACTTGAAAAATCTATTCTCTTAAATTAAATAATTAGCGATTTAAAGACTAATTTTAATTATTTTTCAGCTCAACAAATATTTTTTTCAGCCCAACAAATATTCTTTTCAGCTCAAAAAATATTCTTCTCTAAACAAAAAAAAATTTGGTCTTCTAAATTTTTGAAAATAAATTTGTTTAAAAAGTTCTAATAATTTGGTAAAAATGAAACTAAAAAATCTTTTTAACAAAAATCTTTTTTAAAGCTTCATTTATCTTTTGAAAATTTGATTTTTAAAAGTTTAGATATTTCTAAGAACTTTTAATTTTACATAAACTTTTTGAAAATTGTTAATAGATTAGTTTAAACTTTTAAAAGTTTATTGAAATAATCAGCTTAGTTATTGTTTTGAAGTTTCTAAATTTTGTTCAAATTAATTTGAAAATAAATTATCTATAAATTTATTCAAAAATTTAAAAAAACAGTTTAGAGAAAAAAACTAAAAAACGTGTTAAAAGTCTTAAAAAGCTTTTGTATTTGACAAATTAAGCTTATTGGATATGTTTTATGAATTAATTTTAATTTTAAAAATAAATTAATTTTCAATTATTGATATGAATTTTTGAATATGTTACACAATAATAAACAAGATTTTCTTTTTAAAAAAAAATTAAGTTTCATTTTAACAACAAACTCATTTTATAAAAAAATTAAAAGTTTAGTACTTAAAATTAAATTAATAAAATTCATACTTAAAATTATTCTTTTAAAAGTTTAACAATATTTTTCTGTAGGTTATTTTAATAAAGTTTTAACTTTTCTATTTAAATTAAAAATCATATTTTATATTCAAATAAACACTCAATATTCAAATAGAAAAAAACAACAAAAATCAATATTCAAATAGAAAATCATAACACTTGATAATTAAATAGAAAATCATAATATTTTATACTAAAATAGAAAACCATAAAATTCAAAATCAAAATAGAAAACCATAATAATGAGAATTGAATAAGAAAAAAAACAATTTTATACTTTTTTATATAAACTGTTATAATCGTTATTTGAATCATAAATTTTTAATACTAATTTTAAGAATCATAATACTTAGTACTAATTTAGTAAATCATAATACTTAATACTAATTTAGTAAATCACAATACTTAATTCTAAATTATCAAACAAATAGACTAAATTAGTTAACCATGAAACTATATTATTTAACAATAAAACTATATTAATGAATCATAATACTATATTAATGAATCATAAAACTGAATATATTTAAATTAAACTTTTAATTCTGAATGAAATTAGTTTTTTAATTGCTTAATATTGATCAGTTTTTATTTAGTTGGTAAAGTAAATTTCAATAAAGTTTAAAAATTAATTCAAATTTTTAGCCTAAACTTATGAATTTTTTAACACTCCATGAGAAAATATTTTTTAAACTCAATTTCTAATACAAAGTAAATTCTAAAACTAAATACAAATACAAAATTTTCTAAAAAATAAAAATGATAAATTTAAAATAAACTAAATAGTAAATTACGTAATTTATTTAAAATATTCAAATAGATTTCTTAAATATATTAAGTGTTAAATAAACTTAAATAAGTTTTATCATAGTTAACAGTTTTAAAAAATGCATCTTTATTTAAAACTCTTTTTTTACGTATCAAAATAATTTCACAAAAAAAAAAACTTTGTGTTTAAACTATTAATATTCAAAACTGTTTTTTATTTGTGTTTAATGATTTTTCTATTTTTTTTTATTAGAAACAACTATTTTCTATTTAAAAATAATTTTCTATTTAATAATACTTTTCTATTTGAAAATTTTTTTCTATTTTCAATTTAAAAATACTTTTCTATTTTGTGTTTAAAATTCTATTTTATGATTAAAACTTTATTTTCTGATTAAAATGTATAAAAGTTTATTAGTATAAAAATCAATTTTTAGAATCAATTTATAAAGAAACTTGTATTTAAAATAAAAATTTACATTTTCATAAAAAGAATTTTCTAAATTAAACTTTATTTTTTATTAAAAAAAAACATAAGCCTGTTTTAATATAACTCATATACTTTTTAATAAGAAAACTCTTTTTTTTCTATTCTAATTAAAAATCTATGTTAGTTTTCTAATTAAAAACTTATGTTCATAATTCAACATCTATATTTATTTTGATATTTAAAACTCATTTTATAGCCATAAATTTGTATAAAGAATTTACGTTTGTAACTTCAATAAAAAAAAAGTAAAATATTTTTCCATAATATTTCAAGTTCTAACTTACACAAAACTTATTCGAATATTCATCTAAATTTTATTTAAGTTCTTGTTTTATAACTTTTTTAATAATTTAAACTTTTTTTTATCTTCAATTCTCAGAATCAAAAACTTTTTATTTCTTTTCAAATTATCTAAAATAATAAAACTCTTAACTAATTCATAGTCTCAATTCCAAAATTTTTATAAACTTTTTTTTAAAGTATTGAAGTTTTCTTTGAATTAATCAAAACAGATAATTTTAGATTTAAGTAAATCAAAAAAATTCCATCTTAATGAAGAATGATTTTAGAAATTATCTATTTAAAAGGGATAATCTAAAAAATATTGTTTTAATAAAAGACAATCTATAAAATGAAGGTATTCAAAATGGTCAATCTATGAAATAACATATTTGGAATGGTAAATTTATAAAATAAAATATTTAAAATAAGCAACCTATGAAATGAAGTATTTAAAATAAACAATCTATGGAATGAAATGTTTAGAGTGGATAATCTATAAAATCATAAATTTATGATGGACAATCTATAAAATCATTCATTAACAATGAATTATCTATAAAATGAAAAAAGGATAATCTATAAAATTATATATGGAAAAAAATAATCTTGATTTTCATTCAAAAAAGAATAGTCTTTGATTGTAGATAACTAAATAATCTATAACTTTTAATACAGATTATCCATTACTTTACTCATTTAATAGAGATAATCTTTAATTTTTCATAATTAAATTAAAAAAAGTTACAATATTAAATTTAAAATTCTAATTAAATAAACTAAAATAACTTTTATTGATTAGAAAGGGAAATTTCTATGACTTCAGACTTTTAATTGTTAATCTATAGAAAGTTACAAATTTATTAATAAGTTTCAAAATTTTTAATTGGTATGGCTTTTTATAACAAGCTAGCAAGCTTTTTGAAAAGAGGTAAATTTAAAAATAAAAAGATAAAATTTACAATAAATCAATAAATTTATGAATTGATAGTTCTGAGAATAAAATTTATAGTTAAATCATTTGTGAAAAAAAGTTTCTATTTTTAATTTTTACCTTTTTTGTTCTTTTTTAAGCATTTTCTATCTCAAGTTAACATACCATTAGATTTGTAAAAAATGAAAAAAACACTTTAAATTTGATGAATTTTGAATCACTTTTTGAAAATGATGAAAATAAGATGAAATTAATAAGATAGCAATATTTTTATATAAATTTATTACAAAAAAATAAAAATTGATGACACAAATACTGTTTCAAGTTTAAAATACTCATAAATTAAATTGAACTCACCAAGTGTTTTAAATCAAAATAAGAAAAAAAAATTAAACCAAAATATAATTTTAGAAAAAAACAGAGAAAAAAAACTGAATTAAAAAACACTGAAAAAAAGACTAAAACAGAATATTCCAAATAAAAAACTAAATCAAATTACACAGAGAAAAATATTTAAATCAAAATACACTGAAAAAAAGACTAAAACAGAATACACAGAGAAAAAAATTGATTCAAAATACTTATGGAAAAAAACTAAATAAAACAACGTGAGAAAAATTGTGATTAAAATACACTAAGAAAAAAAAGTTTAAAAAAACCATAGTAAAACGAAAGAATAAAAATAAAAACACAAAATAAAAAAGTTTTAATTTAAAAAAGAGTGAAATTAAATTAAAAAAGACAAATCTTGAAAAGAAGCAATTGTTTAATTAGCTGTTGAAAATTTTAAAGATTTTTTGTAACATTGTAATGAAAACTAAAAATGTAAATAATTTGACCTTCACAAAAATTTGATTTAAATTAAAAAATTTTTTGCTGAAAGAAGTAAAATTTGATCAAAAATTTAAAGATAAAAGAACAACAGACAATTTAAGTCAAATTTTAAGTAAAAGCTTAATTCTTTAATTATGTGACGTGTATTTCAAGTAGTTGTATTATAAAAATTTGTTTATAATGTGTTATCACAACTTTTAAATGTTTTCAAATCTTTTGTAACCAAATTTTCCATTTTTTTTGTAAAATTATTATGTAAATTTTATCTATTTAAGCTAATCAAAGTGATCATATTAAGAATTTTAGTAAAATATTTAAATTTTTCTCTTCTTAGCTAAGAATTATTCTCTTATTCATTTTTTAATTTACTTAACCAAATACTTTTGAACCTCATTTTTCAAAATGACTCAAATTTTTTTAAACTTTCCTTTCATTAAAAAACTTTCTACATTTTTTTTAGTCGAATAATTCAATTATATTTTTTTGTGGTTTTTATTTATTCTAACACATCAAGTTCATTTAATTTTTCAGAACTTTATTCAAATAGACTTTACCTTTTTTTTCTCTCAAATTTATTGGTTTTTCGATTAAAAAATTACCAAGTTTTTTTTTATTTTTTGCTTTTTTAACTTTGTTTCTTTTTTGTTTTCTTATTTTATTTCTTATCTTTTTTTTTTTATTTTTTTTACTATTTTTTGTTACTCACTTGTTATTCCTAATTTTTTCTAGTAGATTTTTTAAATTGAACAACTTTTTGAGAAAACTATTTACAGTTTTTTATTAAAAATTTTTCTCATTTTTCTCAAAATTATCTTTAATTTTTAGATAAACTTTTTAACTATTTTATGAACTAACTTATTTCTACTATTTTTTCAACTATTTTTCAACTATTTATGGAACTAACTTTTAACTTAATTTTGAATTAAATCTTCACTATTTCAATCTAAATCTTTACATTTTTTAACTAAATCTTCCTTTAAATTGAAGTCTTCATTATTTTTTTCAGACTGATACTTCACTTATTTTAAACTAACTTTTTAATAATTTTTGAACAAATTTTTCTTTGTCATTTAAGCTAAATCTTTTTTTTATTTTTAAATAATTTTTTTAATTTAAAATAACTTTTCAAATTTGAAAAAAAATTTTCACTTTTAAAAAAGTTTAATAAAAAGGTAGAAATTAAAAGTTTTGAAAAAAACGTATAAGTTTATTAAAAGTTTAACATAAATTATGATAAATGTTATTTAGTTAAATTCATAAATTAAACTTCTAAAAAATTTTGACAAAAAATTTAAAAGAAACTTTTTTGTTAAATATTTTGTTTAACTTTTTGTTAAACTTTTTGTCAAAAAATTTGTTAAACTTTGTCAAAATTTCACCTTTACCATCAATTCATTGATTTTTTATTTCAAAATTTTTCTCAAATTTCTTTAAATCATTCAACTGTAGTTTTGTTTAAACTTTTTGAAAAAAAAAATTATCTTTAAAAAGAAAATTTCTCCAAATACCTTATAATTTTGTAGAAAAAGTTTATTTTAAAAAAATTGCCTTCAATTCACAAAAACTTCTCTATTTATTTAAAAACAACTCAATTTTTTATGAAAAGTATTAAACAAATTTTAAACATTGATATAATTTGTGAATAAAACTTAAATTTTAGGCAAAAATTAATAAGTTTTGAATAAACTAAAAAAATTAAAAAATTTTAACTCATTAAAGTATTTTTCAATCAAAAATTATAGTTTTTCAAAAGTTCTATAAAAATGCACGACATTCTCATTAAAACATGTAAAAAAAAAAAATTTATTTAAAAAAAAAATCAGAAAATTCCTATTTTAAAATACAATCAAATCATCTTTAATTTCATTTTATGCTTATTTTGACATATTTAAAAAGATATTTTTAGTTCTTTATCGTCACTAAAAAATTTTATTTCAAATAAACTTATCTTCTTTTTAAAAAAAAAAACCTTACACATTTTTTATCAAATTTTTATATTCTTGCACAACCTGATATTAAAGACACCTTTTAGAATTTATTAGCAATTCTTATGTTTTTTAAAAGATAATTTTTTGTTTTGTTTTTTGAATGTAAAGACTGTGGTTTTATTTATTTTAAATTTTCTTAAGTTTTTTTTTTCTTTTTTTTGAAAATTTTATTCTTCTTTTATTTTCTTCAGTTTTTTCAACACTTTTTTTTTACCAGGTTTATATATATATATATTTATCAAGTATTAAGATCAAATTTTTCTAAGATCTTTCTTTTTCAGATTTATTTTATGTTTTATCTATTTGTTAGCTATTGTTTAATCATAATTAAAGAAAAAATAAATAATTATACCAAAATTAAGCTGAATAAAAACAAAAAAAAAGTTTACCAGACAAATCGACCAATGCTTTATATTATTTATATTTAAAGATTATCTAAATAAACTCATAATAAAACTTATTAGAAGTTCTTTTAAATAATCTAAATTTATTAATTATAGATAAATTATTTGCTCATATTATAAAAAAAAAAAATGAAAAATATAATTTATTTTAAAAGAACTTCTAATAAGTTTATTATGAGTTTATTTAGATAATCTTTTAACTTATAGATATAATATAAAATAAAGATACATTAATATAAATTCTAATTAGAATAATCTCACTTACCTTTAAGATTATTCTTAATTTATTTAAATAACTCAATCCAATCTAATCATCAACTAACAGAAAATACACAAAATAAACATGTGAATAAATCAAATACCAAATTTACACAGGCGCCATATTTAATTTACAGAGTTTTGTTTGAAAAATTGAAACTTGATATAATCTATTCATCATTTTTGAATAAATTTTAATTTAAAATTGTTAATATTTATAAATTAAGTGATCTAATTTCTTTTTAAATATCAAAAATTATACTTTTGTATTTTAAAAAGTGATGAACAAATGAGTAAATTTTTGAAATTAAAATTATTAAAAAAACATGTTTATCATAAAAAAGTCTACTCTAATAATTTGAAAAATAATCAAATTAACATCATAAAACGAGAAAAAAATTTAAATATTTTGATTGATGAAAATCATTTTCACAAAATTATTCAAAAAATTAAAAAAAAAAGAGTTTAAAAAAAATTACGAAACTTTGATAAAATTAAACTTTTATTGATATTAAAATTGAAATAAGATAAAGTATTATAAATTTTTTGTTTTACGAAACCAATTAAGCTATTAACTAATAATTTAATTTTCTGTTGAAATCGAACCTAATTTTATAAAAACTATGTTTTATAGTTCGTAGATAATTATTTAAGGTAAAAATAATAAAAAATTTTTGTTAATTTTAAAAATAGGTATAAAGAATATTTTATGAACTTTAATCTTTTATATAAAAAAAAATTGTTTTTGACAAGCTTATATCAAGGCATTTAAACGATTAAATTTTGTTTTTTTTTCTTTCAAAGATTATAAATAACATAAACAAATATTGAATTTTATATTAACAAATTTTACCTAATTAATAATTTCACTTAGTTCTAAATTTTATGGTTAATAATAATTTTATTATGATCAAAATTTGTTTTTAATAATTTTTTTCAAATTTATCTGATCGAAATCAAAAAAGAATAGCAAATTTAATCCATAAATTTAAACTAAATAATAATTAAAATTTTATTCAAAAACTATTCAAAGTTTTATTATAAATAGTAAGGAAATAAAAAAAACTATTCATGAGACTATACTCAATAGTGTCTCTAAGTTTATAATCAACAAAGAGTTTAAGTTTATATTAAATAATGTCTTCAAGTTTACATCCAATAATTTTTATTAATCTATACTCAATATTGTCTCTAAAATTATAACTAACAACGTCAATAAGTTTATAATCAACAATGCCAATAAGTTTATACTCAATAATGTCCATAAGTTTATACTCAATAATGTTTATAAGTAAATACTGAGCTAAGTTTAAAAATCAATAATCTTTAAAAGTCTAAACTTAACAACATTTAAAAGTATATAGTCAAAAGTGTTTAAAAACCTATACTTATAAATGCTTAAAAGTTTATTTTTAACAAAAAAAAATAAACAAAATTTTATGCTAAATAATAGCATAAGTTTTTATACTGAATAATAATCATAGTTTCCATAATAAACAATTAAGTTTTCAATACTAAATAACAAAAGTTTCCATACTAAATTAAGCTAAAACTTTTCCAACTAAATAGAAAAAACTATTTTTTAAATAATCTAAAAAAATCTTGATGCTTAATAATAATCAAATTTTTTAAGCTAAATCAAAACTTTGTAAGTTTTAACTAAATAATACTGTTTATGATTAATTTTATAGAAAATTTCATGTTAAACATCAAAAAAAAAATCATGCTAAATATTACAGAAAACTTAATACTAAATAATTTACAGAAACATATAAATAATAGAAAAAAATATTTATAAAGAGTAATAATTAAAATTAATATAATCAAATTTTTATCCTAAATACTAATAGAAATCGTATCCTAGCTGATAATGAAAAACATATTTGAAGATAAATAAAAAGTTGTCTCTTATAAAAATATTTTTTTCAATAAACTCTGTATTAAGGTATAATCAAAAACAAAATTGTATATTAAGTATAATCAAATGATAGTTTTCCTAAGTTAAAAACAAAAAAAAACTTTTCAGTAAAATTAAAAACAAAACAACATTCTAAACAAAAATATCCAAATACTTAAATTTTGTTTTGGAAAAAATAAAATTCATTTTATCTAATTATCAAACAAATTTAGGTTTTAAATGTAAATAAGTTGTAAACAATTCACAACAATCTAGAAATTTTTCTAAAAACAAAATATTTCAAAAAACAAAATTAAAGTGTTTAAGCATTAAAAAAACAATGTTCTCAAACAAAATTATATCCCTAAGTTTAAAAATTATTTAAAAATTTAGAAAAAGAGTTCTAAATTATTAATTAAAATTATTAAAATTTTTCAAAATAACTAGTATTTGATTCTTGAGAGCTTAATTCGATAAAAACCTCTTAAGCTTAAAAATTATTTGTTAATAATTAATTAGTTTTAAAAATTTTAACAACAATTGAACAATTTAAATTTTTAAAAACATTTTCTACTAAAAACTATTCTTTTAAATTCTTACAAATTTTTACTACACAATTTACAAATTATTCAATTAAATTACTAAACAATTTTAATTTTTTTTTACTGAAAGTAACTCTATCTATTAAAAACTTTTATAAGCTATTATTTTGTTTTTAAAATTGTAAAAATAGTAAACAAAAATGAGATATTTTTTAAGACGTTTCATGAATACAATGTCTAATGTAGAAATACTCCATGATGTCAATAATAAAGAATTTTATTCTTTAATGAATAATAAGAAAGGTAATTTTTTCCAAATTAATCATTTTAATATTAACTAGAATTTAGGTTTAAGAATTTTTTTTCCACTAAAAAACACCATTACAATGATTAGTCTTATCAAACTTCAAAATTAAATTTTTTTGACAGTTTAAGAATTTGATTCAAATTGCTTAAAAGAAAACATGTTTATAATAATATTTAATTTATTCATTTATTCATTTCAGAAAATTTTTCTATTCCTTTTAATAGCTTATTTATCATATCGTTTTTTGGATAAAAATACGATAGATTATTTTCATACAGAAGTTCCAATTGAATTTCGTGGTTCAAATTTAGCAACTAATATGTCTAAAGTAAGTTATTTAAAAAATAATTAATAGAAAATTTATTAATTGAAAATTAATTGTTTTTAGTTTGCTTTTGATTTTGCTAAAACAAATAACTTAAATATGAAACTTACATGTACGTATCTACAAAAACGTTTGGAAAAATCATTTAAAAATGAATATGATAATATTTTAGTAAAATAATTTATTTCTTGTTATTTTCTTATTTTTTTTTCAAATTTTAAAATAAACATTTTGTTTAAAATCATAATTTAAATTATTTAAATTATATCTTTTTAAACTGAATTTAAATTTGTTAATATAAACTTTAAAAAAAATGATTTTATTTAAGAAAAATTAAATTGAAATTTTTAAAACAAGAACTATAATTAGAAAATATTTTTAAAGAAAAATCAATTAAAAATTAGAAAATAATTTAAATTTAAAAATTTAGAAAAATTTTTTGAAACAGAAAAATATAAAATGGAAAGATGAAAATAGAAAAATTCAAAATAGAAAGATAAAAAAAATAAAACTAAAAAAAAACAAATAGAAAATCAGTCAAATATTAAAAAAAAATTAATTTTAGTAAGTCATAATAAATCTAAAAACTTAATTGAAATCTCAAAGTTTAATTAAAAATTAAAAATATTGATCAAAAATTATAAAGGTGTTTATAAAGTTAAAAATAGAAAAGCAAAGATAGAGAAATGGTTTTTAATAAAGAAAAAAATATATTAGAATATTAAATTAAATAATTAGAAAATAGATCCAAAAATTTTGATTTTGAAAAATGTTTTAAATTAGTAAATAAATTTATAAATCAATTAAAAGAAAAAAAATTTCAATCCAAGTAAAAAAATAAAGAAAATAATTAAAAGTTTAAAAAAATTAGTTTTAGAAGCTTATTAATTCTTTAAAAATGGCTTAAGTTAAAAAGAGTTTTCAAGTTTGTTTATATCATTTATAAAAAGATTAATTTTCTTTTTAAAACAAAGGCAAATTTTAACTTCTTAAAAAAATTTTTTAAAAAAAAGATGATAAAGTATTTTTATAAAAATGTAATCAACTTTTTTTTTAGATACGAATCACAGAATTTCAAAAAATGAGTCACTTCAATTTTTTTTAAATTTTTTACTTATTTCAAACTTAAGTCAAAATTATTCATAAAAATCCTTTAATGCAAAGTAAACGTTTACTTAATTTTTTTAAAAACTTAGTTTAATCCCAATTTAAATTCAAAATAAAGAGAAAAACTAGAAATCTCAATATCCAAAAAAAAAAATCAAAAAATACAATCAACAAACCTAGAGAATTTTTTGTTAATTTTATAGTTAAATCGATTTCTTATATAATGTGATAGTTTAATTAGTGTTTTATAGAATAGATCTTAATTTAAAATAAAAAAAAATTTTAAAAAAAGTTGAGATTAAATAAAATTTAAAAAATTTTTAGAAAACAAATCGCACAAATCTATTAGGTTTTTATTCAAATTGAAAATATAGTCTGAATGCGTTCTTCTAATTAAACAAATCTACTTTTATTTAATAAAAGGTGGTTTCAAAAATTTATAGATGGCATAACAAGTTTAAATTTAAAAAAAAAAATTTCCTTATTAAAATTTCATTTAAAGAGTATAAGAAAGGTTGGAATAAATCAAGGTAAAATAAAGAATATTTAAATGGCGTGCTTTGTAATGGTTAAAGGTGAAATCTAATGAAGAAAATTTTAAAGAACAAACAAACAAAAATAATCTAACAAAACTTCTTTTATGTTAAAAGATTTTTTTGTTTCTGATTAATGCTAACTTTAAAATATTTAAAAAAATTATAAATTTACTTGGTATATACCAATAATCTTGTGCTTGCTGAGAAAGAATGCAAATTACGATTTTAAATTTCAATTTTTTCTACCTATAAAACACAAGCACAAAGAAAACGCGTATCTGGTTAGTATTTGTATTCAAAAGAGTGAAGAAATGCCATTTTAAGAAAGAAAAAAAATAAGTTAAGACTAAGTGTTTTTAACTTTGAAACACGTTTTTTTTTTAAATTCAAGAAAAGGTAAACACGCATCTAGACCAGGGTGTAGGCTTTTTTCTTTTCTTTTTTTTTGCATTAAATTGCTTTAGATTGCAGCTCAGTATGGCCACCAGGTATAATCTTTAGCAATCAGCGCGCGTTCACAAGTGCAAATAAGATTTAACTGAAATGTGAAGACTTAAAAAATAAATTATTTGGGTACACAGTAAAACTTTATAGAAATTTTTTAAAAATCTGAATTCAATTGAAGAATAATGTCAGCGGGAGTTGAGGCGAGAAAAAATGGACATTTTGGTAATGGTAAAAATTTTAGTTGAAGATACACACCAAAAAAAAACCACTGCACAACATCAAAATCATTTCGTGTTGTTTTTTTATTTTGGATGAAGGTCAGGTTGGACAAGTTCAATAAAATAAAATAAAAAAAAAGGACTTATTTATAAGCAAAGGTATACAGTTTGGTTATATTTTTGTATAAGTTGATGATGGACAATAAAAAAAGTTTCCTCTCTAAAATATTTTTAAAACTTGCACGCATAAAAGCATATTTTTCTTGAAACGTGTTTTGCGTGTTCTGTACTTTATCAAAGCATCCACCAAAAAAAGTCATCATTTATGCTTTTTTGAAATTTTTTTTTGTCAAGATAATTTAAAAAGAAAAAACTTATTTTTAATTATTTTAGACTAATTTTTTTAAATAATTTAAAATTCATCTTGACTATAATATTAACTTATTGTTTTTCCTTAATTTGTTGATTAAACATCGACAATTACCTCTACCAATTTTTTTTACTGGACCAATGTAAACATTAGCCTCTATTAAGGCCTCATCACACGCTAAAAATGTTTACAAAAATAAGGCATTTTCAATAACATAAAATTTTTGAATTACAATACGCGTGCACGAAAAGTTTTAGAAAATTAATTTTTTTGAAGTAAAGGATTATCGAAAATTTCCCTTAACTTTAAAATAAAACATAGATAAACTTTAATAAAATGATGTATTTTCATCAATTTTAAATGCGTAATTAAAATTTTATAAACAAAAAAAATAATTCACAATACCAGAAACATTTTTTCAAAGTGTTTAAAACATAAACTTAAAGTTACTGCCGTTCTTTCTTCGACCGAAATTACATCTTTTTTTTTGTTTCTTGTTTTTACAACTCAGGTTTCTAGATTTCACATAGTTATGGTGTAATTTTCTTTTAAATCATCCATCAACTTATGAAAATATCCATAACTTTTTCTTTCTAAATAAATGTCGTTTACCCATTTCTTTTTTTTATTAATTTTAACATTTTATTTCTTAGAATCTTCTTCTATTATTAAGTACCTTCTAAATGCAATATAAGGATCCATTTTAATTAATATTAGATTTTTAATAATTATGTAAAATAAATTTTTTTGCTTATAACTTAAGAAAAATTTGAGAATAAGTTTTAGCTTTGTGAAAATTTTTGAAAGCGTGTGACGTTTAAAAAAAAAACCTAAACAAATTTGTTTTTTCTTTAATTTTTTTATGTTTAATCTTGTTATTTTTTTTAATGTAAAGAGGCCTTAAAAGAAAAGTAGTAAAATTAAAATAGAAGTTATTTTTCATTCAGAAACAGTTCTAATATGAATTATTTTTTTATAGAAAATTATTTTTTTGAGATAATTTATTGAAAATCTTTAATTTCTTAATTTACAAATTTTTGAAATTTAAAATGAAGAAATTTGTTTTAGAAGTTTAAGTAGATTTTATAGAATCAGCAAAAACGCTATTGATGGAGATGCAAATCGAATTAAAGTTTGTTCTTCTTTAAATGATGATGGTTTAACACCTTCAATTGGTTTACTTATTTCAATAAACAATTATATAGATAAAAATAAATTAAGAGATAATATTAAGTTGTATGCTATGATTAGATCAAGACCAAGGGATTTCGTTTATCCATATGCAGAAGTAAAACAAATGTTATTTGAAGTTAAACAACTTAAACATTTAGTTTCTGGTTTTGTTTTTGGTATTCTTCAAGAAGATGGTATTTTAGATTAAAAAAAAATGAATCTTTTAGTAGATGCTAGTGAAGGTAGAGAAAATACATTTCACCGAGCGATGCACTATTGCAAAAACCCATATATATTTTTAGAAAAACTTATTAATTTAGGTTTTAAAAGAATACTTACTAGTGGTCAAATGCCAACTGCTGTAGAAGGCATTAAAAAAATATTAAAAATAAATAATGGTCGTTTAAAGATAGCTGTTGCTGGAGGAATTACAGATGAAAATTGTGAAGAATTTTTAAAAAGTCTTGATACAAATGAACATCATTGTTCTGCGAGAAAGCTTTGTGAATCTAAATTACTAACAGATACTAATAAAAAATATAGTTATTTTTTAGCAGATCAAACTGTCATTTCTAATATAGTTGAAAAAAGTAAAAAGTATTTTAAATGAATTCATTTGTTGAGCGCCGCTAACTATTATGTTATAAGCTGCTACATCTAGTTATAGTTAATTTTTTATCCAAGTTGAACACATCTAAATTAATTTAAGCTATTGTGGTTATAATTAATTCAAATTACTTAGGTAATACTGTTTTACTTTAGGTGTCTCATGCTAAATCCTAGTAACTTGCAGAACTTATTTAATAAACGTAAATACCAAGATATATTAAATTGTCAATAATTTAATAACTTGATAAGTTTAGACTAAATCAATATTCAAATTTGAAAAATTTAAAAAAAAAAAGGTTTAAGATAAGAGTTTTTTATTAAGATTAAAGACTTTTTAATTTTTAATTTAAGAAAAAATTAAGAATAGATAAAGATTAATATTTTTTTTCAACAGTTTTATACTTTTAAAATGGAATTTTAATTTTTAGCTGCACGTGTTTATGAGAAAAGCTAAATTTGAGTTTTAATTTTTTTTTAAAAATAAATTTTTTTTAAACTCATGTCTATGAAATAAAACTCTACTAATCTGTTTTTTGAAATCAAATTTCAATACATTAAAAGAAATTTGATTTTACTAAACTAAAACTTTGATAGATTTTGATTTGAAAATAACTTTGATATTAATTTTTGAATAAAGTTCACTAGAAAAAGTTATCTTAAAGAAAATTTTTGATTTTGTTGAATAAACAAGTTCATTCTTATTTCAAAAAAAAAAAATTTAAAATCCTTGTCTATACAAGAAAAATATTGAAAACAAAAAGAAATGGTCTACTAGATGACCAGTATTTGTAATTACTTTTTTGGTTTATTTTAAATCAAAAAGCAATAGAGCAGCAAGTTTTTTTTGCCGCAAAACCCAATTAAGTTTTCAAATCTTCTTATCACAAGAGCATTCAAAAAATTTTGGTGAATGTAAAAAAAGTCTATGAAAATCAAAAAAAAATCTTAAAAAATATAAAAATTTTTATTCTTAAAATAACAAAAGAATTGCTTTTTAAATGAAAATTTCACCGAGTTAGTAGTTATGTTAGACAAAAAAAAAGTGTATCAAAAGACACGTAACGAAGCGTCACATAAAAAAAAACGCCCTTCATATCCACAGATGCTAAACGTAAATAAAAAGGTGTTTTAACAAAATGTATTTAAAAAGAAATTTTTTTTTAAAATCAAACCTAAAAGTAAAAATATCAATAAAAGTATAAAAATTTAAACTGAGAAACAAGTGTTGTAAACAATAGTTAACTAAAAAAAAAAATATTAAATTCATCTGATCATCACGTACTTTAAATGGGCATTAAGCTAAACAAAAGTTATTATAAAAAGTCGAATAAAGCAAACATAAAATAGAATAACAAGTGGCTGTCGATGTACTAGTTTACTGAACAGCTTAGATTTTTTTTTCTTTATAATATTAAACGGACCAAACGCGCTACTAGTCAGACCAATTAAGCGTTAATTACATTTTGTTGTGCTACTATTTTAAAGCTTTTGTTATACCAATAAGTATGCGAAGAATTTTTTTACTGATGGTTCAAACGCGTTTTACAGATTCTTTCAAAACCCGCCAGCGCATCTTCCCAGTTAATTATTTTATTTTACTTTTTTTTTTTTTTTGCAAAAACTTATTTGGTACTTTTGGTTTATAAAAACATTTTAAAATTTATCCAAAATTTTATCTTTTTCAGAGAAATTTTATTGAAATTCTTTAATTTAGTAGACATGTGTGAATGTTAATTTAAAAAAAATAAGAAAAAAGTATTTTCTAATAAAATTCTGAATAAAATTAATGTTGTTAGTATCGTGATTCGGACTATACAGATAAATATAAAAACACGATTATAAAAAAGGACATATATACAAATTTAAAGAAAACATCATTCTAATTTAACTACCTGTATTAAGTGAGATAAACCTGTTTTTATACGTAAAACACGAATATGCTACTTTAACATCGTGCGATTAAACGTGCATAATGAGTATTCTATTAATTTAAAAAATAATTCACTGTATTTGAAAACAGTAATCATTTTTTTTCTTAAAAAAAAATCAAAAATAACTCAAATTGAATGGAATTATTTAATTTTATTTAATAAACCAGAAAACTTATCTTACTGAATAATCTAATAAAACTTTTATAACCAATATAATTTCAACCGCAAACTTGAATTTTTTAATTGCACGTGCATTATTTATAAATGAAAAAAATAAAATTGAACTTAATTTAAAATTATGCTTTTGACAGGAAAAAAGCCAGGTGGTCATCGTCTATTAGATCAAGCGAGGAAAGTTATCAAAAATAAATTATGAAAAAAAAAACAGAAAGTGTGGACAGGTAAAAAAAAAAGAAAAGACAAGTGAATAAAGAATAATTTGGACATTATATAAGCGTTCATTATAACTTGATTCAACAGGTAATTTTATATTATCATAAAAAAAAATATCTAGACTATTAGTTTTGGTCAATTTATATTATCTAACTTGTTTGCGTTCAACTATTTTAAAATAAAATTTAGATAATCTTTTATTATTATAAGATCATGTTTCTGTTCAGTATTTTCTTTATCTAAATATAACGTGTATTTTGAAATTTTTTTAGTTTGTCTTTGATTTTTGATTATTTTATTTTGGTATAATTCAAGCCTCAATGCTTAAAAATTCTTTTTTTATAATTTTATATATAACTATTTTGATTATATTTAATATATACTATGAATATGAGTGTGTGTGTGTGTGAAAAAAAGCTAATCTAGCATCACACATCGTAAAAATGCAGTTTTTTTTTTCTATTGTGTTTCCGCTTGTTTGCTCGTTCGCAATTATGCAGACTTGAATTGTAAAAGGGCTCGGTCAATCAGATCAACAAAAGGCTAGGTAAATGAGCTACTTGCTGCCCTTTCACAATCTAATGTTGAACCAAAAATTTATAAAAAATCTTCAATTATATAGATTTTTTTTTATTAGAAAATTAAAAAAAAAAGAATGATGATGCTCGAAATTGACTTGATGAGGAGGTAGACATACTTAAATTTAACATGCACATAAACTCATAAAGGTAGATTTTGAAAACAAATTTAAAAAAGAAATCTAATTTAAAAAACAAAAAAATGAAGAAGAAAAATTTTAATCTTCAAACAAAAGTTTAAATTTTAATATTTTTAAACTACACGCATTCACCACAGGTAAACAGGTGAATAAAAGAATTTTTTTTTTTTTTTTTTGCAGAAAAAATATTTTTTCTTTTAAAAGAATTTAAAAAGACAAATACTTTATTTGATATTAAAGTTGACAATTGTTTATAAAATCAAATTTTTTTTATTTATTTTCTTATTAAAAAGCAGTCGGGTAAAAAAGTAATTTGAACAAAAAAATTTCTAATAAAAAAGCTGTATCAATTTATTTGAGTCAATAAAGGTATATGATTACCAAATTTTAGGTTTTTATTTTCAGGTTGTAAGCTATGGATAATTTAATAGTAATTTAATCATCTATATTATTACTTTAAACAAACTTTGAACTATAAATATTAAGTAGCTCTACTAAAAGTACAAACAATAATATTTCAATTTAAAGTGTTATAGCGTGAATATGATATTAGAATTTTGTTTTCCTAATTACAAAAAAGTAAAAAAAATTAGCCATATTTGAAAGCTTAAAATTTGAAAAAAAAAAAATTTTTGATTAGTTCATGAAATGATATTTTGATTTCTAAATTATTTAGTATTTTTAAAACTAATTCAATTTAAAAGCTAAATTTAGTTTTTAAAATTATTTTCTTAAAAAAATTTTCATTTTGTTTTCTTTTCAAAAAATTTTGGTTTTTTTCCCAAATACTTTAGTTTCTTTTCAAACTATTTTAAGTTTCTTTTAACTTTTAATATTTTAAAATTAATTTTAGTTTGATATAAAAAAAATTTTTCATTTATAAATATAAATTTAGTTTTTAATTAGCTTTTAATTTTATCGAATAAAAGAGACTCATAAAACTTTGTTTTTATGCAATACGAACTTTATTCTTCTGAAATCAGAATAGATAAAGAAACCATTTATAATTAGTGATGCTTAATTTAAAAAAAGCGAATATGCTACAATTATAGTCTTTTATCAAGAATAAACTTTATAACACTTTTATTAAAAAGTAACCACTGATTTTTGAAAAAAAATTTTTTAGTAACAATTCATTACTAATTTAACCACTAACCACATTGTCACACTTGTGTTCTAGATGTTATGCTTTGATGAGTCTATCTTTATCCATCTGAGTCTGTAGAATTTTTCTTAATTTAAAAGACAAGAGACAAAAAGAATTTATTATTAAAAAAAAAAACGCCTTTCTTTGTTTTGTTAGACGACACTCTAAAAAAGACAAGTGACAAGTTTCGAAATTGAAATTTACCACACGAAATAGACCAGGTCTAAACTATACAACGACCTTTATTTATTTTTTGCTACTTTTTACTTTTAAAAGTTAAAAAAGTTTTTTGGGTAGTCAAAAATTTTAGTAAATATTCAGCAATTGTTTTTTTGGTAAAAAAGAAAAAAATTCATTCTAGCAGAGCTTTTAAAGAATGGTTGAAAGTAATTTGGTTTTTAAAGCTTTTAAAAAAAAAATTTGATTCTATTTTATCTTACTTAAACTTCACCTATCTATCTTCTCAAAAATCATCAGCATCTAGCATACAGCTGTGAATTGATTGTGTCAAATAGCCATTGTTTGCATGCACTCAATTGCGACCTATACGCATGCTCAAACCAACAAGTGTTTTTTTTTTTTTTTTAATCTTTTCCATCATCATCTCATAGTCTAATTATGATTCGCATCACTTGTATTTGGACATCATTTTATTAATTGTTTCGTTTTTTCTTTTAAATTTTTCTAGAACACAATTTTAAAAATGAATCATTTTAGAAAAACTTTGTTATAATTTAAAAAATTAACTGAAATATCTTAAATCCATTGATGGACAAAAAGTAATTTTACTGTTCAAATTAATAGCTCTTCATTAATTCATCAATAAAAACCTTACTAAGCTTACTTAAGTTAATTTTTTTTTTGTAAAAGCTAATTGTTAAGCTAATTGTTGAGATAATTATTAAGCTAATTGTTAACTTCTTAATTAATAATCTAAAAAGATCAATTTTTATTGTAAACTTTTTATTAGCCTTAATTTAATAAGAAATTAAATAGGTTTTTATTTGATGTTTTAGTATCAATAAAAGTTTACTTAGAGGATTGAAACAAATGCCACTAAAAATTTTTAATCCCTAATTGATAATTTTTTTCAAGCAAAATTAATTATTAGATAATTGAATATTTTATACTCATAAAATTGATTATTAAGTTTTATGATTATAAAACCCTATTATTTGCAAGTTTAGAGAAAAAGTTTTACCATGGTATTTTTATCAAGTTATTTTTTATGAATAAAGCTAAATAAAATTTTTATATTGATTAATATTTGAACGTGCAAATTAAAACTTTACAGAATAAATTACATGCAAACGGAAGTATAATATATTGAATAATTTTTGTGTTTTATCTATAGTTAAAGAAAACTCGTGTTAGTTTAAATACACTTGCGCAATTAAAAAAAAAGTTCTGTCGGCCAAGCGCAAAAGGCACGCGTTTTACTCGTCTTTTTCAAACACGTTCTTTGTAGCTCGCGATTTAATGTTTTGTACATACAAAAGTTTTGTGTGAGTGTCCAAAAATTAAGAGACTGCGCTACTATTTCTTCGCTGATCATTCATATTATAATAAATTTTTACCTTCTTATTTTTGTCCACTAAAAACCACGTACAAAACTTTTCAAAGATTGAGTTAAATGTAAAAAAGAAATTTTTTTTTTAGGTTTGGTCAGATAAAGAATGACAATAGCTTTATTGATTTTGATTTTGCTAAATCAATACACGTTCAAAAAAAATTTATGTTTTTTGCCTCAATTCACAAGCATATGAGTTATGATTTCTTAGTATCATTGGTTTTATCTTCATCAATATGCACTTAAAATTTATTTTAAGATTTTTTTATTCAAGTAAAAACGATTCTTTTTTTTTAAACTTGACATTACAAAAATAAGGTGCAGTAAATGAAGTTGTCTCTAAAAATAAAACATTAGTTGTAACTTCCGCTTTTTTTAAAGTTTGTGCTAAAAAAAAATTGCAATAAATTTAAGACAACTTTTTAGTTAGCACTTTTTTAAGACACGAGTTTGAAGCGTACAATAGAGCACGTGATGTGAAATTATTAAAGTGCTAAAAGCATGTGCGCAAAGAACTGGTCAAGAATCTAATTATTGTTTTACGCGTTTTTTTTTTTAATTTAGCTTTGTAGTCGCGACAGTAAACTTGCGCTTTTAGTCAAAATCGATTTATATCCATTTTCATTCTCAATTTTTTGGCTCGTGAGTTTTACTTCCGGCTGTGCTTGATATGAACCTTTTTTTTTTCAAGCTGCTATTTGGAAAAAAAACTAAAATTAAAAGCATTTGTTGTCGTTGCTGCACGACAAATGGTCTAAATGCCAACTACAGCACCAAATTTAGAATTTTCTTCCTTTTTTTTAGTTAATAGACTTTTATAAAGCACGTACTGTTTCGTTCAAACATTATTTTTTAGAAAAAAAACAAAGTGAAAAAATTTTAATGAAAGCAAGTGTTATTTTAGATAAATTTAAAATTTTCACTTTATAATTTTATGTTTACCAGTTTCTTTTAATTTAGATGTATTTAGTATTTATAAGTTTGCTTAATTTATCCATTTCATTTTTTAATCTTCTTCAATTTTGAAATATATTTGAGTAAAACTCAATAAAACTTAATAGAAACTCTAATTAAAATTTATTTTTTTTAGAATATAAAAACTAATTTATAAAAATCAGCTTTTTATATAATAAAATTCTTTTGTAAACTTAAAGTTCATTCATATTGAAATTACATAAATTTTTTTAATTAGAAATAACTTATATACACAGATGTTAGTTTGGACAATACTGGGCGTAATACTGAATTATAAAATTGATTAAAATACCTGTTCTTAATTTTAAAAAATTATTCTTTTCTGACATCTAATTATAAATAAGTTATAAAACTTTTTAAAATTCAATTTTATCGAAAATAATTATTATTTTACAGGTGTATGACAGTTGGCTATCCTTGTTTTTTTTCGGTAAAATAAAATTAAATTTCTAACACGTGTGAAATAACTTTTTAGAGAATTTTTTTTATTTGCTTATCAAAAGGAAACAAAAAAAAAGAAATTAAGTTAACCAAGCATTTAAAAATCAAGTGTAAATATAGCAATTGATCTGTATGTACGCATTATTTAAGCTAAAAAATAAATTGTTCTAAACAAAATTAATCTAAAAAACACAAAACTTTTATAAACTAAAAAAGCTTACACAATATTTTAATGAAAAAAATTTGATTATCTCAAAACTAAGGTACTTTATTATAGAAAATAAAAAAAAAATAATTATTTTTAAAAGCAATTGACCAGGTGAGCAGTCGCTACAGCATTATGCAGAAGACATTTAAGCATGCGCAACGCGTTTAAGGTGTGCTTAAAGTCGAGGCGGTGTGCGTGCGACTGCCGCTTCTTTACCATCATTTTGCACTTGCTTTCCGAACGTGGACTCGGTTGCTGATTTTTTTGCTACTTTTTTTTTTCAGCTTACGGGCTAAATGCCGTATTCGTTCGGCTTCTTATTAAACTTTTGGGTTGCCTGTTGGTGTTTTTTATTTTTTTTTATTTGTTTTTTATTTTTTGTTATTTAAAAAACTGTTCTATTCAAGTTCGAGTTATTGTTGAAATTAGTTTTTGCGTGTTTAATTTAAAGTTTTTAGCTTTTTATCTTAAAATTGTTAAACTTATTAATTAAAAGAAAATAAAGTTCTAAGTGAAAAGAAAAGTTTTTAAGTTTAACATTCATTTACCATTTTTGAAAATAAATCAAAACTTAAAGTTTATGTTTTTTTTAAATTCAAGCTAAAATCAAATCATAAAATTCAATCAGATTTATTATAATGAATTTTGGAATTTGACTTAAAAGCATCTTAAAACAAGATTAAAGGAAATTATTTTTTTCTTTTGTGCCTTTTTAAAATTTTTATCCTTAAAACTTAAATTTGTATTAATTTACTGATAATTTCGCCAACTCAACTGTCCATTAATTGACAATTTCCATATAATTGTAAGTATGAAAAATTCTAATTACTTGTTAAAATTAATTTTAATTTAAAAAACAAAATTCTTTTTTATCAAACTTTTTTATCAAAACTTTTTATCAGAAAACTTTTTTTTTTAAAATTTGTTTTCTATTAAATTTTTTTTTAAAAAAAAATTTCTTTTTTTTGGTTTTTTTAACTCATTGTCATTTAACTAGATTTATTGAACTTTTTTAGACTTTGATAAACTTTTTAGTAGTTTTTGTTGTTCACATTGTTTTATTACTTGTTAACTTTATTAAAGTTTATTCAAATTAGCATTTTTAGCATCAAAATATTTTTTTTACTGAAATGCTGCTTTGTGATTTTATAATCAGAAAATTTTTATTACAAACAACTTTACGATAATTGATGAAACTTTATGAATAAAAATCTATTATTTTCATCAAATTTTTATTCATTGAGTATTCAAAAAATGTTTTTTTTTCAAATGGTTTCTAAATTTTTTAAAAATTTAGGTTTAGAATTAATAAGATTAATTCAGTAAGTTTCATGATTTGAAATAGAATTAATTAGGTCTATTATTTAACTAACGTAGTGGTCAATGATAGGCAACTATTTTATGACAAAATATAATACTCGTTTGTTTCTGAAAAAATAAAAAAAAAAACGTACTATTAAATTAAAACGCGCGTGATTACCTGCGGTGTGTATGTTTTTAACTTTTTCATAAATTTAGTTAAATACAATTTTTTTTTTGTGTTAAATTAAATTTTAAAAATTCATTGAATTGACGTTTCAGATAATCCACACTGTAAATTCAATTTGGCCTGCTTCTGTTCGCCCAAAACATTCTTTTTTTAACTCAATTAATCGTCGCCGTACAGGTGCTATTGAAATGAGTTCATACAATCTTCTCTTTTTCTTAAGAATTAATATCGTTTTTGTTATCATCGTGCCCATCATCGAAATTTAAAACTAAATCAATTGTTTATAGTTTATTTTTTTAATAGACCACGCAAGCGCTTCTATTTTTTTTTGTCCAGTTAAATTATCGTTGAAAAGAACGTGCAGTTCAGGTTAGCTCGATATCGATGTTATGCTTCTGTTTTTTTTTTTGTATTAAACTTTAGCATTAAAAAGTAATATAACTTTCAGCGGTCATTAGAAGCCACAACGATACATGAACAAAGTTTATATTAGTATTTGTATATGTGTGTGTATGGGGATGCTAAATGCGGATGCATGCTCTGCACGAGTTTTAAAGTAATTCTAAACATTTTGAACAATATCTTTTCAACATCCTTTTTTTAACTAAAGCACATTTTGTAACTCTTCTAAATACTTTTTTAAAATACTTTTAACCTTTTTTACTGCTTCTATGTTTAGCTAAATTTTTTTATTAATTTATTCGGTCGATTTTATTGTTAATTTTAGGTTTTTTTTTTAAAATTGCTCCTCAATTTTAGTCTTATAAATTTATTGAAATTGTTAGCTTATTCAATGAGATTCAAATTGAATAAAATTAAAGAAAATTATTTAAGTAAATTCAGTTTTTCAAACTTTTTTATTCAAACCATAAGAAACTAGATTACAAACAATTTTTTGAAATATTTTCTCACTTTTAAGACAAGAGTTTTTGCTCGTTTTTACTGAACTTTTGTTTATTCATTAGATACAACCATCCTTAATTCAACTCATCAAGTACAAGCATCATTTTAATTGTTTTTAATTTTTTTTAAGAAAACTTATTCCTTCGAGTATTTACAAAAAAAAAAATTACCTTTTTATGTTTTTTTTGAATGTCTTGTATCAAGCTTATAAAATTTTGATATAAATAGCTAAAATATTGAAACTCTATCGAATTTAAAAAGGTAAAAAAAATTACTTTTAATTATTAGAAAACTTATTGAATTTCATTCAAATTCGAACTTGTAAAAAATAAATTCTTTTTTCATAATTTAAGTATCAAAAACTTAAAACAAAATAAAAAAACTTTCAAGTTTTTATAAATTACATGAAAAAAGCTTATCAAAATTAATGAACTTTATTTAAATAAAATCATTGAGTTTTCTAATTTATCACTAAATTTAGTATTAAAATTAATGTGAAAAAATCTTGATAATTAGCTGATGAAAATTTTTGTGACAGTTCTAATCTTTTAATTCTTATATAAAGTGTTTGGATATTTTTTTTTCTAATATTTTTCAGTTTGATTTTGTAAACTTTTTTTGGAAAAAGTGTTTAATAGTTTAAAAGAAAAATTTTTAGAAACAAAAAATTTGGAAAAACTTTTAATAGAAAAATAAGAAGCTTTAGAAAATAAACTTTAGAAAAAAAATTCAAAAATTTTAGAAAACCGAATTTTGAAAATTTTAGAAAAATTTTCTTATTTTCTTTTAAAATCTAATTTTAATTTCTCTTAACAGATTCCTATTTAAGTTTTTTTTTATTAATACTAAGTAATTTTAAGATACTATTATGAAAAAAATTTAAAAATTGTAATGAAAATTCAAAAAAATAGCTTTACAATGTAGATGGCATTAAAAGTTAGATATCTTTTTTTAAAAAAAAGAAAAAGTCCTCTACCGGTGATTAGATAAAATAAATTGCTTTTAGTAATGTGCTTATTTTAATAATTTTTTCATTGAAATAAGAGTTCCAAGGAGGAGAAAATTTTTACTAAAAAAATATTAAATAAAAAAAAAGAAAATAATAAAACAACGCATGCTCTATTTTACTTTACTTCTCTTCTAATATTAGAATAGTCTGTGAATTGGCTTTTGTATTTAAAGAAATGGTAGTGGAGTGTTTGTATGTTTGTGTAAAAAAATGCATTTCAAACTTGTGATAAACGCTGTGTAGTGGAGGTGCACCTTGCACTTGCTCTGCAACCGCTTCTGACCAATCGGTGCGTGTTTTTCTTTTGATCGGTACTCGCGTTCAGATCATCAAAATAAAACAAAAATAATATTATCTTGTGAACAAAAATATATTTCTAATGTTTTTTAAATCATTTTTAATTTAGTTTAAATTAACATTATCTTTGTTTTATGAATATTTCTTTTAATAATTTTTTTTAAATTGTATAAACTTGAATAGAAAGTAATTGAAAATCAATTTGAATAAATTTCAAAAAACAATTTTTTGATTCAAATTTTAAAAAATAAATTTAAAGGTGTAATTGAGGATGTGAAAATTATTTTCTTTTTTACAAGAGAAATATTTTTTTTTTGTTATTTTAATTAAGTTTTTGTTGTTGTTGTATATTTTTATTTTGGTTGATTTCAACTTAACAAATTGTTTATATTTTCTTCTGTTTCAACCACTACTACAACTATACCACACTTATTTATTAAAAACCATGAATTCTTGAAATTTAGTAATTTTTTTTAATGCTTTTCACTTGTTTAGCATTCTAATGTTTTTACTTAATTTTATAGCAAAAAAGAAAGATAAAAATGGTTACCAATTTAAACTGTGAAAATTTGATATAAACTTAGTCTTTAAAAAATCAAAATTGTTATTTTTATAAATTTTATACGTTCAAAATAGTAATTTAATTTTGCAAAAGAAAAAAAATTAAAATCCATTGTTTTTGAAAAATTTCAAATTCATAAAAACTGGATAAACTTAAAAATGTTAGTAATATGATTTTTCTATTCTTTTCTAATTCAGTCTTTTTCTATTTTTGAAGTGAATTTTTAATTTTATTTACTAAATTATTGTGATTTTTTTGAAAATAATATTAGGATTGTTTCATCATTAAAATTAACTTAAAAAAATTTTGTGAAAATTAGTAACAAAACTTAATCATATAAAGTCTAGACAAGAATCGAATTTAAAAAAAAAAAGGTTATTTGGATTTATTATTTAAAAACAAGTCAGTTTAAAAAGTTTAAGCTTAATTTGATAAGAATTGCTAAATGGCAATTAACCTGATAAGTTCTATTAGATAGGTTATATTTTATTAATAATTTAATTGTGTTTTAAAAAAAAACTTTTCTATGTTAGTCAACTTTTCATAAAATTATTCAAGTTGTATCTATGTGCAAAGATTTTAATTACTTATTGAAAGTTTTTCTAGATTAATTATAATCAATATAATTTTTTTCAAAATCTAGTTTTAAATTATTTTGTTTTATGTAAGCTAGCTTTTAATTAAGTCAACAAACTTTTACAATTTAACTTAATAATTAAATTTGTTTTTTAAAAAAAATTTTTATTATAAAAAGAATATAAAGTTTTATTACAGATAATTACAATCAATGATGTAAATTTGTGTCTTAAAAGTTCACTATACTTTATTTTTGAACTATCTAATTACTAAATTTTTAAGTTTAATAGGTTTAAAAAATTCATCTTTTATGTTTAATTAACATCTACATAAAACTTGAATAAACTTAATTTTTTATGATTTTTAATATAAATAAGATTAATTTTTTCTAATCCATTCTTTTTTATCATTAGATTAAACACAAAGAAAATTTTTGAAATTAATTTAATTCAATTGAAGATTTAAATATAAGCAAATTCATCAGCAATTAATTTTCATCAATAAATCAAAAGAATTTTTAAATTTATCATCAGTTTTGGCCAAAAAATAAAACACATCTTTTATTAACATTGTAATCAACTATTTAAATTTTCTTCAAAAAATTATCTCTTAATAAACTTTATCAAAAGTTTATTGAAAAATACTAATAGTTTGGCAAAACTTTCTTTTTTTAATATAAATAAGTTTTAAAATTTTTTTAATAAACTTAATTATCAAGAAGTAAATATTCAGATTTAAATTACTAAAAAAAAGTTTTAGTTTAAAACATTGTAAAAAAACGTTTTCAATAGTTAAAACATTTTTCAAGTGGTAAATTTTAAGTTTTTTTTTTGTTTAAGTTTCATTAGCTTGATTTGTTAAATTTAATGATTGACTAACAACAACCATCATATTTATTGAGTTTATTGTTAAGAAAATTTTATTTTAAAAAGTTGAAAAAAAGCTCAATTTTTCAAAATGGAAAAAGGTGAAAATGGTTTAACCAATTTACTGACCAACAGAATATCAAATTTAAATAGTTTACAAATGAGATCAGATATTTCAAATAATTCTACAAATAATTCAACGAATAATAGTTCATTAATGAATGCTTTTAATTTTGGGGGTTTACCACTTTCTTTAGGATTATGGGATAGTCAATTGATCTCAGCTGCAATGTCTCAATATATGGAAGCAAATAATTCTTTAATAAAGTAAGTTTTTATTTAAGTTTTAAAAATTAGTTTTCTAATATTCTTTTATTTTGTAGTATAAAACAAAATGATAATGATAATCAAAATTCTAATGCAGAAAGAGCAGAAGAAAATTCTAAAAGCAAGTGCAATAAATCAGATGTACTTGATTTAAAAACTAATAATAAAAGATTTAAAAGTAATGATGGGTTTTTGCAAAACAATCACAATAGTTCAGATTTAAATAAGTTAAATAATTCTAAAGAGCTAATTTATCCATGTCCAGAATGTCATAAAACATTTGCTACAGAAGTTGATTTAAAAATGCATATTCTTAGACATGCTATGCAACATCCTTTTTCATGTACAACTTGTGGTAAAGGTTTTAAATATGATCACACTTTAGCATTTCATATGAAACAACACAATGTAGAATCAAATAATAAATTAAATTTAAAAAGTTCAAGTAAAAAATCAAATTTACAGCAAACTATTAAAAACGAAAATTGTACAAATGATGCTGATAAAAATAATAGAAAATTAAATAAATTTCAACCATTAAATTCTAAAGTTTCTGGTCAACAAGAAGATGAAGATGAATTAAATAATAACATTCCAACTAGTTTGTTGGCTAGTACTTCAAAAATTAATAATTTAAACAATTCATCTCAAAAAACATTTTCTCCTTCATTAGAATTTGGTTTTCCAAATTCTTCTCTATCTAATCCAGCAATACAAATGAAAAATGAAAAAGTATTAATTGTTATGATAGATGGAGTTAACCCATTAAATGATCAAAGTTATACTTTATATAAATGTAATTTATGTGGTTATGCTTTTGCTAATTTAGCCCCTGTTACAGATCATATAATAAATGTACACTCAAATACAAATAAATTAAATTGTGAAAAATGTGGTGCTAATTTTAAATGGAGAAATGAATTAATTTTACATGATCAACTTCATAAAGCAATGGAACAACAACAAGCAAATCAATGCAACAAAATGATGTTACCTTCATTAATACAAAACAATTTAATGATTGTAAATCAATATTTAGCTTCAGAACAAAATCAAAATAAAATTGACAGCAATAATAACGATAATTTGATTTTAAATAGTAATAGTTTAAATGGATCTTTATGTCAGTTGAATAATAAACAATTAAATGGAAATTCTGATTTACTTGGTTTAAATTTAATTAAAACACAGCGAAAAGATTCTGAAAGTAGTCAAGAATCAATTAATTTAATTACTAAAAACAAAAATACAAAACAATTAAAAGAATTAAGAAATGAAGAATTAGATGAGTTAAGTAAAAATATAGCTGTTGTCAAAGAAAATATAACAAATGAATTAGGTGAAATAGAAGAAACTGCTCCTGGACAATTTAAATGTAGATATTGTGATAAAACATTTGATCGTGTATTTTCTGTTCATAGACATGAACGTGTACATACCGGATTTAAGCCTTGTATATGTAAAGTTTGTGGTAGAGGATTTTCTGAAAAAAGAAATTTAAGGCATCATATTATAAGATTTCATTCTGATGGTAGCGGTAGAGAATTATTAAAAAGAGTTAGAAAAGATAAGTCTTTAAATAGTGAAGAAAATAATGAAGCTAAAAGACAATTAAAACAAATGGAAATGAATATTTTATCTATAAATAATAATAGTTTTCAATCAAATACTGGATCAGATGAAGATTTACCAAATAATTTAACTTTAAAACAAAATGGAATCTTAAATATAAATAATGATGAAAATAATCATTCAGATCATTCTGAATTAAATCATAGAGCATCTTCATCAAGAAGGAAAAAAAGTGTACCTTGTAAGAAAATTTCAAGTTTAGTTTGTGATCAAATAGATACAGATGATGATGAAAAAGATGAAATTTCATCTAAAAGTGATCAAGCATCAATTAAAATGGAAGATGATGAAACCTGTAGTAATAATGAAGATCAAACAAATGATTAATTTATTATAATTTTTTAGAAAAAATTTAAAATGAATTATTGTAAAACTTTTGTTTTAAAAGAAAAAAATTTTGTTTGATTATTTGTAAATCCAAAGATGTTAATCGATCTCAGTTTTTTTTTTATATTTATACATAATTAAATTATACAAAAATAAAAAAAAACAAGTACAAAAGGGCAACAGATCGGTATTTTTAAATAATATTTATTTTAATTTGTTTTGTTAAGATTAAAAACTGGTTTGAATTATGGATATATAAATTTTTGAATTTCTGGCTGTTAACATTTTAATAATTTTCAAAGAATTTTTGTATAAAAATTTGTTTAAATTTAATGTAAAGCTTTCACATTTTTTTTTCATTTTGTTAGCTAAATCAAATGTTAATTTAACTGCCTTATTGACAAAATTTTTTGTTTTAAAAAAAATTTGTTCTATTGACTTATGTTAATATTTTTTTTGGATAGAACTTTTTGTCTTAAATTTTTTGAATTTGTGTGAAAAACAGTTTTGTTTTAAAACATGAAGTTTACATGTTAAATTGTCTTTTAAATTAAGGCACATATGTATATTTGTTTTGGTGATCATTTTAAAAAGAAGACTAAATTCAAAAATTAATTTTTGAAAACACAAACAAACTGTGATTAAAATTTTGTCAACAAAAAAAAAATTGATTAACAGCTTCACAATAATACTTTTCACTGAACAATTTAAAAAATATCGCCTTGTATTATTGTTACAGCAATTATTTATTGCAAGTTTAGTTAGCTTTAGTTTTAACTTTTAACTTGTATAAATTTACCTTTTTTATAAATGTAAATAAATTTAAATGGTTTTAATTAGAATTTTTCTCTTTAATTTTTATCCTCCTGTTACAGGTGGTATTAATGCTATACTATCATCATTTTTCAAATTTATATTCTCTTCATTTATAATATATTCTTCATTTAATGCTAATGCAACAAATGGTTTTATAATTTTCAAATTTGGAATTAATTTTTCACAAATATATTCCAATAATTCATCAGTATTTTTCCAACTTTCTTTCATTTCTATTTTTTTTTCACAAAATCCTGCCAATTCTTTTGCGAAACCAAAAAACAGTAACTTGATTTTAACTTGTTGCTCCATTTTTTCAAATAAACTATTTTATTAGTTCAATCTAGATACTTAAAATCACTTTAAACTCTTAATCAATCACTTAATTTTTTATTTATTTTTTTTTTAAAAAATTTAATTAAAATTTTTAAGCTTTTTAAATTAATCTAATCTGCAATTTATCTTGACAGCAACACTTTCATTTTTTAAAATAAACTAAAAATTTATCAAACATGATTTCACAAATCTTAAATTACTAATAAATTCATCATTAAAACCTCTTGAGCTTTATTAGGGATTAAATCAATATTATGCGCATGTCATTTTGTGTGATTAAAAGTCTATCATCATTCATAAATTTTCCTAGACTTATTAGCTTATTTAAATTAATAGTTTTCTAAAATGTCAATTGTATTTTAATAAAAAATTGATTAAGATAATTTTTTTTTATTTTTTTTTTCTTAGATAGCCATCTATGATCTAGAATAGTAATTTTTTATTTTTTCAAAAAAAATTTTGAATAATTTTTATTAATTCTTAGCATTTATTTCATAAAAGATTTTTTTTTAAAAATACTTTTACAATTTAAAATATTTTACTTAAGTAGAAATTTTAATTCAGAAAACATTTCTGTTTTTCTACAAGATTTTTCTTTTTTAGAAAACAAAAGTACTTCGTGCTTTATCTAAAGAAAATTTTTTTTCATTGTTATTTGGTAACAGAAAAAAAGGAAAGTTAAAAACTGTTGAATATCTAAGTAAAAAAACCAATTTTAAATTGAAAGAAAACATGATAATATTTTCAATCAAGAGAAAAATATTTGAAAAACAACTCTTGCGCATGTATTTAAAAAAAAAAAGAAAAGAATTAAATTTTTTAAAAATAAATTATTCCACAGGTTGATTTTTTTTCTTTAAAAACTGATGATTTAATTACAGTTTATTGAAAATAAACTTGAAGAGCTTGATTTAAAAAAAAGAAAGAAATATTTTAAACATCTTAATAGTAAAAACACTTTCATATAATCCGTAATCTATGTTTATACTTTATTTTTTTAAAAGCTAAATCAATTTTTAATTAATAATCAAAAAAAAATTAACCTTATAAAATTAAATTATAAATTGTAATCACAGAAAGTTATTGAAAATAAATAAATTAATTTTTATGATCAAAAAACTGAAAAACTATAAAAAGGAATTTTTGAAAAAATTTTTTTTTATTATAATAACTTAATCTAAAATTTAAAAAAGACAATTTATTTACAAAAAATAATTTTATTTTAAAGTCTATTTAAAAATTAATTCGAACCTAATTTAGACCATTTAAATAATTGAATTGGTTGTGCTAGATGTCGCCAAAATAGGTCGCCATCTTGGCTGAAGGAAATGCGCAAGTGGTGGTCTTAACGCCATATTATTTGAATTGCGAACGTTGTGTATTTATTTTACTGTGTTATTTTCATATATATATTAGCAAAAGATCAGCGTTGGTTCATTGGTACATGTTCAAATGTGTTTTAACTTTTTTATTTATTTTATTTTTTTGTTAATTTAATTATTTATTCTTTAATATTGAAAGACGTATAATTTTTATTAATTTAAAATTAAATATATTATTTGGTTGATTTGTAATTTAATAATTTAAAAACAGCCAAAGCAACAAGTATCTCTATAAGATGAATGATTATAAATTGGTAGTTGTAGGCGCAGGTGGCGTCGGTAAAAGTGCTTTGACAATACAGTTGATTAAGGTAAATTTTAAAATAAATTTAATTTAAAAGGTTTTTAGTTTTTTAAAAAATGAAAGTTTTTTTTGTTTTCAAACCTTTGTTTACAAAAAAAAAATTTTCAAAATATTTTCAAGAAAAAAAAATCTACATTTTTTAAAAAAGAATTTAAATTGACATAAAGAGTAATTATTTTTATTTTTTAAATTAATTAGAATTATTTTGCAAATGAATATGATCCAACAATTGAAGATTCTTATCGTAAACAAGTTGTTATTGATGGAGAAACATGTGTATTAGATATACTTGACACAGCTGGTCAAGAAGAATATAGTGCTATGAGAGATCAATATATGCGTACAGGTGAAGGATTTTTACTTGTATTTGCTATAAATAATATTAAGTCATTTGAAGATATTGATATGTATAGAGAACAAATTCTACGTGTCAAAGATTCAGATAAAGTGCCAATGGTTTTAGTAGGCAATAAATTAGACTTGCAAAGTCGATTTGTAGAATTATCAGTAGCTGAAGAATTAGCAAAAAATTATGAAATACCATTTATTCGTACATCAGCTAGAACTAGAATGGGTGTTGATGAAGCTTTTCATACATTGATACGTGAAATACGTAAAGATAGAGATCGTAAAAAATCTGTTAGGAAAAAGAAAAGGTGCATTTTATTGTAAATTATATTTCTTTTTTTTTAATTCAATTCATATTTTTTATTTTTATATATTTGAATTTTTTATTATTTTTTTTGTGAATTTCAAAAACTGTATAATTATTTAAATAAGTGTGAGCTAATTAAGAAATTATTAGGCTTTTAAGCGACATTTTTTATGTATTATATTAGACAGTAACCTTTAATTTTGAACTTATTTAGATTTTTTGTTTTTTTGATACAATTAGACTTTTTTAGATTAAAATAAAAAAAAATGTTTACATTACTTCATAATAAAATTTAATTTAGGTTACAATTATTAGTATAATTTTAATTCGCAAAACTTCTAACCAACTTTATTTTGTAAAAAAAAAACTTTTGATAACAAAGTTTGAATTTTAAAATTAAAGTTCACTTGTGTTTAAAAATTAGTTTTACAAAGTTTGAAATTTGAACCAAATATTAATTTAAAAAGAAAGAAAATATGTTTATTTTAAGAATCTTTTGTGTTTTTTAAATTTATGACAAAACATTTTAATTTTTATTAAAAAAAACTTTAAGAATTTTTTTATCTAAATTTTGGTAAGTTTTTCTATTTTGTTAAAAGTTTTAATTTTAAAGTTTTTTCTTTTTTTTATATTTTAGATCACAGTATTTTTATGATAAAAAAGTTTCAATTACTCATAAAAAAACTTGATTTGATTGACATTATTTTCCTGCTTTGATGTAGACATCTCTATTTTTGGCGATTGATTAATTTTATACAATCTTTTTAAGAATAGTTCTTTATTATAAATGATGTTAAGAGAACCATAAAAAAAAGTTTTTAAAGGTTTCAATAAAGATGATAATCTTAAGAAATTAATTTAATGTTTTCAAAATTTTAACAACTTAATACTATTTTTTTTGTATCAAGCTGTTGACAAAAATCAATTGATTATCTTTAAGAGAAAGAAAATTTTATAATTTAACTTTCTTTTTAAACTTTGGGAAGATGGTTTGTAAATTTAATTGGGGCAATTTTTTTTAAATTATTGTTTTGTAAAGAAAGGGAAAAAAAATTTTCAAAACAAAAAAAGTCGAAAACAGTTAAAAAAACTTTTGTGAAATTAGACCGGTTCAACATGAATTTTAAAGATACAGAAAAGGTTGGCTAAAAAAAAGGTTGATTGAGATGCTAACAATAATTCATCTTCTTCTTATTTTTTTTTTTTTTTTAAAAAACTTTTTTCTTTTTTAAAAACTGGAGCTTATAGCAAACCAAGTCGTTTTTGAATAAAAATTTATTTCATTTTCAAACGTTTTTTTTATTGACGAACTAGATTTTAATACTAATTCGTTTTTTACTTAAGACAGCCCAACCAGATTTTAAAAAAAGGAAAAAGTAAATTTTTTTTTCTTTCATTTCGATAAAATTTTCATCAACAAACCAAAGTAAAATCAAAGCAAAGCGTTAAAGTTTTTTTTTAAAAAAAAAATTGTGATTGTTAAGAATTTTTTAAGTTTTATAAAAAATGATTAAAATTACTTTTAGTTTATTTTGTTTTATTTTAATTTTAAATAAATGTTTAGCATATCCTGGTGGTTCACCACTTGGTTCTTGTGAATCTCTTAGCCCAGAAGTTGGACATGGTGTTGCTTCACAAAATGTTGCTGATGCACCATTTTCAGTTGTAGCAACAACAAATAAATATAATAATGGAGATAAAATTGGAGGTGATTAATTATTTTAATTTTTCCTTTTTTTTTTATTTGAACAAAAAATTAAATTTTTTTTCTTTCAGTTGAAATATTTCAACGTGAAAAAGGTGCTAATTTCAGAGGTTTCTTAGTACAAGCTTTAGATGCATCTACACATAGTCCAGTAGGTCATTTTTTACCTGCCCAAGGAATGAAACCAATGTCAGAATGTTCAGCAGTAACACATTCAGATCCTCGTCCAAAGAAAGCTGTTAATTTAGTTTGGCAAGCTCCAGCTAATCACCCAGGACAAGTTATTTTTAGGTAAATATTTGAATAAATAAGTTTTAATTAAAAAAAAAAAATTAACTCTATCATTTTTTTAATAATAAAATTTTAATTAATTTAGAGCTACAATTGTACAACGTAAACAACTTTATTATGCAAATATTCTTGCTTTTGACGCTGAACAATTTTATTCACCTGAAGAATAAGACAATATTTTATTTGAAAAAATTCGATTAATTTCTTTTTATTAACCAATTTAACAATTTGGAACAGAAAAAAACTTTTAATTATTTTTTTTTAAAAAATTACCAGTCCATTTCAATAGAGCGATTCTAATTGACTCTTCTTTAATTGTGTAATATATTTTGATTTGTACATTTTTAAATTACATTTTAAAAAGGATTAAATTACTGTTTTCAGTATGTATACTTAAAATAACTTTTTAAAAGAAATAAAATCAAAGGATAACATCCTTTTTTAAAAACCAGCTTTAAATAATTTTTTTTTGGAAATAATGTATTTAAGTTCTAATTTTGACTCAAATATAACTGGTCAGTAAAACTATTTTTTACGAAAAGAATTTAAATTAAGCTAAAGTTGTTTTTTGTTGATAAAATTGAGGCCAATTCTATAATGAACTTGTTCGTCATTTTTTTCCCAAAAAAATTTTCTTTAAAACCTTCATTAAACTTTTTGAAATTTTTTTTTAAATATTAAAGATAATTTATTTAAATTAAATTACATTTAATAAAATTGATTTATAATATGATTAAAAAAGAGTTTAATTCTTTTTAATTGGAACGGGCTCAGGTACATCTAAGTTTTTGCAAATGTTTTTTCTTACATTTTTTAAATCAATTAAACTTGAATTTGACCAATTCGTTTCGGATAATAACTTCATAACTTCTTCTAATTTTTCTTCTTCATTACATAACGAATCACCATAAATTAACAAATTAACATAAAATGTATCAGCTGTTTTAGAACGAACATTAGGAAATTTAGAGCATAATAATATCATTATTTTGGTTAAACAACTTTTCTGTAAATCTAAAATAAAAAAAAATTATTTTGATAAAAAAAAACTCAAAAAATTTAACTGGAAAATGTTTAAAAATTAAATTTGAAAATGTTGACTTAAAAAAAATAATTCAAGAAAATTTAGCTTAAAAAATTCAAATCAAAAGTTATTTCAAATTAAAATGAAAAAAAGGTAACTAAAAAAGTTTTTTCTTACCTTTATATCTTATTAAAGAACATATTAAAACAGATCCTTCAGAAATTTTTTTAACATCATCAGATTTCTTTACTTGTGTCCACACACCATTTAAAATATCATTAAGAAGATTTAAATTTAATGTATCCATAATTCCAGTTGAAAATAAATAATTGTAAGTTTTAATAATTGTAATAGGGTATCTATTATTATCTTTATTTTCTGAAAATAACTTAAAAAGAGAAAGTTGTATTTTTTCATATAAAGGCTTGTCTAAACAAGCCTTTTTTAAATAATTAACAAGTGCTTCACGAGAATGATTAACCTAAATTAAAAATAACCTAAAATTAATATTTTAAAACAAAAAATCTTTTAATTTTAGCTTACCGATGAATACTCAAAACCACCTGTTGTTAAGACCAAACCTTTCAATAAATCATTTCTAAAAACATCAAAATCTAATAACTGAACGAATAATTCAAAATTTCTGGAATCATCTTTCAATTTATTTTCATTATTTACATCATTGAATATTTGACAAATTTTTACTAAATCTTCATTTGGCTTGAATGCGTTAATCAGTTCATAAAAATAATTTGTAGATTTATTTCTTAAATTATCATTAGGACAAACACAATTTGGTAAAATAGAACAAATGATTTTAATGAAATATTCTTCAATTAAACTTTTATGAACATTGAATTTTAAAAAATCTAATGCTATCTCAGTTAATGAAATAATTGATTCTTCTCTTACAATAATACCAATATCTTTCATAGAATAAACTGTATAATCAGTTACACCTTCATCAATACAAAAATTTAAAAACTCTTCAATCAAATCTCTTAAACCAAATAATTTAGATTTTTCTAAATTTAAAATAATCATTTTAATACACTTAATAGCTTTTGATCTTACACTAGCTAACGTTTTGTTACTTAAACTACCATTTTTCAGTAAACTTAAAATTGTATTAATTAACACTGATGGTGTATCTGGTTCATATATTGATTCTGGTAAATCAGATAATGCTGTTAAGCAACTTATTTTATTATGTTCATTACCATTCTTTACTTCTAACATCAAAAATGTCAATATTCCATCTTGTTTAAATCTTAATTTATTTAGATAAAAATCACAAAATGGTTTGAAAGCATTCAGAGCATGTTTTCTCAAGTTTAAATCTGTATGTACTATTGTATTCTTTATAAAATCAAGCCATAGTTCAATTAAATCATCTTTTTTGCTGAAATTTATTTTAGATAAAGAACAAATTTCCAATAAAATGCATAAAGCATGACGCATTAAATCGCCAGTTATTTCAGCTGATTTAGTTTTTTCAATTAAATCAAAAAATAAATTTTCTATATCATCTAACAATTTTTGACTAAAAATATGAGAGTTTATACCCAAACTTTTAATTAATGAAGCTAAAGCTAAAATTGCACCATGTCTTTCTTTAAAATTAGAACTTTTAGTAAGTTCAAAAAGCTTTGGTATGAGATAATCTAAAATTATTTCTTTTTCAAGCACTAAAGATATTTGGAATAAAGAATCTGCTGCTAATTCACGAATTTTAAAATCAGAATGTTTAATTTTATTATTAATAAGATGATCAATTAAAGGTAATTTGTATTTTTCAAATTTAGCTACTTGAGGACCAACTTCTAAATAAGCTTTATTTATTAATTGAATTGAAAAATGATCTACAGTTGTTACAATATCAATTCCATTAGGGAATGTTCCTTGTCTACCAACATTTTCTTGAAAAGCAGCTGCTGCAGCTCTTCTTATCATAACTTCCTTATCATAAACAGCAACTATAATTAATGTTGTAGCTAAAGAATCAACAAATGGTCTTATAATATTAGGATCAAATGCTCTAGCAAATGCCCAACAAATATAACAAGCAGCATCTCTTACAATTTTACCTGTTGTAAAATTACCTTTTAGTTCTTCATAAATCAATGCTTTAGAAATAAGTGGTATCAAATCTGGTAATTTATCAGGTAAAATTAAACCACGTCTAGCTAATTCAGCAATTGATAAACAAGCTCCATGTAAAGTTGATTCTTCTTCATATTGACTAAATAAATCTAAAATATTTTCAAAAACATCTTCAGCAAAATCTTTTGTTAATCTTTCTGTTATTCTACCCAAACCTTTAGATGCTGAGTAACGTACTTCCATATTTTTATGTTTTAATGAATCCAAAAAGAAACTAACAAAAGAAGTTAATTCTTCTAATTTATCATCATCTAATTCTAAAAAACTTTCTTCCATTACTTCATCATTTTCTGAGTTAGTAAAATATTTTTTTGAAGAATCATCATTATTAATAGAAGAATCAGAAGATAGTTTTTCATCTAGATTTAAAGCTAAAAAACGTCGTCCTCTTTGATAACGCCAATCACATACTTTAACTTTTAAATAACTTAAAGCAATTCTTTGAATTAATTTAACAGCTAATTTATACTTATAATCATTTTTTTTTAGCATTTCATTATCAGATAATTTTAAAAATAAACTTTTACCATATTGTTTGATATCTTTTCTTTCACTTAATTTAAATAAATAAGCTAAAGCTAATAAAGGGCCATTATAGTCATTCAATAATTCAATTGACCAATTCATAAATTTGCTCAAATAAACATTTTTTGTTTCTGGTCGAGTTAAAAATTTTGCAGCAAGATACGCAGCAGCATCAGATGATTTAGATGAACTTAATAATTCTGTTGTGATAATTTGATAAAATTGATCCATTAAACTTAAATCATTATTATTATCTTCAAATCTTTCTAAATTGAATGGTATTAAAGCAAGAACAGATAACCATAACAATAAAACGTATTTTGATTCCCAAGACAAATTTTCATTTTCTCTTACTAAATTAATAACTAATTGAACTTCTTCAAAATTACAAGGTAAATATCTTGAAACAATTTTAAAACCTCTTACTTTAATTAGATGGTATAAAAGTTTTAAAGATGTTTGAAATGTCAATTGTTTAGAAACATTTGACTTGATTATTGAAATTAAATTATTTATTAACTCTTTTAAATGTGGATCAATTAAATGTGGTTGATCTAAATAATTATCAAAAATAGTTGAAAAATTTTGTACAATTAATTCTGATTTTGCTAATGGTTCTGCTTCATTTTCTATTGCGTTTAATTCTTCAAAAATATTGTTTACTTTATCAATATTCAAAAATGATTCTAAATATTTAACAGGATCATTTAGATTATCTTCCATTTTAATAATAAAAATTTTAATTTAAAAAAAATAAACTTGATACAATTAAAATGAAGAGAAACTTTTTTTATTGTTGATAAATTTAAAAAATTGAAAATAGAAAAATGGAATCTATTTTGAACTTTGAAAAATGAGTTTCAACTAAATATTAAAAATAACTTTTTATATTAATACACAGTATCAAATTCAGTTTTAATAACTATTTTAAAATTTAATAATTAATTTTTTAAACTATCTCAATTTACATAACCCTAAAAGCATATAAATTTGACAATTTTATTTAAGGCCTTCTAGCGTCATTTATTAGAAACTTAATTTAGCGCAATCATTTAACAAAAAAATAATTCTAATGTGTTTTATTGAAACTCCTTTTGTTTTTTAAAACAAAAAAGTGTTTTCAAATTAAAATTTTTTTTTGTTGATGTTTTTGTTTTTAAAAAAAAATAAGTTTAGAAAAACAAAAATAATCAATAAAATTTAATTAGTCAAATTAATATTATTAAATTAATAACTTTTTAAACTTTTCTCAAAATTAAAGTTTTTTTTTTTTTTAAAAAAACTTTTATTTAGCTTTTTTAGTTAAAAACTTTTTTTAATCTTTTTATTTTTCTTTTATCTATTATACAGAATTAATTTAGTTTAATCAAATAAACTATTTTTTAACCTGTTGAAATTTGTTTTCAATTAAAATTTGTTTTTTTTAAATAAAATTTATTTTTTATTTAATGTCTTTGTAATTAAAGAATTTTTTATTCAAGTATTTAAAATAAAGTTTCAAATATTAAAAGTTTATTATAAAAATAAACTTTTGTCAAACAAGTATTCTTTTTGTTTATAGTAATTATAGTTTAAGAATTGTTTTTCAAACAATAGATAAGATTAAATTTTATTGTAAATAAATTTAGCTTTACTGAATTCTACTCAAAATAGTAAAAATCCCATAGATTAGGTTTTTAATGTTAATTTGATACCACAACTTTTATAGAGTAGATCTCAATTTACACGTTTACAAATTCATAAACAAGGTCATAATTATTTAAAAACCCCCCTATGTAAATTTTACGAATTTTTGATATATAATCGTAGTGTTTTGGACTTTGTGACATGTGTGTAAAAAATTTTTTTTCTACATAAAAAAATTACTTTGTTTTGAAAATTACTTTGTTTAAATCGATTTTTTTGTTTTATAATTTTTTTAAATTTTTTTTTTGTGCAAAATGGCTTCAAAAAAGATGAATATTTTATTAGGTATTACTGGTAGTGTTGCTACACTTAAAATTGTTGATTTAATTGAATATTTTCGAACTAATTTAAAAAAAAAAAACATTGAACATGAAATAAGATTAGTAGTAACTCAAAATTCATTAAACTTTGTTGATTTGGATCAAATACCTGATTCTGTAATTATTTATGAAGATAAAGATGAATATGATCATTGGCATAAATTAGGAGATCCGGTTTTACATATTGAATTAAGAAAATGGGCAGATTTTTTATTAATTGCTCCTTTAGATGCTAATACTTTAGCAAAAATTTCAAACGGTATTTGTGATAATTTATTAACATGTGTAATTCGAGCTTGGAATATGGAACGTCCATTATTTTTTGCTACAGCAATGAATACATTTATGTATACACATCCAATAACAAGTATTCATTTAGAACAATTAAAAAATTTAGGTTATATACATATTGAACCAATAAATCATAAATTATCTTGTAGAGAAGAAGGAATAGGAGCTATGGAAGAAATAGATAAAATTTTTGATTTTGTGTTAAATAATTTAAAATAAATCTATTTAAATTTGTCAAGTATTTTAGACACTAAAAAATAGAAAAAAAAAGAAAGTCAAAATGAATTTAATTTAATTATGTGATTTTTCAAATAAAATATGTATTAGTTTTAAATTGTTATAAAAAACTAACTTCTCATTGAAAATATGTTTAAGAATAAAAAAAAAACTTCAAAAATTAAAATATGATATAAAATATGAAAAAAATTATAAAAAAAAACATTTCTTTTAAATAAAATTAATTATTCATAATTTTAAATATTTAAACCTATAAAACTTTTTTTTATTTAAATTTAAAAAAAAAACTTTTTTATGAATATTTGAAAAGGATAAAGTTTTTATAAAGATGTTTTTATTCAATTATTTGTTTTTAATTATGACCAAGATAATATTTGAATATTAAATTATTCTATTTCATTCTACATAATTCTTTTAATTTCTGTTTAAATCCACAACTAATTAAATATAGATGAGTTGATTTTGTTAATTTACTTTTTAATAATAAAAATATTAAAATTTATTCTAAAATTATGCTTAAATCATATCATAAATTGTATCTTAAAATTTTTTTTTATTATCTAAATCAATATCTTAACAACTTTTTTTATTCGCGCAGTAAAGAAAATTAATGTTCTAATATATTTATTTTTAACAGGTTGACATTTTGATGAAAATTTTGTTTTTTAAAGTAAATTAAAAAAACTATAGAAAAGTTATTTAAAACTAAACGAATATTTTTTTGTTTTTTGAAAATTTTTTTTAAACATCTTTCTTAAATTTATTATTCGACTATAAAGATGAAAAACTTTTTTTTCAATTTTACATCTATAAAAAATTTAAAAAAAAATATTACAAGTTATGAATATTATAGAATAATTAAATATTCCCACTTGTTTCAATAGTTTTCTTTTTATTCAAAAATTATAATTAAGATTTTTCATTTTAACAGTTATTTGATTTAAACTTAAAGTTATAATAAATTTTTAAACTTTAAAAATAAAAGCTAAACGCATGCGTATAAATATTGTTTACATTTTGACTTTCATTAAAAGCATGCTATAAATTTTTTTAATTTTTAAAAATTGTAATTAAAATGAATTGTTTTAATAAATTAAAATTTATTAAAAATTCAACAATACGCTTGTATTCTGAATCTAATATAAATAACTTTGCTGAAAATTTTAAAAAAATAAATAATTTTAAGAGTAAAGAAAATATAAGTTTTTTATATCCAAAAAGTAGTTTAAATACTGATCAAAAACCAAATGTAAGTTTTGTTTTACTTTTTGTTTATACTTAATTATCCTTTATTTTAAGATACCTATTAGTAATGATGAAACTTTTAATGGTTATATACCAATAGAAGAATTAACTTTTAATTATTGCCGAAGTTCTGGACCTGGTGGTCAAAATGTAAACAAAGTAAACTCTAAAGTAATGGTTAAAATTGATTTAAGTAACGCAAAATGGATATCAAATAATACAAAAGAGAAATTAAAAGAACTTGTATGTATTTGAAGAATAAAGTTTTTTAAATTTTAATTAATATTATTTTTAGCACAAAAATTCTTTATCTAATGATGGTTTTTGGATTATAAGATCAGATAAAACAAGATCACAAAAACTTAATATTGCTGATTGTTTAGATAAAATTAGATGTTATATAACAGAAGCTGAAAAACCACCTGAAATGCCATCCTTTGAAACTTTAGAAAAAATAAAAAATGGAATTGAAAAAGCTAATTCCGCTAGATTAAGAAAAAAAAGACACCAAAAAATGTTAAGAAATATGACTTCTGAATATTAATTTTTTTAATTTAATTTTTTAGTTTCATGTTAATAAAGATTTTAAAAAAAAATTCTTTCTCTTAATAATTATTGATACTTCAATTTTTTCATTTATTGAGTTTTTTTAATTTAGTTTATTATGAAACTTTTTATATTTTTTATGTTAAAGCTGATTTTAAGTTTCAGTAAGTATGTTCGATTCGTATCATAAAAAATTTAATTTTTTTAGTCAATTTGATTATAAAAATAAATGTTTTTGGTCTAATCATTATGAAAAATGTTAATTATTTAAAAGAAATAAAATTTTTATAAATATATTTACATAAACTAGTTATTGATACAAAATTTTTTTTAGAGCTATTTTCTAATTAACTTAGTTATTGTTTTTAAAACTAATTTCTAGTCAAAATTTTCAAATTTAAAACAAAATGTACAATTATAATAATTATTAAAGTCTTTTAAAAATTCACAATGAAATGATGGACAAGGTGGTTTTTTGAGAAAAAAATTTACTTTTTTTTTCTCTAAATCTGATTTAAATTTATCTATTTCCTGATCAGGTAAGTTTACATTAATTTCTGTTTTAACAAAATGATCAATTTCCTCAATACTGAAATATTTTGTTAATTCTAAGTTATGTTCTAAAATATTATTAGTTAGGTTTTGTTTATAATTGGGTACATGTATATCAGGACGTTTTTTTTTTTTTCTTAATTTAAATACTGTATCTTTAAAGTCAAAAAATAATTTTCTATTTTGAAGATATGATGTTAAAAGTTGAAACAAAATTGACTTCAAATTAATTTTAATTTTTTTAATTATTTCAATTTTTTCACTAATTTGCTTATTTAATTCATCTTCAATGATTTTTATAAAAAGTTCTTTTAGTTTTTCATTTTTTATTTGAGAAAAATGCTGCTTTAAAATTACTTTTTTGATTTTATTGGTAATTAAATTATCATTTATTTCTTCATTAATTACACTTGTGTTTGATACATTCAGTTTAAATAATTCATTTTCATTTAAGTTTATGTTTGATAAATTTTTTTTGATTGTTTCTTCATCAAATAGTTTTACATTTAGATTAATGTTTTGTTTAAGTATTTCCTCTTTTATGACTTTTAAATCTAGTTTTTTTTGCTTTAGATTTATACTCCTTATATTTATTAAATCTAAATTCTTCTTTTTAATTATTTCTTTTTCAATTAGTTTTAATTTGACTGCTTTTGTTTGTAAAAGTATGATATATTTTTTCAACAAATTATCATTATGCATCAATAAGTTTGAATCTTTTTCATAAGTTTCTAAAGATGTATTTAATCTGCTCATACTTATAATATAAAAATTGCTACCTATCAACAAAAAATTCATATGATCGATTTCTTCTTTAGTTTTTTTTTCAGCTTCATTAATTTCTGTTGATATTAATTTCATTTTATTAAAATAAAAATTTTCTACAAATTCCAATGAAAAATTTTTTTCAAAACAACCAAAAATTCTACTATTAATTTTCAAATCTTTTGTATATTCAAAATCATGTTTATAAAACTCTGCAAGAACCAAAAGCAAAAAAACTACATAAATTTTAGCAAAATTACAATCAAAATGATAACTTATTTTATTTTTGTTTGATGATAAATTACGTCGTAAATTTCTATTTTTTAAACTTTCGTTTAGTTTCAAAAGATCGACTTCATTTATTTTTTTATTATTATCAAACAAAAAAGGACTATAAAAGTTGACATATAATCCTTCTCCAAAACTAGCTAAAATTGATTTTTGATAATTATATGAAACCCTATATTGAAAACATGAACTTCGTAAAATAAATTTTGCAGTATCTATTTTTTGGATTTTATTTTTATCTTTATTAATTAAAGAATCTTTTTTTGGTATTTTCCACCAAAAAACATCAAAACTATCTGATGGTGCAACAACAAATTCATCATTAGGTCCAGCAAAACAACAATTTTTACGTGGTACATGCTTTGAATTGTATCCATGAAAAAAATTAACTTCATCAAATTCACAAACAGGGTATGTTTCATTTGAGTTGAATAAAATTGGGTTTGAATAGTTTCTTAAAACAAATATTTGATCTCCATATTTATTATACTTAGCATAAGATACACTCAATTTGCTATCAAAGGATTCATAAGAAAAAACATTTTTTTCATTTCGTAAGTCATAGGTATAAAGATTATTTTTACCTTTTGAACCTATTAATAACAAATTATCTTTAAAAGGATGAAATTGAATACATTTAACTTTATCATTATCAATTTTTAACTTTTTCAAACCAGGAATTCTTGTGTCATATAAATGTATTCCAGTTTTAGAACAACTTAAAGCAACTAAACTAATTCGATTAGAATCAATTGACATATCTTCTATACAACAATTAAAAGATTTTTCTTCAATTATAAAACCAGTTTTAGAGTCATGTATCACAAGGTTATTATCACTACCACATGAATAAACTTTTGTTGCATCTTTACTTAAATTTACAAATTTTACTTTAGATCTTTCGGCTGTTTGTAAAGCAAAAGGAGAACCATTCAATCTACAAGTATCACTTAATTTCCAAAATGTAAGTTCAGGATAATTTTGAGTTAAACCTCCTTTAAAAAAAAATTTATTATTCAAAAAAAAATATAAAAAAAATTTGTTGAAACTCAAAAATCAAAAAAGAAAAAATTGTGAAAAAAATAATAAATAAATTGAGTAGGAATTAAAGACTTTAAAAATTAATCTAAACAAAAATTAAACAATTTACCTGTAATCATATATTTCCCATCTTCAGAAAAGAAAAAATCTTCAACATTTTTATGATAATTTAATTGATGACTAAGTCCATACAAGAAAGAAGATTTATCATAAACATTTGTAAGTATCAGGTTAGTATAGCTTTTTGGGTTTAAATAATGACATTTCAATTGTCTATCTAAAATACTATTTAAATTAATAAATTCACAGTTCATTTTTTTAAATTAAAAAACATAATTTTGATTTAAAAAATTAAAAAAAAGAAAAATTTGATAAAACATTTTCTAACATAAACATTAAAAACTATTTTAACGAAATAATAATCATAAAAAAAAATCATAGAGTGTTTACAAAATTTGAACAAATAAAGAACTCTATACTGTTAAAAATAAAAAAATAAGCAAATATGGGCTAGAACTCACTATATAAAACGCCACATTACAGAAAAGTGAAGAAAAAACAAATCTATCAGCTATTAAATTTTCCAAAAAAATTTTTTTTATTCTCTTTTTTATCTTACTTTTAATAAAACTTTTGATAAGTACAATTTAAAAAAAAATTTATTCTCATATATTTTTTAATTTAAAACAAAAGTTGCCAATTTATGAAAAATTATTAATTAAAAATGATTATTTTTTCTGTATAATTTTTGTTAAAATTTTTTAATTTAAATACTGTTTAAAAATTTGATTTGATATGACCACTAGCTATTTGTGTCATTTATAATATTAAAGAAACTTCTAGGAACCGATTTTATTAATTTGTTCTAAACAATATTTAGTGTTATCCTTAAGCTTAATTTGATTTTAATATTTATTAAGTATTCTAAAACAATTTAATTAACAAAACAATTAAATTACATTCAATCCAAATAAAACAAATCTTACCTAATTAAAACTTAAGTGTGTCTTCTACATCAATCTAAATCTACATCTGCTAATACCTAATGTTCACATAATGTTGTCTAGTGTAAAACATAATTATCAACGACCTTACTTGAAAAACAAACCTAAAAACTTTCTTAAGTCTATCACAAAACCAAATCTATTTTTAACTCAAATAATTCATAATTTTCATACTAATAAATAACATTTCTTTTGATCAAAGAAAATAATTTTGTCTACTTCAATTTTCTAAATATTAACGGAACTTTTTGATCAATTTTCTTGCTAATTTGTTAATAACTGTTCTTTGAACTTGTTTCAAAGCTTCTGAAGCTGATATTAACACTATTAATTCAAAAATATAACCAATTTCATTCAGTTTATCCTAAATAACAATGTCCTGAAAAACATGCACCACTGTTAAAAACCATTATACTTATATTTTTAATCTAAAAAACTTCTCTAAAAAAGAACAAAAGTTGCTTTGAAGAATTTTGTCAGTTTTGTTATTTAAATTATAGCTTGCTTTAGCTTACACTTTGGACAATATTTGAAAAACTACTATCAAATTTATATTTTTGTGAAGGTAAAAAAGTTAATTTTAAAGTTTTGTCTCCTGAATCAATAGGATTAGCCCTGTAACTTCAAAGACAAAAATTAATTTTACGTCTAGTAATTAAAAAACAATGCAAAATAATTAGTTTTTCATGATTATAGTAAGATTTTTATTTTAAAATAGATTAAAACTTAAAAAAGTAAAAAATTTATTGAAAGAAATAATTCAAACATTAATTTATTAACAAAAAAAAATTTTATTTAATGTGATATTTTTTTTTTATTTTACTTTGAATTATTTATTACATGAAGTTTTAAAACAATGTTGTATTCATTCTATATTTAAATATTATTTTTTAAAGATTCTGCTCTTACATTAGCAATTAAATCTTGATTAATTAAAAAAACAAATCTTAACCCTGCTATTTCAAGAACAGAATTATTATGTAATTTTGCTGATGAAATATTACCTAAAACAGGCTTAGAATCTACCACAAAAACACGTTTACCTGTGTTTGTTATTAAAAAATCGCCATTAGAATTTAACTTAATTAAAGCTTGTTTACGAGAAATTTTACTTGAAGGGCCTTCTAAAGATAAATCAACATCTACTATACTATCTTTTGTACAACGTCCTAAAGTAATTTCTCTTGATCTCATTAAATATCTCACTAATCGCCCTCTTAAAACAGCTAAAGTTTCGTTATCAAAATCAGATGGTGCAACTCCTGTGATACTATCTACAAGTACTTGCCATTTTGGTATTTCATTTTCTAATTGTCGTATTTCTCTTTTTGTTTTACGATTATTCAAAGCTAACTCTTGACTTATTAAATCTTCATGCTTATAAGATATATTTACAGGTGATTGCGGTACATTAGTATTTATAATACTTTGTAACTCATTTTCGATTTGTTCTTCTGCATCAGAAAAACTTAAAACATCTTCATTTTTATAAATTGACTTTACAGATTGATCATTAAGTAAATGAAAATGTTTCATTAATAACCAATGAGTTTTTAATTCTTTTGGTGTTCTAAATGGTAAAAAAATAGATATATTATTTTGTAAAAGATCATTAAATATTTCTGAATGAGGATGACTATTTGAAGGTATATTTTTTAATAAATTTTCTTCTTCTTCATTATATGGTGCATTTGCATGTAATTGTGAAACAATATCTGGATGAAGCTGCCTCATAGCTGCTACGCCTATTTTAGCGATTGTTGGATCATATAATAAACCAAACCATCTATTTTCTATTTCTTTCAAAGTAAATTTACATGAAAATTTAACAGCTCGATATACTGATTCTAAATCATTAAGCTGTTGAACACCAACAACTAAAGCTAAATCATCTTGAGGTTTCCATCTACCTAAATCTTTTACCGCATTGTTGTGAGCATTTCTATACCTTCGCCGTTTAGTTGTTGTAGTAATTGGTTTAGGTTTTTTTTGAACAGTTGATTCTGCAATTGGTCTATTTATTGTAGATGAAGGAAGTGGAGATGATTCGACTATGTTTACATTTTGAGGTAATGAAGAATTTATGTTTTGAAAATTTTTATCAGAAGGACTACCTAATATTTTACTTGTACTTGTCGGTAAAAATTCTTTATTGTTTGGATTATTTAGATTATTTGTCAAAGGTAAAATTTGTCCTGTCACATTTTTTCCTCTTTGGCCTTTAGGTAGAATAATACTACTTTCAACTAATTCATCATCAAATTTTTTTCGTTTGATTGATCTAGAAGAACTTCTTCTTTGAGAAGAACTATCGTCAAGTATATTTTGTTGTTGTTTATATTGAGAAACTGGTGTTCCTTCAGTTGACATTTTAATATTTTTATTAAAAAAGAAAATTAATTGATTAAACACCTAGATTTCCAAATGCGTGTTTCAAAAAAAACAATAAAACAAAAATAAGGGATCGTTAACAAAATAAAATAAAAAAGCGCTAAATTTGAAAAAAAAGTAAAAAGTTTTAATACTGTTTTATCAGTTCTTCAAGTAAGATAGGTATTGCCTCCTTGTGTTAGGTTTATGTATGAATAATTATTTAGTTTTAAAATAAAATCTCGAGCGAAAATTAAAATTTATCTAACCTGATAATTCATTTAAAGCAAGAGAAGTTTCGAAAACAGCTGATGGTTAACTAAACAAATTAATATTATTTCTTGTGTTCAATACGATAAAAAAGGAATAGTAAAATTTTTGATTATCTTAACGCTATTAAATATTAATGTATATTTAGTTTAACACGCTTAGAAAATAATAAACTTCATAAAGCTAGACTGGTAGCTACAGGTTATTAGACAAAGTGTTTTAAAACTTTGCATTTACATTTAGTTTAAAACCTTTAAATTACTGGTAATTTTATACTAAACCAATAAATATTTAATCTGTTCTGCTACGTCGTAACTACTAATGTTAATGTTAAAAAAAAATGTATATGTTTTTTATTTTTCATTATAAGAAAAGTTGATAACACTTTTACATGTTTGAAACAATCTTCGAAAGAATGAAAGTTTTTAATCATTAGCTATGAAATTATAACTTTTTTTTTTGTTTGATTACTCCATTTTTTTTATTCATTTAAATTACTTGTTAAATTAGTCATATTTAGTTAAACTTGAAATTTATATAAATAAAATACTTCAACATTTAATAAAAATGGGTTTTAGATTAAAAATTTTAAAAATTCTATCCTGTGAAAAAATTCAATTATACAGAGGTAAAAATTTTATTTTTAATAAACAAACCTTGAGCTACTAATTAATTTGAAATTTTAACAAAAAAATCTTTTAAATTTTGTAAAAACTTCTTCATCTGTTTTATCGATTAAAAAATTTCAATTTAATTTTTCTAATTAAATGACTATTCAAACTAAAAAAGTTTTTCAAGAAAAATAAAATTGAAAACATAAATTAATTAGTACATCGATTTAAAGTTTTTTCTTTTGTTTAAAAGTTTTTTATTAAAAAGACAAGTAAAATTTTTTTTTGAGTTATACTCTTTATGAATTTTATGGTTTTATATGATGAAGATTTTTTATAAAAAAGATTTTATTAATCAAAATCTGTTTATACTAACCAAAATTTTAGACTTTTTTTGAAAGTAAAATTTTTGAAAGAGCATCTATATTTTTAGTTATTTTAAATTGTTTACAAAGCTTGTTTACCCAAATCATTATTATGCTGTGGCCTAAAAGTGAATTTTTTTTAAAATGAATATTAAATTTGGTGGTAAGCAAAAATAAAATTATCAAAGAAAAAAGTTTAGTAGAAAAATTATTAAGGTATATCTGCCTTATTAATTATTGACTCAATTTTGGAGTATAAAATGAAGGTGAATTTTTTTAAAATAATGAAGTTAATTATTTTTTATTTTAAGTGTTAAAATCTAACTAAAACGAAGAAACCAGTTCAAAAAATCTGATTTGCTATTTCAAATGGTATATATATATATATATTGTTTTTTATGATGAAAAAAGAAATTTATTTTTTTTGTGATATTAAAAAGTCTTTAAAAACTGATAGACTCAATTAAAAAACATTGTTTCTCAAGGTTTCTTAAAGTTAGTTTAAAAAAAGTAAAGAAAATTGTGAATACTTTAATATAATAGAAGCCTCTCTTGAAGATAGAATGAGGTTAAGAAATGATTACTTAAAAGACTTAATAAAACTTTTAATTTAGTCTAATGTATCTTTCAACTGATTTGATGATGAAAAATTTCAGAATTTAAATAACAAATGGATAAGAAGTAGTTTAGGTATTGGACTTGAAAAAAACGACTTGTACTTTGGTGGATGACAATTTTGTTTGTAGTCTATGTCGTTATTTAAATTTAAAGGAACCCTTTACTACAAGGAAGCAGAGCAGATTTATTATCAAAGTTATTTCACATGAGAGATTATTGGGTAGCATCAGTCATTTACCATCTGCAGATGAAACGGCATTCTTTTTTATACCCAAACAAAGTGTATATTAATAAATTTAAATCTTTCTTTCAGAAAAGGACGTATTAAGTAAAGTCAAAATCTCCAAGTCCTAGTGATATAAGGTAGGGAAATTTCATAGAAGCTGCAAGTTTATACTATAAAAAAATTTGAAGGAACACTTGTATCTGGACAAAAAAGTTACTTGAAAATATAGGAGATGCTAACATATTTTTTCTTAAAAATCAACTTCGGTTCATTCATAAAACAAAGAATAAATTTTTATCTAAAATATTCAATTTTGAACATAGGAAAGTAAACATTATTAAAGTTTATGAGAGTATAAGAAAATTTAGAACATTTCTTACTGATGAACAAACTGAAATCAAAGCGCAGTTTGGTAATAATATAATTAATTTTGAAAGCTATAACATTTTGAATACTTCAGTTATTAATGCGCTTAATAAACTTAATAAGTATTTAAAACTAAGTTCAAGATTAACTTAAACATTGATTTGGTCCAATATTTCTCACCTTCATTATGGAGAAAAAGAAATCAAAATTACAATTCATTAATTAATTGTCTAAAAAAATATCGTATAACTAGTTATTACTTAGAGAATAAAAACACTTGTGAATGTTTAATGAAATAATTAGAAGAGTATCATTACTTAGTAAAGACACATGAGCTTAATTATTGGTTAGAAATGGATACATTTAGTTTCTGGGAAAAAAAATAAATAAGTGGAAAGAGCTTATTTATCTTGCAATTAGGATTTTATCAATACCAACTAGTAATGCAGAAGTTGAAGAAGTTTCAGTTTTGTCAAAAGTTTTTTAGGTGATAGAAAAGGTAAATTTAAAACAGAAAACTTAGAAAAGCACTTGTTTTTGAAAATAAACAACATAGTTAAAACTTTCAATTAAATATCTACTAGTGAAAACTATTTATTTTTTACTAATAATAAAAATTTTTTCTTAAAAATTATACACATTGTCTTAAAGATAACTTGTATAAATGTAGATAAACTTATTTCTTACTTTAAAACAAAAACATGAAATATTTTTTCTGAAAGAACCCTAAAATTAATTTATTCATTAAATTAAGTTTTAAAAGTTTTGAAATTGCCGCAAAATAAATTAATATCAATAAAACAACTAAAAACCCAGATGTCCTTTCAAAAAAAGTCCGAAATTTTGGCTAGTATACTCAAGAAAACAATTATACAACTCAGCCTGGTCAGAAATTTCCCTTTAAGGTATACTCAACGAAGATTAGTTGTTTATTACAGATAGTAGAAGTTGGTTGTCGCAACACGTATCCGCGTTTATTTTTTATATTTTAGTTCCTAAAGCCTACAGATTATCCGTTACATAAATTCTAAAAAAATATCATTTAAAATGTCTTTTTTTAATAAACTCAAATTTTTTTAAAGATTTATTATTCTAAATTTAATTAAAATTATTTTCTAAAAAAATTACTAAACTTTAATTTATTCAAATTTTTTTATTCAAATTTTTTTATTCAAATTTTTTTTAAAATTTTCATAACTAGAAATTTTAGAAAATTTTAATATTTTACAAACTTCAAAAGTAATAAATATAATAATTAATAAAACTTTGAAAGCTATTGAAGAATCCTATACAAAGCTTAAAAATACTCTAAATAACTTTAAAATCAAATTTTAAAAAAGATCTTTCGTCATAAAAAGTTTTTGTTTTGCAAATTTTTAATGAATAAATATGATTAATTTGTAAAAGTTTTTTTTTTTTTGAAATTTTAGTTTATTAATTCAAATGTCATTTAACAAAAAATTGGATTGTAGAATAGAATTTCATTTAAGTATTTAATGGTTATTTTTATATGGTATTTTCAATGCTTATTGATTTTTTTGTTTTGTTTTGACTTCTGTCATTCTTTGTTTGCTATTGATCATCTTTTAATTTTTTATGTTTTGCGTTTATCTATTAAATAATTTTTTTAAATGAAGTTGTAAACAATGAAAAAAGTATTTGAATTTTTATTTAGAAAAAAAAATTAATTAGTTATTCAATTTAATCTAAAAATTGTTTCAATTGTAAGCTTTGTTTAATTTTTTTTTTCAAACTTTAATTAAGTTTTATTGAAATAATTTTATTGTTATAAGTTTTTTTTAAATTTTATTTAAATTTTTAATAAATTTTAAAACTTTAATTTTCAAACTTATAGATGTCAGTTTAATCAATTAAAAAATTTAATTTAATTTTTAAAAAGGCAAGTTCAAATTCTTAATTCTTTTAAACAGCTTAAAATTTTTTTTTTCATAAAGCTTGTTGTTATTAAAGTTTGTTGTACATTTTTTTTTCAATTTTGTTAGAACAAATTATTGATGTTTGTTAATTTGAATTATTGAATTTCGCTAAATTATAATATAACAATTTGTTAGTTTCAAAAATACAAATTTGTTAGTTTTAAAAATAAACGTTTGTTAGTTTAAATAATAAAAAATTTGTCAATTTGAAAAAACTTTTTGTTTTTTCTCAATTTTCTAAACTTTTATTTTTTAAATTTTTAGTTTCTAAATTTTGTTTTTTTTTCTAAATATTTTTCTAAATTGAATTTTTTCAAAAATTTTTTTTCCAAAACTAAAGTTTTTCTTTAATTTTTAAATTTAATTTTCTTATTTTAACTTTTTAATGATTTTATTGTTCATTAAATATGATTTTTATTCCTTAATATTGACTTTGAAGTATTTCAAGCAAGCTTTAAACTAAAAAATTATTTTTTAAAAAATAGTTTTTGATTTTTTAGTCTTTTTTTACCAAGTTTATTGCAAAATTTCTTATCATTAAAATTAATTGATTTTTGAGAAAAAAAACTAGAAGCTTTCATATAAAAGCTGATTAATTAAATTTACTGTCTTAAATTTGTTATAATCAACTTTCCTCAATACTTTGGATTTTTTTTTGTTTTGTTTAATAAAAAGTTTTTCTTTTAGTAGTGTGAGAAAGTTTTCAATGAAACACAATTATCATTTAACTTTAATTTAATTTAAACTTAAATTTAAAAAACAGGCAGATTAATTTTGAAAAGAAAGTTTCATTACGAAATTTTATTTGATAAAACTTGTTGCAAAATTTCAATTACCTATTTAAAACAATTTTAAGCTAATAAAGATCTATAAAAACGACAAAAAATTTGTTTTTTTTATATGAAAACTTTGTTTTATATACTTTGTAAATAAAATTCATAAAGATTACATTTTTATATATTTGAAAGTTAAAAGTAAACTTGTTTTTAAAATATTTTGGGAAACTTTTACAAATTTTTGAAAACTTTTTTACAAATTTTTTTCATTTTCTTAAAAACCATTGTCGATAAATTTATTTAGTATCAATCAAAAGATTATTTTTTAAATTTGTAAACTTAAATTGAATTTTCAAATTTTGAGTTTACAAATACAGATATCATTATAAGAAATTTAATTTAAGATTTTGAACTTTTTTTAAAAATGTAAAGTTCAATTTTAGATATAAAGTTCAGTTTTAAATATAAAGTTTAGTTTTATTATGAAGTTTGGTTATAAATATAAAGTTTAATTATAAAATGAAAATTAAATAGGAATTTCAGTAAAAATTTTATTTTTAGCAAAAAGATGAAACAATACTGGTAAGTTAATTTAGTAAAACTTTATTATTATGAATTATAAACTCGATCATAGTCATTTCTGTCATTTGTATCAAATATTTCAAACTTAATAAGTACACTCATAATATGAAGAAAATCAAATTTTTTTTTTTGTTTAAATTCGATAAAATTTTTAGGGTGTATATGAAGCTTATTGAAAAAAAAAAGTTTTTTTGATAAGTTGAAAGGAAAGTTTTTAAGATTTTAAAATTTGATAGAAAAAAATTTCCATGTTAATAATGGTTCATAATGATTTAAAAGCATTTTTTTTAATTTAATTAAATAAAGGTTTTTAATAGTTATTAAAAACTTACGTGTTAATTTGATCAATAACTTTAATATCATCAAATTTTAATATAATTAGTTATATTTTTTTTAAATGAAATGTCATGTTTGAATTATTTTGTTATTAAAATCTTTTAAATGGTCATTCCTATAAAGCTTATTGATACTCATAAAAAATTAATTCTCATAACTTATTAATTAAAACTAATTTAATCAACTTAATTTTTATGGTTATTCTTATAGATATTTTATAGAAGAACTTTTTCATCATTAAAATAAATTGCTTATTTTGTTTGGAAACAAATTAAAAAATGAAATTTTATCACTTAAGAAAAGTCCAGTTAAATAATAGCTCATCATTCTATAATCCAAAAGATCAATTTTTATTAATAGTAACAAAAATTCATTTTATTAACTTTTCAAAAGTCTAAAAATTATAACTGCTTCTGGCTATTTAATAAGTATGATTGTATTTTTTTTGTATATTTCAACTATTAAGTTCTATTAAAAATCCATCCTCTATTTCTAGAGTACTGTACGCTAATTTTTTTTACATGTAACTTTTATATGTGTATTTGTTGTTCCGAATCACTGGCAGCTGCAGAACTCTTTTGCATCTACCAACAACAACATCTTCTTTTTTTTTTTTTTTTTTTATTTTTTAACGCTAATCTTTTTTCAATGTTTATTGTCTAAAAAAAAAGTTGATTTAAGTTTGAAGAGTATATCCAAATAGATTAGTTCGAAAATAGTTTTTTTCTTGGGTCAATAACAAAATTGTTTTTATTGATATTTTCTTCATTAAAAGTTCTTGTTTAATTAAAAATTATAAGTTTAAACTGTTTTAAGTATTTATAGTTTAAAATAATTGTATTTAACTTATAGAGAATTAAGTTTAAATCTCAATTTTCTAATTAATATAATTAATTGATTATCTTAATTAAGTATACTAATTTAACTTCAAACTAGTGAATCAATAAAACACTTTTGGTTTCTGAATGTAAGTTATTTCTAATTTTTTTTAATAGTTCTAAATTCAGTAAAAAAATAGTAATTGTTTTGATCTCAAAACATTATTTTTCTAAAAAAGTTTTTTTTTATTTAATCAAGTTCTTTTAGTCTCTTAATTATTCTCAAGTTATTTTTAAAAAAGAAAAAAATTTCAAGATTTTTCAATTTTGGAAAGAAAATTTCAATGTTCTTTCAAATTGTATCCTAAATTTTAATTAATTTTAAAATGCTTATTGAATTGTTATATGAGTAAAAAAGATAAAAACTAATGAATTTTAACAAATTGTTAATACGTCATTGTTTAGAAAAAAGAGCTTCTGTTTAAAAATTTTAAAAAAGAAATCCATTTATGTAACCTCCTTTTTTACATGTTTTACTAGATTTTTTTTTTTTTTTAATTTTTTACCTGTTTATTTGTTAAGTTACATTAGATAAGAAAATATGATTTTTTTATGACTGTGGGCTAAAAAAATTAAAAAAAAATTACTAAGTGTTATTTAATTACCAGCAAGTTAATTTTTTTTAAATGAGAAAACAAAAAGTGTGCTCTTTTTCTAAATAGCTATTTAAAAAAAAAGAATTGATAAATAGAAAAAAAGAAACTTTAAAAAAAACATAAATATTTGAAGAGAAATAAAAATTGTTGAAGAAAAATAGAAATTTTTGAAGAAAAATAAAAATTTTTGAAAAGAAATATAAATATTTGAAGAGAAATATTTGAAAAAAAAGAAAAAAATTTAAAATTCAAAAATTAGAAAATTAGTTTTAGAAAAAAAATCTTAAGAAAAAAATGTATCAATGTAGTTTTCATAATTTCATTTGGCTATTTAATTGCTCCTGAAAAAATAGATTAATCTTAATTTAATTTTTTATATAAATTAATTGAAAGAAACTTACTTATCTAAATATTTTTTTTTATCAATACACTCTTTTTTTTTGAAAAAAGCATCATTTTTTAATTTTGAATTACATCTATTGTGACGATTAATTTTTTGTTTTTAAATTATTTTAGTAAAATTGTGTTGATGATTCTTTTTTAAAAAAAAGAAAAATGTAAATTATTGAAAAATGTGTTTTTAATTTGTGTTCATAATTTTAATTAATTAATATCAATTGATTTTTTTTGTTTTAATCAAAAAAAATTCTTTTCATAAAAATAATTTTATTCAAAAAAAAGAATCTTAAAAAAATCAATAGAGGTCTATTGAAAAAAAAAATATTTTTTTTTAAAACGAGTTTAAGTTTTGATTAAATAATTTATTGCACAAATAAGTATCTTTTATCAAGTTGTTTGTATTTTTACACGCAGTTTAAAATTTTTCTCTCAATCAATTCACAAATTTTTATGTGAGTATGTTTAAAATTTACAAGTTTAATTAATGCTAATTAGTTTCATAATTTTTCCTAATTTTATATTATTTCTATATAATTATTTTTTATGTTTAATTTTTTTTTTAATGTTTATGGTCTAATGTTTGTTTTTCTTTGTATATTATTTTTAATGTTAGTTTTTTTATCTATCAATAGTATTTTTCAAATTAAAATTTTTCAATGTTCATTAAATTTGTTTATTCATTGACTTTATATTAAGATTATTTTTTGAGAATTTTTTCTACTCCAGATTTCCACTATCTTTATTTAAAAAAAAATTTAGTTTATTAATTTTAACAAATTTAATTTTGTTAATGATGACAAGCTAATCTCTAGATAAATATTTTAATTTAAAGTTTATATTCAAAAATTAAAAAAAAAACTTTTACATTTTTATGCTTCCATTGTTTTATAAGTTTTTATATAAAAATTCTTGTTTAAATAACTTGACAAAACTTGATTGTAATTCATGTAAAAGCATCAAAGTTAACTAAAAAATTTTAATAATTTTAGATTTTTTTTGTTTTTTTTCTCAAATAAAAATTTAAACCACATTTACCATGAAGTTTGTAAGTATAATTTGACTAAGTTAAACTTATTCAAAATTATGTTATTCAAACTTATATTTTTTAGTTTAAAAATTATTTCAATTTATAATCAAACTTATGTTAAGCTTTTTTAGTCAATTTAATCAAACTTTAGGAATTTTTTATTAAACCTTTTTAATCAACTTTTTTTCAGAAAAACATTTACTTTTTTTTTGAGTCAATCTTTTAAATTTTTTTACTAAAATTCTTCTAAGTTAAACTATTATTCAAAATTTAATCATAGTTTTAGTTTAATTTTATAGTTTTTATTAAATAATTTTCAGCTTAATAATTTTCATTTAATTTTTCAGTTAAATAGCTTTGATTAAATAATTTTTAGTTTACTAACTTTTATTTAATAATTTTTAGTTTAAAAATTTTTATTAAATTAGTTTTATTAAAAAGTTTTGGTTTAATAATTTTATTTTCAAAATTTTTGAAATATTTACCTTTTTAACTTCAAATTATAGTTTTTATTAATTTTTTTTTCAAACTTTAACATTGATCTTATTTATTATTTAGTTTTGATTTTCTCAAATAGATGAAATACATTTGTTTTTATATATATATCTGATTGACATAAAATTTTATATAGCTATTCAAAAAAAAAATCCATTTAAATCAAATTCATCTTCATTTTATCATTTAAATCTCATTTTAACAATTTTCAAAGCTATTTAAATTTCTTGAAAATATGGTTGTTTGTTTTGGTTAAAAAAATAAATTGAGTTTTTATTTTCAAAATCAAAATTTTTTTCACTCAAAAAATTTAAAATTTTAATTTTTTATATCAATTTGAAGTTTCAAAATTTTTAACAAATTTTTTAACAAAATTTTTAAGTTTTATAATTTTCATTAAAATATTGAATTTTTTTTTAAAAAAAACTAATTTTTTAATTTGTGTTTTCAGAAACAGAAGCTTGATTACCAAAAAATGTGTTTAAAATACTGTTTTTTTTAAGGTGTTTATTTGATTAATGTGATTTATCAATTTTAAAACTTTTTAAAAAAAATTTCCAGAAAATTTAAACAATTCAAAAAATTTAACTTTGTGATCCATTATCGGATATAGTGTTCATTTATAAAATTAAATTTTTTTATGTGTTTTCAGAAAGTTTAAAAAAAATATTTTTCAACAATCAATTTGAAAATGTGAAAAGAATTTGATTTTATTAACTTTATTAAAAACAATGTACAAAGTAACCGATTCAAACTGAAATTATTTCATAAACTTGTTCAATTTTAAGAAAAACTGACCTTTTTTTCACAATGTATGGTAATCATTTGTCTGCGCCTAACCATTTAACTGTGCAAAATGCACGTCGACGTCATTCTTGGATAGCATCTAGAACGTAAGTCTTTACCACAAGGCATTTTAAAAAATTTTTTGTTTAAATTTTTAAGCTGATTATAAGGTTTTATTGAATATTAATTTTATTTGAATTTAATTTTATTTGAATTCAATGTCTAGAAGAAAATTCATTTTTTTTTTTTTAAAATTCAAAACTTTTAATAAATATTTTCACAGGTATTTTATTAAAGTTTTTTCAAGAAATAGCTGTAATCATATTTTTATAATTTTAAGTTGAAATTTATTTTTTTTTTGCTAAAAAATTGCTTATATTATATTTTTCCATTTGAATCAAACTTCAAAAAATGTAAAAATAGTTTTTAGCAGCATCTTTTCGAATAATTTTTTTTAACTTTTCATTTATTTACATTAGTACTTTAATATATTTATATTCAAAAAAATGAACATTTGCGGTTTTGACCTTTATTTTCGTTTTTAAAGAATATAATTTTAAAAAATTTAGTAATCAGTTTGAAAATTCTAATTTACATATGATAGCTATGAAAAATTTTAAATAATTTTAAGAGGTTTATTTCTATCATTAAAAAATCTAGACAAGTTTTTTTAAAACATAAATTTTAAGGATTAAATTTTATCTTAAAAAAAAAAGTTCTTTTACTATGTCACAAAATTTATTAGACTTTCAAATTTAAGTTCTTTTTTTTTTAAGTTTAATGGACAAATGTGATTTTTTTTATAAAACACAGTTTTAAAATAGCTAATTTCTGATTTATTTTTTTTCTTTTAAATTTAATTTTATACTTCTGTTACAATTGTACTTTATAATTTGAATAAATATTCAAATTTTATTTAAACTTTTTTATTTGACAAAAATCAAACTAATTTTAAGTTCAATTTTTTTTAATTAAGAACTTTTTTTATTAATAAAATTCAATGTTAATAAAAGATAAACTTTGAACATTAAATTAAATGGAAAACCTTTTATTATTTTAAAAAGACAAATTTTTATATAAATCTTTAAGAGACAAACTTTGTATAAATCTTTAAGAGACAAAGTTTGTATATTTTTTGAGAAATTTTCTTTTTTGAAGACAAACTTTGTATAAACTTCGAATATAGACAAGCTTTAAAAATTGTTCCTTGAAACAAATATTTAATATTATTTTGAAAAAGTTTTAAATACTTTCTTGTAAGTAAACTACAAACTAATTTCAACATAAACTTTGCAAAATTAATTTTGAGAAAAATTTTTGTTATTAATTTGAATTTTGGATATTAAAATTTATATATTTTTTACAGTAATTTCATTGTAAATTTTTATATTTTTTTTTTCAGTTTAAATTTTCATAGTATTTTCTATTCATAATTCTTTTTTTAACTTTTCATAGTTCTTTTTTCATACTCTTTTTTTATCATATTTTTTTCTATTTTATTTTTTATATTTTTCTCTATTTCAACTTATATATTTTTTTCAATTTTCATATTTTTTTTCAATTTTCCTATTTTTTTTCAATATGATTTTTTTTATAAATTTATCTTACATTTTATAGTTTGTTTTTAAATTTCATGACAATTTTGAGACAAATTCTTATTGTAAACTTTTAGATTCATTTTTACAAAAGAAAAAAATTTCTTTTAAGAAAAAAATTCATTTTAAAAATAATTTTAAGATAAAGTTTTACAGTTGTTTTGAAATGCATTTTAATAGTAGTTTAAAGATGTATTTTTTCAGTTATTTTAAGATAATTTTTTATAGTTTGTTGAAGAAAAGTTTTATTTTATAGTAGTTTTAAGAAAAATCATTTTATAGTAGCTTTTAAATAAATTTTTATATTAATATTTGTATTAGAATTTTATAATAATTTAAAGAAAATTTTAATACTAGTTTGAGGATAAAAACTTAATGCTAATTTTAGTATAAAAATTTAATACTCTTTCTAATATATAAACTTTTAATTATAAATTTTTGAATAAACTTTTGTTTTAAAGATAAAATTTAAATATTAATTTTAAAGATAAACTTTTATTAATTTAAAAGATAAACTTTGAATATTAATTTGAAAAGTTTTAATTATAATTTTAAGATAAATAAGTTTAGTATAGAGTTTTATATATTTATAAGAAGATAATTTTTAAACAGTAAAACAGTTTTAATAACTAATTTAGTGATAAAATTTAAATACTAATTTGAAGATAAAATTTGAATAAAAGTTTAAAGACAAAATTTTAATAATAATTTCAGGATAATGTATGTTAAATATTAAATTAAAAGCTTATTTAAAAAATTGTTTTATTAAGGATTTTAAAATTTCTTTTGTTAGTTTTCTTTTTGTTAAAAATGAAATTGAATTTTTTTTTAGAAAACTTATTCAAAGTTTTATTTATTTTAAGCTTTTGTTTTAAAATATTTAACAAGTTTATTAAAGTATTTTAAACTAAATTTTTTGAAAAAGATTATTTGAAAAACTTTCGATTGTAAACTTTTTTTTTAAATTTTTCAGCAAACTATTAAATTAAAAACTTATTTTTTTTTATTTCCAAAAAGTAATTTAAAGCTTAACAAAAGCTGTAAACCAAATTTGTTAAATTAATTAAATAAAATGAAAACATTAACTTAATTAATGATTTAACAGCTTTTTACCTATGCTAAATTAAAAAATCTTTAATAACATTGATAAAAAAGCTACCTTTTGTATAAGAGAAATTTTTTTTTTCACAATAGCTTTTTTAATAAGAACTAATTACATTTTCAAATAGTTTTCTTTTTATTTGAACAAATTTTTTGATTTAATCAGTTTTTTAATTTACTTTAATATTTTATGAAATTAATTTTTTAAATTTATAATTTATGTAAATTTAATTATACAACTTTTAAGCTCATAAACTTTAGTTTGATCAAATGATTTTTTTCTGTTCTAATTTTTGTTTAACATTATAAGTTAATCTTTATTGTTTTTATAAACCTTGAAATTATTTTTTTATTGATAACTTTTATTGAGTAATCATGTTCAAATATTTAATTTCTGAAAACTCATTTTTTCATTATATTTTTTGTATAAATTAATAAGCCTCTTTTTTAAAAACTTTAATCTTTTTTTAATTAATTTCATTTCAAGTGTTTTTAACTAGGTTTGAACATTTAAAATGAAGTTAAATTTTTGACAAGATAAAAACTTTCTTAGAAATGTTAAATTTTATTTTTTTTAAATAAGTTTGCATCATTTCTAAGCTTTATCAAAAAAATAAAAAGAAATTTCATTAATAGACAAAAAAAATTATTTCCTGTTTTAAAAAGAAAGAGAATTTTTTTTTTATTTTTGTATCAAAGTTTATCCACAAAGAAAATAAATGATGTAAATCAATTTTTAAATAAAACTTTTAGTTTGTTGTAAATTTTTTTTTGTTGTTCAACATTTCTTTACTTAATTTTAAAATAAACTTTGCAAAGTTTAAAATTTTTATAAACTTCAGTGGTTTTTCTTTTTTTATTTAAATTTAATTTTATCTAGACTATTTAAATTTGAATCAAAAAAAATATTTGATTCTTTGCTTGAAAATTGTTTTGTAATTTAAATTAGGTTGGTTAGTTGAATTTTTTTTGAAAAAAAAAACTATTAAACTTATGAATAGTTTTTTAGTTGATAGTTTTAGAATTTTGATTGAGTTTATTTGGATGATAATTAAAAACTTTTCTATGAGCACTTTTTTATTTTTTTTTATTAGGGATTTCATCAAAATAAATTCATAAATTTATCTTTTAGAGATCAGTCGAAATTGGTTTTAAGAAAAATCTATTTAAGTTTTGATTTAATAAGTATGATTTTTAGATACTTTTTTCTGCTTCAAAATTAATTCTTTAATTTCATAGACTTGAAAAATTGTTTAGCTAATGATTTTTCGATTTGGAAAATATCAATTTTTTTTCTTCAAAAAGAGAGCTTAAAAATATTGAATGTTTAATAGATGTAAGTTTGAGGTTTTTTTATTAGAACCTATATGTCAAGGTAATTTTTGATTTAACAATTTTTTGTGAAAAGTTTTTTTAAGAATTGATAAAAAGCTTAAATTTAAAAAAAAAATTCAAAAAATATTCAAATTTTTGAATTCAAAAATGCTCTATTGACAAAAATTTGGAAAAATCAAATTTTTAATTTAAATTTTTCAAAAATGTTTATTTGTTTTAATTTTGTTTTATTTTTTCAATGATGGTTTTTGCTTAGATTCAAAAATTAATTTATTAAATTAAAAAAATTTAAAATGTTTCTAACAGATGGAACCAGCTGTTAACCATATGCTAAAAAATATATTTATATTCAAATATTTTAATAAAATTTCATCAGTTTTTGAGTTGCTTTTTTAATCTAGACTTTTATAGCTATTAAAAAACAGTTAATTTTATTAAAAACTATTTTTTTTAAAAATTTTTAAGTACTAGTCTGCCATCTACAACATGAATATTAAAATTTTTTTATCTTAAAATATTGAACTCCAAAATATAAATTTTTTAAAATGCAAATATTTTGTTTATATAAAGTTTTTACTTTTAAGTTCAGGTATATCTTAATGATTCGAATATTTCTTTGAATAAATTTTCTTTTCAAAAATAAATTTTGTCTTCCAATAAATAGAAGTAAAAATAAAAGTTTTTACATAAATTTTAATTAACAGTTTTCACTTTTTGCCATAATAAACGAGGAATTATTTTTATGAAAAAAAATTTTTTTTTTATTTTAAACTTTAGATATTTTAAAAGGTTTTTAATAATCAAATGATTTTAGTGACAATAAACTACTAAATAAAAAATAGCCTAAAAAAAATTTTCAAAACTTTCAAAGTAAATCTTTTTATATTAAACTTTAAAAGATTATCCATTAAACTTAGTTTAAATGAGTTTTATCAAAAATTAATTAGTTTTATTAAAATGTTTGATTCAAAATTTGAAGCTATAAAATTTTTCTAAGTAAAACTTTTTGAAAAGTTTTTTTAAATAAAAGTTGAACAAAAAAAACTTTTATTTTTTTAAAAGTTGAGTTTTAATCAAATTTATTTGTCTAATTAAAAAAAGTAATTTTTTTTTTCTTTTAAAAAAAAAAATTTTGTCGAAATCACAAGTTTGAAATATTTTAGTTTGGGAAACTAATAATTTTTTTCTATACTGCTAAGTTTTATTTGGAATTTGTTCAATTTATAAACATAATCAATTAGAATAATTTTTTGTAGAAATTAGGCTATTTTCTTAAAAATTAATGTAACTCTTAAACTTTTTTCTCTTTGTAAACAATTATTTTTAAGTACAAATCTTTAGGAAGTTTTTTTATCAATTTTTTTAATGAGTCGAAAGTATATAAAATTTTTGTTTTAATATTTAAGACCTATATATTTTGAAGAGTATTTAATTATAAAAAATTAGATACTTGAACATTTTAATAAAAACATTTTTATATAAAAGAAAATTTTAATTGTAAAATTGTCTTTAAAAGTTTACTTTTAAATTATCATTTTAAAAACGTTCTACTTTTTTTTTAAATTTATTGACTTTGCTTTTTTTAAATTTTCTTAATTTAAATTCTTTTTTGTTAATTAAGTTAATTCATAACTTTGATAATTCAAATCAAATATTTTAATGAATTTTTATTTAAATTTATGCAAAACTTTTTATTTATTTAAATTTTTATCTGGATATTTCAAAAAATTAAAAAAAATTATTTCATACGTTTGAATTATTTTTCAAAAAAAAGTATTATTGATTTTATAGTAAGAAAAAAGAAATAATTTTTCTTTTCAGAAAGTATTTCATTTTTTAATTTAAACTAAATTTTATTGAAATTTAAAGGAATTTAGTTAAGTTTTAACAAATTTTTCAAAATTTTTCAAAAGTTTTAGAATTTTAGAAAATTTACAAGTTTTTAAAAAGATAACTTTTTCAGTGAGTATAATTTAAGATTATTCACAAGTATAGAATTTTGAAAAAAATTTTTTTAAAAAGATTTGGAATTTGAAAAAGTTGAAAAGTTTAGACAAATTCGTAAGTATTAGAAAATTCAAAAATTTTAGAAAGCTCAAAAGTTTTAGAAAATTAAAAGCTTTAGTAAATATATGTTTCACAAAATTAAAAAGCTTTATAAAAAGAGAGTTCAAAAAAATTAACAAGTTTTTTTTTAGATTCTTAATATTGTTTTGATAACTAAATTCAATAAACTTTTAATTATGGAAAAGTTTTACTAATTTTTTATTTTTTATTAATAAAGGTCAATATGTTTTTAGATGAGAACAATTTTTAAGTTATTAAGAAAATTTGTTTATTTTAGTAAAATTTGTTCATCTTAGTAAATAAAAAACTTGTGTTTTTAAAAATAAAAATTTGTTCGTTTTATTAAATAGAAAAATTTTTACTTGTTAATATGAAATAACTTAAAATTATCTAGTTTATCAAAATGTTTTTTTTTTAAAAAAAGAGAGAAAATATAGTTTTGTTAAAGCTTAAATCAGAAGCTTTTTCTATCATAATCAAAGTCTTAATTAAACTTCTGACAAAAATTTATTACCTATAATTTTTAGTATATTTAGATGTATTACTTTTCATTTCCTATTTGAGAATATCGTTTTTTAACTAATTTACCAAGTACAATTTTGGTTTTATAGAATAAAATTTTCTTTTTGGTTAAATTAGAAAATATAAGTTAGATAAAATAGTTAGATAAAATTGTTTTCATCATTTTAAATTTGCTTATTTTTACCTTTTAAGTTTTCTAATTTTATTTATTTCTTAACTGTTTTATTCATTCATTGTGAATAACTTAAAATTAAAAAAAAGAAAACTATGCAAAAAAAACTGCATACTGATTTAAAAAGATTTCTTTGGCAACCAAATTTTTTTCCGCTTCAAATGCAAAAGATGGTTAAAAACAATTTTTATTTATTTAAAATTTTTTTTATTAAACTTTTTAGAAGAAAGTTACAAAAAAAATAATCAAAATTTAAATTACTTTAATTAAAATTTTTTATATTAAAGTTATCACTAATGATTTTATCTAATTTTAATTATCTTTTTTTAAAAGACATTTTATGAATCTTTTTTTTCAAAATTTCTGTTTAAATTTCAATTAACACAACATTTTATGCATTTTTTTATATTTTTCTTTTTAAACTTTTAATTTTTTTTTAATTTTTTTACTAAAATTCAATTTAGCTGAATTTATTTTAAGGATAAATTAGAGGAAAATAATTAAATAAAACTTTTTATAAAAAACTTGATTTACAGTAATAAGAAAAGATTATTTTCTTAAAAAATAATTTTGAAATAAAAAGTTTTCTTTTTTAGAACAAATAACTTTATAAATAATTCTAGGTAAACTTTTTAAAAAGGTGTATTATACTTGTTTAAAATATATTACGCCTTGTTTACTCTTTGGTTTCAAACCTGAACTTATTTTCAAAAACTTTCTTTTCATAAAAACTTTCTAAATGAAATCTATAAATTCATACCTCTGAATTCTAAAAAAAAAAAGACGCATTTAATTAATATTTTAATGATTTTAAATGAAGACATAAAAATTTTAATTCTACTAAATTTTTTCTTTCTACGGATTTAAATTCATAATAAAATTTAATTCTTTTGCCTGAAGAGATAAACTTTTTAATTTTACTTTTTTGAAAAGATGTTTTCTATATTTTTAATAGGGAATTTATTTTTTTCTTCTACTCAAAAATTAATGAAAAAAATTAAAAATTATTTTTTAAAATAAACAAAAACCTAAAGATTTAAAATGTTTAATTTTTTTTTTTATTTTTGATTCTAAAACAAGGTACTACCCACAATAGCCATTAATAAAGCGCGCGCGACTTATCTTTTTTTGCTTGTTTTTCAAAAAAAAAAAAAAATCTAAAAATGTAAAACATGCGCAACCTAAATGCCTTTTCAGTTGTGATGATGCGGTTAAGTTTGATATTCTAGTTTAAGAGAAATGTGCCAGCTGATTTTTAAAAACCCAAGTGTTTAACTTGATTCTAAACTTTTATTAATTTTTTATCAGAATTTCGTTAGAAATATTTTTGTCAAATTTTGATTTTTTTTTTTAATCTAGTTTTGTGTATCTTTTCTACTAAGTTTGTTTTAATTTTTTGCTTAAAAACTTAATTCTTCTTTTCAAAAATTCATTAGTTTTATTTCTTTCTACTTTTTATGCTAAAACATTTGCAATTCTCTGAGGTATTTTATAAGTGAAAACTATTAAATGCTTGTTTTTCTGAAAAATTTTTCACCTTAAATCAAAATTTTCTACTTATTAAAAAATTTGGTTTTTTTAAAACTTTTATTATTCCAACTTTGGTTTCCTCTAAATTTCAATTTAATTTGTCAAAAATCTGAAACTTTAAGACTTGCAAATTTAATTCTGTATGAAATGTTTGTTTGTAATTAAGTTTTCAAAAAGTTTTTATTTTAGAAAAACATTTACTGATTTAAAAAATGAGTTGAATTTTTTTTTTTTCGAAAATCTTATTTCTTTACTTTAAGTAAAATTTACATCTGTTTTTAACTTCACGAAAAATATACTTTTTTTACTTTTAAAAAAACTATGCATCAATCATCAGTCTCAAAAAAATCTTCTTCAATAGAATCTTTAGGTATTATTAAAGAACCATTAGAAAAAATGAAAGTTAATTTCCATTCTCAAGACAATCAAAATGATTGTGATATAAGTGACAATAAAATTGTTCAAAAAAAAAGTTTGCAATTAAGTCTTAAAAATGATGAAATACAAAAAAATGAAGATGATTCATATTCAAAACATAAAAATAAATTGCAGATAGATAAATTACAAGCAAGTAAATTATTTAAATCACCTAGTAAGCAACGTCGTTCAATTTTACATCAGCTTAGTGAAAAATCAATCAACTTGAATTTTCCACATAATGCTAATGATATGTTACAAAATAGAAGATGCTTTCAAAGAAGTATTTCTTTAGCATCCGCACATTCTAATAATCCTAACCAGCAATATACATTAATGCAACCACTAGTTACTGTTGGAAGTTATGTTCGACGAATAAAACCATTACTAGGAGATTATGGACGTCGAAGAGCTTACATTGAAAGTTTTGAGTAAGAAAATTAATTTATTTTTGTTTTATTTTTTTTTTCATAAAAAAAGATATTTTTTTTGATTTTTCGAGAATAAATCAAGTTCAATTTTTGTCAAAATATTAAATCAAAAAATATTTAAATTCAAACATATGATATAAGGTCAAAGTTTTTTTGAGTTTTTAATTCAATTAAAAAGACTAAAATATCATCTATCAATAAATTAGTTTTCTTTTTGTGCATCATTTAAATTATATAAAGATTTTTAAGTTTTCATTTGAAAAAATTTCATTTAAATTTTGAAAATTTTTTTATGAGTAAAATTTTGTTTTTTAACTCATAAAGTTTTAGTTATTTTGGTTTTTTTGTAATTTTTGTCAAAAAAAAATTTGAAAAAAATATTTTTTTAAGTTCTATTTTTTAAAAAAATCGTTTAATTAGGTTTTTTTTATTGGAAAATCGAAACTTGCATAAAAAAAAAAATTTTTTATGAAGTTTAGTCATAAAAATTTCATAGCAATTTTTGTTTCTTTTAATTTAGGAAATGAAGTGAAATTAAGTTCAATAAGTTACCAACATGTTTACATTCTTTAAAAAAAAAATTGTTTTAAATTGATGAAAAAAAAATTAAGATTGCCTGGTTTTAATTATAATTATTTTTTGATACTATTTCAGAGAATAAACTTTTTAAATGAAATTACCTTCAAATTTTTTTATTATTTTTTTTCGCATTTATGTTTTTGAAAGTTTTTTCGATAAATTGATAAAATTAATTTTTTGGCATTTTTTGAAATCTATTTTTAATTAACATTAAACTTTGAAATTTTTTTCTGTTGACACCTGCAAAGATTTCCTTGTTACTGAAAAAAAACTAATAAAACATTCTTTTTGAATCAATTATAAGTAGTTTTAAAAGTATAAATTTTTAATTTTGTTTTTCTTTTTCGTGAAATGTTAACAATAAATATTAATTTAAAATGATGATAATGAATAAATTCATTATTAAAAAAGATAATAAAACTTTAATAAGTTTATATTTTTGTTATAAAAATATCTAAAAGTTTTTGTTATAATAGTGTCTAATATAAAAGTTTTTTGTTTAAAAAGTATTTATAAAGGTTTTTTAGAGTATTTAATAAAATGTTTTTTGTTTGTTAGTATCTAGTAAAAAAATTTTTTGAAAGCAAATAGTAAAAACAGTTTTTCTATGAAAGTATCTAATAAAAAAATTTTTAGTAGAAAAATAATCAGCATAAATATTTTGAGTATAGTGGTGTTCAAAATAAATGTTACAAGTATAAAGTTTTTAATATACAATTATTTAGTTCAAATGTTACATTTAAAAAGTTTTTGATATACAAGTATCTAGTATTTAAAAATTAAAAGTTTTTAATATACAAATTTTAATAACAAAATATTTTAATAGACAAGTTTACTAAAATGAAATTAGTATAAATTTTTTAGTAAGTTTTCATTAAATAAGGGGAGAATTTTTTCACTAGATTATACTGGTTAAATTTTTTTAATTGAACAAATTGATGAAAAATTAACTTTTTTACTACTTTTTATTACTCTTCATTAATTTTATTTCTTTTAGTTAAATTTTATTACATAATTTTGTTTATTTGATCAAAATTTAATCAAAAAATCAATATAAACTTTAATGCAGAAAAATAACTTAATATCATTTCAATGTTAATTTAGGTTATTGCTTGTTTAAAAAATTTTATTTAAAAAGTTTATATTTAAATTTAATTGAAAATTTTTCTAAATAAAACTTTTATTACTTTGATCTGGAACTTCATAGATTTTTAACTAGTTTTAACTGTTTTTTATTTTTAACTGTTCTTAATTTAACTTTTTTTTCCAAAATTATTTTTTTGCTATTAGAATACTAATCTAAAATTTAAATGATCACAATTCATTTTTTTTATTATTTTAGGCTTCTTTCATTACTACCATTATTATAAATTATTTTCAAGCAAGAAATCTTAAAGGGATGATAAAAATTATTTTATCGAATAAAAAATTATAAACTTTAGATGTTTAACGACATCTGTTTTTAGATAAAAGATATTTTTTTTTTTTGAAAACTGTAATCATTACAAATTCTCTTGAAACATTTTTTAACTTTATTTTCAGTAAAACATTTTTTCATTTGTTTCCTGCTAAAATATTTTTAAATCATTTTTATACTAAAAGTTTTTTTAATTTTTAGAGAACAAACATTTTATATTCTATTTTTCATAAAACATTTCTAGTTTCAATTTCTAGAAAATTTTGAAATCAATTTTTACTAAAACATTTTTAACTTAGAAGAACAATTTTAGAGTAAAATTTTTAGAATCAATTTTTGTTAAAAACTATTCTAATAATCAATTTTTTTTGAAAACAATTTTTAAATCAATTTTTTCAATAGGTTTTTTGTTTTGTATTTTTTTCTTTGAATAAAATTTTCAAGTTCAAAACTTTTGTTAAAAGTGTTTTTTAACATTCAGATACTAGCAAATATTTTAGTTTCAAATTTAATAAGATTTTGAATTTTTTGATATAAAATTTCATGTTTTAGACAAATATTCTTTATAAGAAGATATAAGTTTGTAGTTTTTCGATAAAAACTTTTAGATTTTTTTAATAGAGTTTTCAATTTTAAATACTATTTTTTGATTTAATACACAGATATAAATAAGTTAAGATTTTTGAAATGATTTTCATCTTAAAACTTAAAATCAGTTATCATCCTAAAACTTAACTTAAAATCAGTTATCATCCTAAAACTTAAAATTAGTTTTTATCCAAATGCTTAAAATCATTTTTCATCTTAATACTTAGAATTAGCGTTTATCTGAAATTTATTATTAGTTTTCATTTGAAAATTGAAAATTGTTTTGAGTTAAAAATTTTCTGAATTTTTTAAATTTGAATTTACTGAAAAAATATTTTTTTAAATTAAAATTTTTGTTGAAACAATATCAATTCAATATTTTCAAAGTTTTTGACTTTAAAAATGAAAATTTTAAAATTTATTTTTCGAAAAAATGATTTTAAATTTTAAAAAACATTTTTAAATTTTCTTTTAAAAATCTTTTTTGATTTTTTATTAAAAATAATTTTCACAAAATAACGTTTTTTATTAGATAAAATGTTTTTTCAGGATAAAAAAGTTTTTAAAAAAAATTCAAAAGCTTAATACCTTGAATTTTTGATAAACTTAAATTTGTTTTATATTTAAAATTAAAAAGAATTTTTTCAAATTAACTTTTAAATATTAAGATTAAAAAGCTGTATCTGAATTTAAAAGTTTTATCAACATTAGCTTTTATGTTTTTTTTTTGATAAAATGCAATTAAACTGACTTTTGAATTTATTTAAATAGTTTTTTTTTTAATTTTCTTTTAAAAACTTATTTATTTTAATTATTTTAGACTAAAAAAACTCAACAAAATGTTTAAACGAAAAAATTTGAAAAAAAAATTTTTTACTTTTTCTTTACTTTTATTTTATTCAAAGATATTTTCAAGTTAACGAATTACATAACTTTTATTTTTAAATTTTTTTTTTTTGGTAATTGAGTAAGATTTTAAATAAAAATTTGGTTTTTAATTTAAGCTTGTCAAAATCAAAACAAGGATTTAAAAAAAAAAATTCGACAAAAAAAAATAATAAACAAGTTAAAAATGTTCCCAAATTGTCTTGAAGGCTTTTTTTAGAAAAAATTTTTGATTCCTAATATTTAATAATAGTTTTTGTAAAAAAGAAAAAAAATAGTTTTTTAATTGTGAACAATTGTAGTTTTAAAAATATAGTTTTAGATTAATATTATAGTTTCATAGTTAACGATTAAACTAAGTAAAAATTAATAAAGAAGTTAACTATAAATTACTTAATGATACAGTCTAGTGAATAAATTAGTTTATGGCTAGTAAAATTCATGAACTCATCTATTGCTTTTAACAAATTAGAAAGTTTTATAAAAAGAGTTATTCACATAAACATCTTTATTAGTTTTTGAATAACTGAAAACTTTTTTTTAAACTTTAATTTTATTACAACTTTAAAAAGTTTTTAAATTTTTATCTTAAATTTACATTTTTTTACATTTAAGAATTTTTGATTAAGAAATTTCTAATTTAAGAATTTAAGAGATTACATAAGTTTTGAAATTTAATATTAAAACTACTTTAAATTTATTTAAAGTTTCTTGTTATTTCAATTTAGGAAGTTTCTTGTTATTTTATTTAAAAAGTTTCTTGTTATTTTATTTAAAAATTTTATTATTATTTTATATAAAAATATTCCTATTATTTCATTCAGAAAGTTTCTTACTTTTTTTATCTACAAAGTTTCCTATTATTATTTTATTTAAAAAAGTTTCTTGTTATTTCATTTAGAAAGTTTCTTAAAGTTTTGTTTAAAAATTTTACATAAAATCTTATTCAAATACTCTTATTCAAAAACTTAATTACAATTTTATTTTGAAAAAAAATTTAAAAATTAGTTAAAATTTTAATTTAAAAGTTAATAAGGATTTTTCATTTAGAAATAATTTAAAAATATTTAAAAATTCATTTTGCAAAGTTATTAAAAAATTCATTTGGAAATTATTTACAAATTTAGTTTAGAAAATAATTTAGTTTAGAAAATATTAACAAATTTATTTTGGGAATATTAACGAACTTTTATTCTAGATTTAATAACAATTTCATTTTAGAGTTAATAACAGTTTAAGTTATTAACAATTTTGTTTTCAAGATATTAACAATTTTGTTTTTAAGCTATTAACAATTTTTAAGTTATTAATAATTTTGTTTTTAGAGTTATTAATAATTTTAGTTTTAAGAGTTAAAAATAATTTTTTTTTAAAGTTATTAACAATTTACTATTCAAATTTAGTATGAATTTTACAGTTAATGAAAAAGAATTTTGTTTTAAATTAACAACAATATTTTGTAATAATTAAACTTTGTCTGAATTTAAATTTTTTAAATAGCTTTCTTAGTCAAGTGTTAAAAGTTAATTCATTAAAATTATTTGAATAATTTAAATTTACTTTTCATCAAATTTTATTTTAATTAGAAAATTTATTAGAATCTAGTTAGAAACTTTATAACTAAGTAAGAATGTTTATTATTTAAAACTTTATTAATGTCTAGTTAAAATGTTTATTATAATTAAAATTTATTTATAGTCAAAATTTTTATCATAATTAAAATCTCAATCTTTTTAGATAGTAATTTTTAGTTAAATCTAGTTAGATTGTTATAGTTTTAATTTTAACTGAAATAATTTTAAAATTAAAATTATACTTAAAAATGATAGTTGAATAGATCATTATAGTTAAAAAGATTATTATGTATAATTAGATTAATATAGTTAAACAGATTATTATAGTTAAACAGATTAATATAGTTAAACAGATTATTATAGTTAAACAGATTATTATAGTTAAATAGATTATTGTAGTTAATTAGATTAATGTAGTTTAATAAATTATTTTAGTTAAATTTTTATTTACAAATTTTATTATAGAATTTTCTTGTTAGAAACTTTATTTCATTATTATTCTAGTTAAAAACTACTTTTCATTTAATTATAATTTTAGTGGAAAAAAAATACTCTTCATTGTTATTCCAGTTAAAAAATTTATTTTGTCAAGTTATTGAAACTGTAAAATTTTTGTCGAATTATTATTTTAATAGTAAACTTTATTTAATTAAATTATTATTTGATTGTAAAGTTTTTGTTGATTTTTTTATTTAGCTATAAACTTTTGCTAAATTATTATTTAATTATATAGTTTTATTCAATTATCATTGAAACTGTAAACTTTTTGTCAAATTATAATTTATATTGTAAACTTTTGTTAAATTATACTTTAAACTTTATTAGAGTTTTATTCTTGTTAAAAAGTTTATTACATTAATTTTTCATTTTTTAAATAACTTAATCACATTAATTTTAATTATAATTACAAATTCATCATTTATAAACAGAATTTTTAAATCAACAAATTTGACTAAAAACTTATTTTAATAAATTTAGTTTTATATACTAGTGATTTTAAGAAAATTTATTTTAATGAATTTAGTTTTACAAATTTAATAGACAATTTTTAAATAATCATTTTATAAAAAAGAATTTTTATGGAAACTTTATTCTATTGAATTTACTTTTAACTGGAAATTTTATTCCATTGAATTTTCACTTTCTAAAATAAAACTTTTTTACATAAAAATTTAAATAGAAGACTTTTTATATAAGAGAGATTATATAAGAGACTGTAAAATAAGGAGACTATTTTATTATTAAAGGCTATTTTATTCCATATTCTAAGAGACTATTTTATACCATATTATGCAGAGACTATTCTATTCCTTATTCTTAAAGACTATTTTATATCATATTATAAGAGACTATTTTATTCCAAGTTATAAGTATTCCGAATTATATTCTATTCTATGTTATAAACTTTTATTCCATATTTGAAGAGACAATAATTTTCCATTTTTCCAGTTTTATTTTGTTTTATGAAAGAAAGTTTTATTCCATAGTATTTGTGAGTTTTTATTGCATAGAAATCATAACATAAATAATTTTACTAAATTTAAACAGATAATTTCATTTAAATTTAAATAGTAACTTTATCTTAGTTTTTTTTTCTGAATTTCATAAAACTTTACTAGATAGTTTATCAATTTCAATTTAACTTTATCAATTTTTTTTCTAATTATTTTCAACTATTTTCATTAAAATTTTAGTTTAAATCATTCATAACTAATTCATATTATAGATAGTTATAAATAATTAACTTTAACCTAATTGAATTTTGAAAAAAAAAAACCAAAAGTCAATCAAAAAATTTTAAAAAAAAATAAGTTTTAGCTTAATTAACTTTATTAGATAAAATATATTTTTTTTCATTATTTTTGCATGGATGACAAAAATAAAAATACTTGAAATATAACTTTAAGTAAACAAATTAAAGATGACAATTCATAGCTTTCCGGGTCAAGCAATGTAATTAATTTTTTTTCAATTAGATTGTTACTAAAGATTTTTATTTTTTTTGGAAGAAAAAAACAATATATTAAGTTAAAAGAAATAATTTAACCTTAAATTTTTATCTTTAAATCAAAGATTTTTCAAGCTAGAAATAAAAAATTAAATTTAATAGTTGGTCAAGTTTTTTTTTTTTTAAATACTACTTTTAATCAACGAAATCGCGTGAATTTTATCTTTTAGAAAATTTTTTATGCTTAGTTGAAAGGAAAATATATTTTTTTTTATTACTTTTGTTTTATTTTAATTAACTTAGTAGTTTATCTGAACATTCTTTATGAAAATAGAAAAAAATTTTAAAGAAAAAAAAAACAAATACTTAACTTGTTGCCATAGAATTGTAGCTTTTATGAAAAAAATATTCAACATATTTAAAGATTAGACAGAATTTTTTTTCTTTAAATTAAAAAAAAAATGAAAATTACTATATTAAAATTTTTACAAGTGAAAAGTTTATTTAGAACCTAGTTTAAATTTTAACGTAATAATAAAGTTCAACAAGAAGTTAGTTATTGCGCGTGTCTAAGTCATTTAATTTTTACATGAAATGAAAAAAAAAAAATTGTCTGTTGCTACACCTAGACTAGATTTAGTTGATAAATGTTTGCATCTAAAAGAAAGATGCTTTTACAAAAAATTGTTATAAAAAATTTTTTTTTTCAAATTTTTTTTTAAATTTATTTTTACGTGCAAATTAATTTTTAGTTTAAAAATTTATCGTTTAATAGTTTTTTAATCTTTTTAGTAAAAGTTTAAAAATTTTAAGTGAATTAATTTGTGATTTTTGAATTCAAAACTTCAATTAGTTTTTTTTAAATTAAAACTTTTTCTTTTTGTTATTTTGTTTTCAAATTAATTTTTAAATTAAAAGTTTTATTCTGTTATTTAGTTTTGAAATTTAATTTTTTCTTCTTCTTCAAATTAAAAATTTTATTTTGTTACTTTGAATTAAAATTTATTTTGTTACTTTAAATTAATAGCTCTATGAATTAATAGTCCTATGAATTAATAGTTCTATGAATTAATAGTTTTGTAAATTAAAAGTTTGTTACTTTAAAATTACAAGTCTCTTTTTTTTGAATTCATAAACTTGATTCTTTTAATCAAATTGTTTTTTTCTTAAATATAAAGTTTATTTTCAGATAAAATTTTTCAAAATTTATCATTATTTTCATTCAATGAAAACTTTTTCTAGTGTTATAAAGTTAAAATTTTACAAAAATTTTATTCTTCAAAATTTTAATATTTGATCTACAAAATTGAAAAAGTTTCATCTACAAACTAAAGTTTAATTTACAAAATTTTGATCTAAAAATATTAATGTTTGATCTAAAAATTTATTAAACTTGTTCCACTAAAATATTAAATTTGATCTAAAAAATTATTGAATTTGATCTACAAATTATTTAATTAAATTAACAAAATTATCAAATATGAATTGAGAAAATTATCAAACTATAAATCTGTGTTAGGAAAATTATTTCAAAACTTATAAATTTAATCATTTAAAATAAATATGCTTAGCTCTTCAAAGAAAAATGCTTTGATTATTTAAATAAAATATGTTTGTCTCTTAAATATTAAATAGTTTGATTATTTGAAATACTAAAGTTTCGTTATTTAAACATTTGATTTTGTTATTAGGTTTTCTTTTTTTCAAAAATTAAAATCTCTATTTGAAATTGAAAATTTAGTTATTTGAAATTAAATAGTTTGATTGTTAAATTTTTGATCATTAAAAGTTTAAAAAGTTTGTTTTACAAAGTTAATAAGTTTTTTTTTAAAAGTTAAAAAGTTTGATTTAAAAAAGTTTGATTTTTAAAAGTATAATTTTACAAAGTTCAATTTCACAAAGTTTAATTTCACAAAATTAAATTGGTTTATTTGAAAAACAAAAAAATTTGTTTTTAATTGAAAATTATTTTGTTTTTAAAGTTAATAAATTGTTTGTTTAAAAAAAAACTTTAGTTTAAATTTTAAATGAAAATGTAGTTTTTTTGATATCATACTTTTACTTTATTTTGGTTAATTTAATGTTACCAAAATGCTCTGGAGCTGGATTCGTAATGTAATTACTAGCAACAGTTTTGTTCAACAATTAACAAAAAATTATATAAATAAAACAGAGCAAAATGAGAATATAGTTTCAAATGCTGAAAATTCTTTTAATAATTTTAAGTCTAATGAAAATTTGACCGGAAGTGATGAAAAAAATAAAGAAAAAAAAGAAAATTTTTTAAAAAAAATAAAAAACAAGTCTTTAGATAATTTTATAGTAAAAGAAAATTTTAAAAAAAGTTTAAGTATAGATAAATTACGTTCTTTTTTTAATTTAAATTCAAATAATATTGATGAGAGATTTTCTAAAATATTAACAAATTCAAAAGTTGAAACAGATTATATTAAAAAATTTGATAAAAATGAAGTAAAAAAAATTAATGAAACATTTTTAAATGATTTAAATTTTTTGAAAAAGTTTGATCAAAAAGATGAGAGAAATTTTAATAATTTAATTTTATTTAAATGTTGGTTTAGAAATAGAAAATGCTTAATAAAACAAAATGATGAATTTAGATTAATGATTAAAAGTAAAAAAATTTTTTTCAAAAAAAATCAATTAGTCAGTTTTAAAGCTAAAAATCAACTTAATACTTTACAATTGAATTATTTCATAAATAATCGTTTTAGTAATTCTAATTTCATATTTAAAAAACATAATAAAACTGATTTGTCTTATTTGAATAATAAAAAAAACTTGAAAAAGTTGAAAAGAAAAAAAAGATTAAAAATAATCTTTTATAGAAAGTATGATTTTCATAAAAATAGTTTTCATAAAATTGATATTAAAGTTATAGAGCTTTTTAATTTTAAAAGTCAAAAATTAAAATTTAGTGAAAAATTACCTAAAAATAAATTAGTTTTTGAAAAAATGAATGTTACTCAAACTCAAAGTTGTAATCAACAAATAAATGTATCAAACATTAATATACCAATGGCTTCCGGTTTTAAAGCTCAAATTAAACGTAGTTCCTATCCAAGTGGATTGAGAACAATTGCTTTACGTATAGGTCCAAGACTTAATCGGAATAAAAGTAGATCTAGGTTTGTATTATTTAAAATAATTGTTTCTTTATTAAAAAAAAATTTTCAAAAAATTTTTGTCTATTAAAAGATAAAATGATTTTTAGCAAAAAAAAATTAAATAAAAGGAAGGAAACTTTTTCAGCAACACATAAAAGTTTTTTTTTTTCGAAAAAAAAAAACTATTTTTAGTTGAAGTTTTTCATCTATTTTTTTGTTTGATGACTTTTTTTAACCAATTTTTATTCAATGAAAATTTAAAATCCAACCTTATAGAAAAGTTTTATAAAAAAAATTTTTAAAAGCAAATTATTTTAATTAAGTTATTAACACAGACTAATTGGTTTATTTTTTAACAAAAAAAATTTATTAATTTGATTGATTTCAAATTAATTTCAAAGTCAAAGCAATTTGAAGTTATTAATTTTTTTCCAAAATAATTTTTTTTAACAAAAAAAATATTTTATAAAAGATAAAAATTGAAGTTCTAAAAGTTTTTTTATTTAAAAAAAATGAATTCAAAAATTGAAAAGATTTAAAAGAAATTTAAAAGGTTTTATAATCAAAAACCTGTTAAAACTTTTAAAGAGAAGCTAAAAATTTAAAAGCTAGTTTTATAATCTTGGACTATTGTTAGGAATTACAAAAGCTCATTAAAAGTTGTTTTTAAAAAAGCTAAAAATGTTTTAAAATAATTAATTTCTCAAGTGTTTATCTAATTTTCTTGTTCTAATAAAAAAACTTTTAATTCAATTTTCTTCTAACAAAGACTAATAGGTAAAAAATTTTCTTTTTTCAATGTTTTATCTATAAAAACATTTAAATTGGTTTTTTTTGGAAAATGAGCTGATTTGCATTACAAAAGTTTTATTTGCTAATTTTTAATTTTTTTTTCTAGTTTTTTATTAATCACTTTCTAAAATTCTAATTAAGCTTGATTTTCAGATTAAAATTTATCAATTTAAAGAGATACTGATACTCAGATTATTTACTAAAATAAAATAAATAAAATTAGTTTTATACAAATTTGAACCAATTCCTTTAGTTTTATTACAAATGTTTAATACGAGATGAATTTTTTTTTGTTTACATAGGTTTTGTTTACTTTGAAACAATGTTGTTTTTGTTGGAACTTAACAACTTCAACTAAATTAAAAAACATTCAAAAAATTAATTTAGCTTTAAATATAGGATAGATTAAAAATTTTGTAAATACGTGTTAATTCAAATAACCAGATTTTTTTTTTTGAAAACTGTGATGTTAATTTACATTTTTCAGTTTAAAACTATCAATTTAGTGAAGTTTTTTTATACATTTGGTACAAACTAATAATTTGAATAAACTTTTTTAAGTTTTTTTTATCAAGTTTAAGCTATTTAGCTTATAAGTTTTACAAGTTTTTTAATATTTTAGACTATTAATTTAAAAACTATTAACTTATGCGCATGTTGAAAATTCTTTTTTAAAAAATCACCTGATTTTTTAACTTTTTGTAACACAGTTACATCATATTTAAACTTAATCAAAATTCTTCTGCTTTTTATTAAAATAGTTTAGCTTTTCTATAATCTTTTTGACCAAAAAAATTTTTTCTTCATTTGTTTTGGCTAAAAAATTTCTTTTTTTTTTGATAAACTTTTCTATTGAAACACTAAATTTCTTTATCTTTAAAATTAGCTAAACAAAAAATTTGTCTCCTCATAAATAAAGAAACCAAAAAGTTTTACTTTTTAAAAAATTTTATAACCAAAAATTGTACCTTTTTTTTTAAAAGCTAATAACCAAAAAATTTACTTTTGAAAAAATTTAGTAACCAGAAAATTTAGTAACTTGAAAATTTAGTAACCAGAAAATTTAGTTTCTTTAAAATCTTGTTACTAATAAATTTAATTTTTTACATATTTTAGTTACAAAAAATTTCATCTTGTTTTCTAATTTAGTAAATAAAAAAATTTTGTTTTTTCATTTTATAGTTAAACTCAAATTAACCAAAAACTTTAATTTTTTTTTGATCCACCAATCAAGAGCATTTTTTTTTCAAATACACCTAATAAAAACTTTACTTAAGTTTAATAACCAAAAATTTCAAAAATTTTTCAAATTAACTAACCAAAAGCTTTTTTTTCTCACTAAAATATTTAAATTATTTTATCAAAAATTTATATAATTTAATCAAGATTTATATAAAGTTTATAAGTTTTAGCTAAAATTTTAATAAATTTTTTTTTTACGTAAACTGTGTTTCATAATTTTAAGATCAAAGGTTTTAACAACCTTTTTATATAATAAAAAAACATTTGTATTAAAATTGTTCAAAACTTTTATATTGAAGTTATTAACAAATTTTTTTGTTCAAATTATTAACCACCTATTTATTTGAAAAATTAACAACGCTTGTTTTTAGTATTTTATAACAGTGTTTAACTATTTTCATATTAAATAGTGTTAAATAGTTTATATGAAAATTATAAAATATTTTATATAAACTTTATAAACAACTTTTATATTAAAGTTTTCTAAGTTTATTAGCAAACTTTATGACAAATTTTTTTTAATTTTATTAATAAAGTTCATTCTAATTTTATAAAGTTCATTCTAATTTTATTAACAAACTATTTTAAAGTTTATTTTTAAAACATAAATTATTTTAAAACTATAAACACAATTCATTTTAAAACTATAAACATAGTTTGATTTTAATTAAATTTTAATTAAATTATTAGAATAATTTATACTTTGTATGATTAAAAATAGTTTTTAAATTTTCAAATTAATTTATATTGAAATTAATTAGCAATTTTCAAATTTATTAAAATAGCTTAAAACATAAGGTTTTTTATGGGTTTTTAAATCAAAGGTTTTGATTTATCAAAAATTTTTCAAAGGTTTTGTTAATCAAAAGTTTTTTAAAAGTTTTAACAATCAAGGATTTCACTAACAAAACTTTTACTAAACAAAAGTTTTAAGTAATCAGAAGTATTTACAAATGAAATCTGTTTACAAAAAAAGGTTTTCAATAATCAGAAGGATTTACTAATCAAATGTTTTACTAATTTTTTATATAAGAGTCTTCACAGTTTTTTGTCAAAAAATTTTAAAATTCTTCATGGATAGTTTTAAAAAATTTGCAATCAAAGGTTTCAATAAATTTCTGATCATAGTTTTCAAAAATTTCTTTTCAAAAGTTTCTTTCAAAAAATTTTTTCTTAAATTTTTCCCAAACTGTAAATTTTTAAATTTCTTTTTATTAGTTTTTTGAAGCTTTATTAATTTTTAAGGCTTTATAAGCAAAAGGTTGTTTTTAAATTTTCATTAATAAACAAAAGATTTTTTGAAAATTTTCATTAATAAACAAAAGATTTTAAGTTTCTTTTTATTAAGCGGAAAGTTTTTTTTTGTGAAAATATAGATTTTTTCAAACTAATTTAGACTAAGAAATTCCATAAAACTTTTTTTATTAATTTCACTTAAAATTTTTTTAGTTTCATCAAAAATTATTTTGTCAAAAATTATTTTGTCAAAAATTATTTTGTCAAAAATTATTTTGTTAAAAATTTTTTTAAATACTTAGAAACTAAGTATTTTTAAATTATCTGAAGAATTTGTTCATATATTTAATTTAAAATTAACTTGTCAATTGTTTCAAATAAACAAATAATTTTTGAAGTGAATTGGCTTTTAATTTTGATGCTAAAGTTATTTTTTGTTTGTTTTGATTTTATTGTGATTTGTTTATTAAACCCTTAAAAAGCTTATAAAAAACTAAAAAACAAAAATTTTTTTATTTGACGAATCATTAAATTGCCATTTTATTCAGTGAAAACATTAATTGATTAAAAGTTGTTTTTTTCTAGTTACTTTTACTGGCTAATTCAAAATAACTTATCAAGTCTTTTAATTTTTATAAGTTGATAATTTAACAATAGTTTTTTTTTATGAAGCTTAACGAATTTATTTTTTCGAAAATATCATTTTTTTTTCATCTATTTTTCAATGTTTGAAAGATCTTTATATTAATTTGTTTTTAGTATATATTTTTATTATGAAAAAAGGTTTCTCAATATGAAAGTTAAAAAAACTAAATTACTCAATATGTTGTTTTTTAACACATTTTAAAGTTTGATCAAAAGCATTTGGTTTAATGTTTAGATTAAATGTTTTTATTGAAATACTAATAAGTTTCAATTTGTCTTTATAATTTTAAAACAAATTTGAAATAAAAAATTATTTAAATTAATTGTTTAGATGAAAAGTTTCTTTAGATTTTACACAAAAAAAAAATTTCAGCCTAGTGAGCTATTTTCGAGAAAAATTTTTTGATTTTTTTAAAATTATTATTAAAAAATTTTTATGGATTTAATTTTATTAGAAAATATATTACGATTGATTTAGCTTTTTATTAAAAAAAAGTCAAACAACATCTTTTTTTTTTTAATATTTTATTACAATTAACTTTATATGGAATTTTCTCTTTTTTTTTATTCTTTTTTTTTTTGTTTTTTTATTTATTTTTTAGTCTTTGTACTTTAAAACCATGTTTTTTTTCTCTATTAATTTTAATTTTTTTTTCTTAAGTTTTGACGTTGATGCTGATTCAAATGGCCCAAAAAATTTATTGGATACTTCATCTTCTAATTCAGGACTTGTTTTACAAAACATGTCTTGTAGGCGAGAATCTTTTCTTTATCGTAGTGATTCTGAATTTGAAATGTCACCAAAATCTGTTTCTAGACATTCATCAATAGGAAGTGGAGAAAGGTAATTATTTTTTTTTATTTTAAACTTGATAAAAAGTTCCAATCTAAACTTTAATTTAAAAAAAAAAATATTAATTAAGAATGTTATCATTTGAAAAAAATACTTTTTTTTTAATTAAAATTATTTTTTCCAAATTACTATTTCAAATTACTATTTCGAAGTTTCTTTTTTTTATTTTTTTTGAATCAATATTTAACCATATGTTTTATCCTAATTCTATAAAAATAAGCTTAACTTTCAATTTAATTTTAATTTTATAGCTTTGTTTTTATTTAAAACTATTAATCTTTCATAGTTTAAATATAAATTTACTCATATTTCATAATTCAAATTGTTTTAAATTTAATTTTATTAAAAAAAAAATTTTCTATTGAAAAATTTAATTAGTTTGTTATGCCATCTATAGTTTTGTTTTTATATTTTTAGTTTTCTTATTTTAAAACTAGAAGGCAGATTTTAATAAAAAAAAATTTTCTTTTTTAAAAAAATTAACCACCTTTTAAAGAAATTAACATACTTTTTTTTAGACGTCAAAAAAACAATCTTTATTACGTAATATAATAAAATGATGATATAAAAAAATGTTTCAATAAACTATTTATGTCATTTGAAATTATGTTATCTTTAAATTTAGCTCATTCTCAAATTATATAAATATTATTTAAATCTATTTTTTTAAGTTTTTTAAAAAAAAGCTTTTTTGTACATTGGTAATTCAAAATTCTTTATTTTTTTTCAGGATCTAAACTTTTTAGACTTTTAATTGAACTTTATTTTTTGAAAGTTATAGTTGTAAACATTTTAATTTTGAGCTTTTAAATTTTCTTAAATTTTTATTGAGTTTTCAAATTAACTTTTTTAGTTGTTTTTTTCGATTTTTTTCGAGAAAAAAACATTTATAGACTATTGGTTATTTTGAAAAGCGTTAATGCAATTAGGATATATAATTATTGAATTTTGTTTAACTATTCTTTTATAATTATTTTTTATGATAACTCAAACAATCTTTAACGCATATTGTTTACATATTTTAACAAAACATTTTTTAAAAAAAAGTTTTAATTACAATTTTCTAATCAATATTTAAAAAGTGTTTACAAAGTTTTTTATTTTTATCTTTATCTTTTTTATTTTTAAATTTATTCTTCTAGTTTTATGAATTTTAAAACTTTTTTAATTTATATTTTAATTTATAGTCATATTGAATTTTAAATGATATACATTTTAAAGTTTATCTTTTCTTTTCATAGACTAAACATATTTGTTTTTTGTTTTAAAGACTAATAATTCTCTTTTTCATTTTAATTAATTTCGATTTTATTTAAAAACATCTTCATTTTTATACTTTGATCATCCTTTTTAATTTAATTTAAACAAAAATTCTAAAATAAAAATTTATGTTTAGACTTTCAATTTTTTATTACTTTCAATTCAATTTAATGCAGTTTTCAAATATGAATTTATCTTTATTTATGTTTTGAACATCTTTTTTATAAATTTTGATCATCTTTTTTTAAGTATTTTGATCATCTTCATTATAATATTTAGATTATCTTTTCTTTAAACATTTTGATCATCTTTATTTTTTTCATACATTTTGATCATCTTTTTTTAGTATATTGATCATCTTTTATTTTTTTTTCAATATTTTGATCATCACTATTTTTTAGTACATTGATCATTTTTTAATATTTAAATCACCTCTATTTTTTATACTTTTAATCATCTCTATTTTTTATATTTTGATCATCCCTTTTTTTTTATTTTGATCATTTTTCTACACTTGAATCATTTCTTTTTTTAATATTCACATGTCTTTATTATTCTTTTATGTCTATTTTGATTTTAACTTATTCAAATTTTTATCCATTTTACATTTAATTTAAACCCATTTACTTTATTTTTTTTTTTTTGAGCTTTTTTGATATAAAATTTTACTAGTATCCACCTATTTAAAGCGATACAATTTTTTTCCATTAAATTCAATATTATAAGTTTTTTTAAGCTAATCAGTTTATTAAAAAAAAATCGTTTTCGGTCAATATTCATCAATTTTAAATTTTAGAAAAGTTATTTAAAATTTTTCTTTTTTACTTCTATTGATTATTTTCTTGAATCCTTTTTTTCATATACTCGATTTTCAATAAATATTAATGTATTCTGAAATTAAGTCTTATAAAATAAATTATTCTCAAATTGATTATAAAAGTCAAAATATTCAAAAAACAATTTATTAAAAAAAACTTTCTTAGAAGTAACATTATACTTCTAATTAATATTTTATTAATTTAGTTTTAATCTATTTTAGGTAATTTAATAAGATTTTAATTTAAATTAAAAAGTTCTTTAAGTTCATTAAAATATTTTATGAAGAATAAAAAAATTAATGATTTATAATAATTTTCAAATTATAATAATTTTCAAATTATAATAATTTTCAAATTAAGAATATATCAAAATTGAACATTTAAATTTATTTTCAAACTCATTTCTAAATAAATTTATCTTTTTTTATTCAGAAAATTCTTTTTTTTTTTTCATTCAAAAAAATCATCTTTTTTACTAAAATTCATTTTTTTTTTATTTAAAAAAATCATCTTTTATTTACGAAAACTTATCTTTTATTTACAAAAATTTTATCTTTATTCCAAAAATTTATTAAAATTTTGCTTTTATTGCAAAAACTTTATTCAAAAGTTTTCAGTTTAAGTTAAAAGTATTTTTAACAAAATTAAAAATTTTTAACTTAGTTTCTCAATCGATTAAATTTGTGATTTAAATTGATTTAAATGTATCAGATGATTTTTGGTTTTGTTTTTTTGGTAGTTTAAAAATTTTTTTTGGCGGAACTTGTCCTTGTGCGCCAAAGTCAATAATTTTTTGAGTTTTTCGACCAATGACGTAAACAGGCGAGATCCATGGCCTGAATTTTTTCTAACTCCTACTTTTGAATTCGTTTAATTCTTTGCCAAAAAAAGTAGGAAAAAACATCTTTAAGGTGTTTTCAGATGATGATTTTTTTTAAAATTTTTTTTTACTTAATTCAAAGTGATGGACAAGCATTGTATTTAAAAAAGTAAGAAAAAAAAAATTTCTAAATATTTATAATTGAATTTTGATTGGTCAAATTATTAAAAAAAAATTGATTATTTTTTGTTTTTTAAATAAAAAATTCATAAAAACAAACTTCCTTGAAGTGTAAAAAAAGCATCTTAATTTAAAAAATAATTATTTTTATATATAAAAAAATTAATTTATCTACTGATTTAAAGGAAATATGAAAATATTTTTACAAAAAAACTATTGAAATTATTGAATGAAGTTTCATTCATTTTTAATTAACCAACGTCAAAAACCACCTATTAATCTCATTTTTTTTTTCAACTAGAAATAATCACTTTATTAATGATAAAGTTTTACATTTCACTCATTTAAGCTAAATACAAAATTTGATTGTAAAAAAAAAAATTTCTATCTTTTGTTAATTTAGCTATTGAAAACTAAATTGTAAGTTTTCACTAATAATCTTACAAATTTCAGTATATTTAAAAAGTCTTAATAATCTATGATTCTTTTTGGTTTCAAATTTAATTAGAAAAGATAAAATTTTTAGTTTATTAGCTATTAAACAGAATACTACTAAAAAAAATTTATCTAAAAAAATTCTTTAAAGTTCATTAAAGAAAGTTTAATTCTTTTAAGATATTTACCATAAAAAAAATTTTTAATTCTTTTAAACAGTTTATTGTCAAATTTAATAAAAAGTTTATCAAATAATAATCTTTTTAAATAGTTTTTTTGAAAAAGACAATTTTTCCAAATAATTTTAGAGAAAATTTTCTTTTAATTTTGACAAAACTTTTTTTCAACATAAAAGATGAACTTTATTAAAATAATTTGAAGATAAATTTGAAAGAAATTATTTTAAGATTGATAAAATGATTTCAAAATAAATTTTAAGGAAATTGAAGATAATTTTTTATAAAATCATTCGAAGATGAGTTTTTATAAAAACATTTGGAGATAAATTGTAAAAAAATTAATTTAAAGATAATGTTTGGAGAAATTAAATGATACAAAATTTAAAAAAAAAACCAATTAGTTTGTTTTAAATTGATGTCAAAAAAAGATATTTAAAAATCAACTAACTTTAGGGTTATTACTTATGATTAAAGATCAACATTCAAACTTGTTAAGTTTATATGAGAAAACAAATATTAAAAAACTTTTAAAGCTAATTATGTTTATAAAGTATTGTTTAAACAAATTTTTTTTTTTAGTTTTTCTCTTATTTACTTAAATTATTGCGACCTATTTTAAATGATGAAAATTTTTTTTTCAAAATAAATTTACAAGTATTAAATCTATGAATAAAAAATTTAAGTAAACAAGTTTTGATATGTTTTGAACTTATTGTAAATTTATAAATTTAGTTTAAACGAAAAAATTAATTTAAATGTTTTGATAAAAACGCGCGTTATTTTCAAACTGAATGAAGCGCCAATAATTTTGGTGTTAAATAAAAATGCGCATGTTTACAACTAAAAACGTCAGACAAAATTTATGTAAAGTAAATTTTGTATATATATAACATGGTTGTCTTTTTTACCATTCTTTCGATTATTTTTGTGTCTGAGTATTTTTCGCACAATACCATCACAACAACCAAAGCTAAATCTACCGTTTTTCTTTTTCTGTTTATTATACGCACAAGCTTAAAAAAAGTACACATGTAAAGAATGGGCCAGTCTTTATTGAACATCCTTACTGATCAGATGTCTTTTAGTAGTTTTAAATTAATTTTTTTTCATGTTTTTCATTCTTAAAGCCTTCAATGAGGTTTTGATGAAGTTATTTTTATTATTCTGTGTTAATGAGATATAAATTTTTAAATATTTTTAATTATTAATAAGTTTTAAGTTTATCTCTTGACATAAACTAAAAAAATCGTTAATTTACTGTTTGGATTTAAAGTTTTTTCATTCTTAATTAAATCTTTTGTTGAAAATTTTCAAATAAAATTAAGAATTTTGTGTTAATAAGACGTTTAAAATGATTATGCAATTTTAAATTTGTTTTTTGTTTCAAAATTTCGTAAATTTTTTTTGTTTTAATTTTTTTTTGAATCATTTCTGTTTTATGCTAATAAAAAGAGTAAATAAAAATTCAATTAAAAAAAAAGTATCAAAGTGACCTTTGTCTTTTTTTTTTTTATGAATATTTAGAATTCAATAATAAAATATCTAAATAATTTTTAAAAAGGATAAAAAGAAGTATAAATTAATTAAGTTTTGAAAATTGAAGTCAACAATATATTCTCAAAAATATATAATATTTATATATTTCTTAAACAATATATACATAAAACATAATGATGTTTTGTTTTTAAGATGTTTTCTGTTTTTATTTCTTTAAAAAAAAGTTATGTAAAAAACATCAGCTTAAAGCAATTAGTCTCAAAGAAATAAATTTTATATAATGAACTTTTTAATAAACAACTGATGTGTTTGATAAATTCTTCAATTTTTTTAGGATATAGATAAATAAAAAGAGTTTTGAAAAGTTTTGAAATTTTTTTATAGTAAAAACTTAAAATTAAAATTAATTAGTCTCTTATCAATGTTTACATCAATAATTATTTTTCATCTTTTTCTTTTGAAGAATTACTTTTTAATCTTTGCAAATTAATTTATTCAATTAAATGTGTAAATTTTTTGCATGTGTTAGTTTATTTTCATGGTTGAAGATATGATTAAGTGGAAAAGAGAACTAACCTCAAAATATGAGCTTTTTATCTTTTTTTCCTCACTCTTGTTGAGGAAATTTTACTTTACAAGCTAATAATCAAAAAAAAACTTTCTTAAAGAATTTATCAGTTTAAAAATCATCATTTAAAACTTTGTAAAAAAAAAAATAAATAAATTCGTGTCACAATCAATTTTTTTCATGTGTTAAAGTTTATAAATTTAAAAATTTTTTAAGTTTTTTGTTTTAAATTTAATAAAAAATTCTGGTCATACAAATCCTAGAAATTTTATTTTTTATCATCCAAATAAATTAGTTTTTATTAGATTAAGTTAATTAAGTTAAATTATTTTTATTAAAATGTTTTATCAATAAAGTTAATTTTATTAAAAAAAAACTTCACAAATATCATTGTTCCAAGTGTTCAAAATTAGTTTAAAAAGTTTTTGCAATGAAAACTTTTTTTTAAATAAAATTTTTAAGTTTTATTTTTTTTTTTTGGGAAAATTTTTTTTCAGTTTTTTTTTTGAATTTATTTTGTGTTTTTCATTTAATTAATAAAAATGGAAAATAAAGATAATATTGAAAATTCATTCAATGATGGATGCAATAAAAATATTAATGATACTGAAGAAGAAGAAATTGTCAAAGTTATTCCACGAGCATTTAGTTCCAGTGCCCTTCGTATTAAAGAAAAATTTTCTTTTTGGGAACGAATGCATAGTGGTTATGATAATGATGATGCAGGTTCTACAAATTCACCTATTAGGTATGAAATTTGTACAAGCTAATGTGTTATTTGTGTTAAAAAAAAATTTTTAAGCTAAAATTTTGAAATTCTTAACATTTTATTATAAAGTTTTTTTAAAGTCATTCTTTCAATTAATCATTTAAATTATTTTTTAGCCATGGAGATGAAGTTATTGTGACACCATTTGCTCAAATATTGGCAAGTCTTCGTAATGTACGTAGTAATTATATAAAGCTTACTAATATAACTGGTTTAAACTCAAACCGAAAAGAATATCGACGTTCATCAACTACATTTTCCCCAGCTGCTCATATTGTTGCTCAGCAACATCATCAACATATAAGTCAGCCAATAAGGTCTTTATCAACAACAGCATCTTCCATATTAACAAACACAATAACTACAACTGGTCAATCTAGTAATTTGAATTCTGTATCTGCCATAATTTCTTCTAATAAAGAATTAGCTCAAACTGTAACTGCACCCCCACTTTCTGTTCAAACAACATGCACTTCAAACGATCAAAATTGGAATTTAGTTTCTCAATCTAATAACTTAGCTAATTCAGCTTATCCAATTGTAGATAAAATGGCTTTGGAAACATTAGAAGAATTAGATTGGTGTTTAGATCAATTAGAAAAAATACAAGCTCATAAGTAAGTATTTTTTTATAAATATTTTTTCTCATTTAAAAACTTATTTTGAAATTTTTTTTTAAGATCTGTTGGTGATATGGCAACTTCTAAATTTAAAAGAATGCTTAATAAAGAATTAAGTCATATTTCAGAATCTAAATCTGGTTCACAAATTTCAAAGTTTATTTTGAGAACTTATGTTGATAAACAAGAAGAATTAGATCTTCAATTTAATCGTCAAGATGAACTTGAATTAGCTTCCAATACAAGTAAAACTGATTCTTCATCTGGAACAACCATAACTAATGAAAATGAAAATCAACAACCTCAATTCCAACCACAAACTTTAATGCAAAAAATCCGAACTACAAGTTCTGGTAAATATATAAGCAATATTGGAATACGTTCTCGAAATCAATTACAACATAGTAACTCAATTAATCAATTACCTAAATATGGTGTAATGTGTGGATCATCAGAAAATGAAAAGAAAGTTGGTGAATTGTTATGTGAAATTGATAATTGGGGCTTAGATATTTTCACAATTTCAGATTTTAGTAATCATCGTCCATTGACTGTTACAATGTATTCTATTTTTAAACAAAGAAATTTACTAAAAAACTTTAAAATGAGTGCCACAACATTTTTAAATTGTATGTTCACTTTAGAAGATCATTACCAACAAGTGCCTTATCATAATTCAATGCATGCTGCAGATGTTGTTCAGTCTGTTCATGTTTTACTCAAATCTCCAGCACTTGATGTAAGTTTTTTTTAATTTTTTTTTTAAAATGTTTATTTTCTTAACTAATTTTTGTTCAATTTTTTATGTGTTTTATAATTTATTAAAAAATGTTTGGCTAATTGCAATTGTTGATCGGTGCTTTAAATTCATCTAAAACTTCTTTTAAAATTTTCATCTAATTTTTACGTGTTAAATTTTCTTTTTGTTTTAAACAACTTTTTAAAAAAAATTTTTTAAAATTTATTTACAAAACATTATTTATCAAAACAGTCTGTGTTTACTGATTTAGAAATACTTTCAGCTTTATTTGCAGCTGCCATTCATGATATTGATCATCCAGGTGTGACAAATCAATATTTAATAAAATGTTCCAATGAATTAGCTATTATGTATAATGATGAGTCAGTTTTAGAAAATCATAGTTTAGCGGTAGCTTTTAAAGTTCTTCAAAATGATAATTATGATATATTTGCTAATTTATCAGATAAACAAAGATCTTCTTTGCGTAAAATGACAATTGATATGGTTTTAGCTACAGATATGTCTAAACACATGAGTTTATTAGCTGATTTAAAAACAATGGTTGAAACAAAAAAAGTTGCTGGTTCTGGTTTTCTTCTGTTAGATAGTTATACAGAACGTATTCAAGTTTTACAAAATATAATACATTGTGCAGATTTATCAAATCCTACAAAACCATTAAAATTATATAGACGTTGGGTTAGTTTAATCATGGAAGAATTCTTCCAACAAGGTGATAAAGAAAGAGAGTTAGGCATGGAAATAAGCCCAATGGGTGATCGTCATAATGCAACAATTGAAAAATATCAAGTAAGCTTACAAAAAATAAATTTAAATTAATGAAAATTTAAAAACTTTTTTTTGTAAAAAATAGGTTAGTTTTATTGATTATATTGTACATCCTCTTTGGGAAACTTGGGCTGATTTAGTTCATCCTGATGCTCAAAATATTTTAGATTTATTAGAAAAAAATCGCGACTGGTATGTATTCTATAGGTTTATTTTTTTTTTTAGCTTTTTTAAAACTTTTTTTTTATAAAATAAAGGTATGACTCTCAAATTACAGCAAGTCCTCCTGGTAATAACGATCAATTAAACGTTGATTATAATTCATCAAATAATCAAAGTCAAATTTCATCTTCTCCTACAATAACAATAGCAGATAGCTCAGGTGTTTGTACAACGTTTAGCGACAATCAAAATCTAGCTGCTGCTGCTGAAAAGATTAAATTTCAAATAACTTTAGAAGAACCAGAAGATGAAGAAGAAGATGAATTTAATAATTCACAAGAAAAAATAGATCAAATTGAGACATCAAAATCTAAAAGTTATAGTTCACAAAATTCAGAATCCCAACAAATGATTACTTCGATTGATAAAAATATAAGTTCAAATAAACCATTATCAACAAGTAATTTTGTAATTACAAATACTTCAAATCAAAATGTAAATAATCAAGATCAATTTAGTAAATTTATTGATCAAGAAAGTAATAAAAGTAATAATAATCAAAGTGATGTAAATTTTAGTAATTTAAATGAGGATCAAAAAAAAATATCTCGCTGATTATTGCTGTTGTTACTATCATTCCTGTCTTTACTTATATTTTTTTTAATAATTTATTATTCATCAAATTTTTTAAAATCTACTAATTTATTTTCAAACAAAAAAAATTTAGATAAATTATGACATTTATGACAGGATTCAAAAATAATTGATAGTAACAACAGGAATAGTTCAACTATAATCAATTAGTTTTAACAACAGAAGCAGCTATTAATTAATTTAAGGTATTAAAAAAAAAGTTTAAATTGTTTTTTTTTTAAATCTGATAAGAGCTTATTTGCAAAAGCAAAATCTTTTAAAAAAAAATTTTTTTTTTCAACTACAATAAAAGTTTTAAGAATTTTTTATTTTAAAGAAAACTTTTTTTTTTTACTTTATTTCAAATTTGATTTAAAAACTTTTTTTTTACTTATAATTTTCATTTGATATTTGAGAAGCTTCAAATGCTAAAAAGCTATTTAAGTTTAAAAAAAAAAGTATCAAATGTTTAATAATTAAGACAAATTTTTTTCATTACAATCAACTATTAAATGAACTGTTAAAGTAAATAAAATGTTTGTAAAAAAAATGTGAAAAATTTTAATGGAAATAAACTGATAAAAAACATAAAATCTAAAGGATATAAAGTTTAAAAGATATTATTTCTAATGGATTTAAAGGATATAATTTTTAAAAATATAAATTGTTAAGAATGTAAAGTCTAAAGTTGTAAAAAAATATAAATTGTAAAGAATGTAAAATTAAAAAAAATTTAAGCTTAGAAAAAGTTTTGAAGATTATGAATTTAAAATATGAATTTAAGAATAAAATGAAGAATATGAGAATAATTTATTAGAATATTTTATTAACTTAATAGAATATGAAAAGAATTTTATAGAAAAAGAATTTCATAGAAAAAGAACTTTATGAAATATAAACTTTTAAAGAAAATAAACTTTTGAAGAATATAAACTTTTAAAAACATAGTTTTATAAGAATATAACATAAATAGAATATAGTTTTAATAATTCGTAATTTTAATTAAGTTTAAACTCAACAAAAATTAAGCTTAAAAACAGACTTAAAATCTAAAAGAATACAAATTTAAAAAGAACACAAGCTCAAAAAGAATACTAAATCAAAATGTATACAAGCTTTGAAGATAAAAAACTTAAAAAGAATACAAACTCAAAAAAAAAATTTCAAAAAAAAATATAAACAATTAATTTACAACTTTGTGTTTTGAAATCAATTGAGACAAAAGAAAAAGACTAAATTTGATACAAATTAAAAATTTAAATTTTTTACTTGTTAAGAATAAAAAATCAAATTTGTTACTAAAAAGAAGTTTCAGAAAAGAAAATAAAGTTGATTAACTTAAATGAAATGTAAATCATCTATCTAATTTAAAATTTGAATGTCATCTAGAAAAGTCTTCTTTTTTTCTTTATAATTTAATCTAGTCGTTCTCAATCTTTTGAAATTAAGAACTAAATCAAATATTTGGCACTTACTTTAAGAAATTTTTTAATGTAAGCTAAAAAATTTGAAGAAACTTTTTGGTTTTAATAATTCAAGTTTTTTTTGACAAAATTACATATAATTTTCTTAATTTAAATTAGAATAACATTAATTTTTTGTGTCTTTATTAATATTACCTATTTCAATCGTCATTAATGAGGTTTAATATATTTTTTTTGCTTTTGTTAAAAATAATTTTACAAAAAGAAAATTTCTATAAAAAGAAAATTATTTAAAAAAAGTTTGACAAAAAAGTTTTACATTAAAAAAAAAGTTGTACAGAATAAAAAGTTTCAATTTTAACAAAAAAAACTTACATTTTTAATAAGAAATTAAAAAACATGATTCTAATAAACTTTAATGTTTTTATAAACAAAATTTCACTTAACAATTGAAATATGTTTTTAAAATGTCTATTTGACGTTTTAGGTAATTTATATTGATTTGAATACAAATTTTTAAATTAAATAGTTTTTTAAAGTAAATTTAAAAAAATTATTTTTAAATAAGAAAATTTATTTGAGAAAAAAACTTGAGATCTTTTATTATAATTTGTATACATAGCCAAAAATAGTATGATGTTCCTACAAAAAAAAAAAAAAACTTTTTAGAAAAAAAAAATTTCTGATTAGATTGTTGATGATTTGTAAATAATGTTTTAAAAACTTTTCCAATTTCTCTATAAAAAATATTTGTTTTTATTATTGAATTAATTTGTAAAAAACATAGACATAAACATGATTGTAGAAAAATTGTTGAAATAGTTGTAAATATTTTATTTATAAATACTTAATTTATTAATTACCTTCTTGTTTATTTTTTTTACTTTTAATTTTTTTCATTTTTTTATTCAAATCAAGATTATTAAGATTATTGGAGATTTTAATAAGATTTCTTTTTTTGAAATTATTTATAAAAGATTTAGTTTTTTATTAAGAGTTTATTTTTCTAGAACTGTTTATTAAAGGTTTAAGTTTTTATTTTCTTTTTTATTTAGGATTTTCTTCTTTATAATGTTTATTGAAAAATTTTAATTAGAATTTTTTTAAATTAAACTTTTTAGTCTCTTTTTTTTATGGTGTGTTTTCTAAAATTTTTTTCTTTTTCTTTTAATGTTTTTTGTAAATTTTTTTTAAATTCAGATTTAAGTTTTTATTTAAATTAATTTTCTAAGTTTTTTTATTTTTCTTATTTTTTTGTATTTTTTCTCTTAATTTCTTTTTTTTAAAAGTTTTTTTGTAATTTCTTTTTTTTAAAGTTTTTTTTAAGTTCTTTTTCAAAAATAATATTTCCGCTTAAAAACAATCGATTTTTAAATGTTTTTGAAATATATTTAAAATTCAAATTTTTAACTGTTTTGAGCAAAAATTTTTAATTAAAACTTATTTAATAATATGAAAAAACTTAAAAATCGGTTTTTTAAAAACTCTAATTAGTTATAATTATACGAAAAAAATTAGAAACACAAAATTAAATTATTTTTTAAATAAGTTTACATCTTTTTAAAACTTGAAATTTATGTTTTTAAAAAAAAATTGTTTAAAAAAACTAATTTTTTTAACATTTTTTTTAAAATAATTTTTTAAGTAAAAGCCGTAAAAAAAAATTAGAGGTTTTTTATATAAAAAAAAATTTAGTTAAATAAAAGTTTATCAACTCTATACACAAAAATTCATAAACTATTTAAAGAGAAATTTTTTTTATAGAGTTTTTTTAACCGGAAGTAGATTTATAATTATTAATTATACTTAAAAAATCTACAATTTTTGTTTGTAAAAATTATTTTCTTGAATTTTATTGTTTTTGGGATTTCAATGAGAATACTGTAAACTTTTTTTTTTGTTAAGGAAATATTGTTTTTAGCATTCAAAGATCTGATTTACATTAATTTAGAATTAGGAGATTTAATTTATAATACTTTAGAACTTAAAGATCTAATTTTTATAGTTTTGATTTTAAGAGGTTTGATTTATATTTATTTAGAAATTTGATTTATATTTATTTAATGTTTTAAAAACATAATTTATATTGATTTAGTATTTTAGGACATGATTTATATTAATTTAACATTCAAGCTATTTGATCTAGCAAATTTTACTTATGTAAAATTTAGCTTAAGTTATTTGAAAAACTTATTCAAATAATTTGTAAATGTAACTCAAGTTATTAAGAAAACTTATTTATATAATTTGTAAATGTAGTTTAACTTTTCTAAAAAAGCTTATTCATATCTATTTTTATGTAACTTCTAATATTTAAAAACTTCATTTCTATGATTTGTAACTTGAAATATATTTAAAAAAGTATTATTCATATTATTCATGAATTTAATTTAAATCACTTAAAAGAGTTTTAAAGAAAAATTTTTTTTTAAATTATTCAACTATTTGTTTAAAGAGCTAGTAAACTAATTTATTATTAAGAAATATTCATTATCCTTTACTAATTAAAAAAATTTGTTTTATAAAAAAAAAATTTAATTAGAAGAATTTAATTAAAATTTTAAATATTTATTAGATTACGTGTTAAAAATTTTTTATTAAATTTGATGTTTTGAAATGATCGATCAATAAAATTGGTAAATTAAATAATTTTAAGGAAATAAAAATTCAAAAAAAAATTGATTTTGAAATCTTAGTTTCTATAAACTAGTAAATCAATAAACTAGTGAATTATTTGAGTTTTTAAAATTCTTTTGTGGTTTAATTAATTGACAATATTAAAAAAAACTGAAAAACTATTGTTCTCAAAATTTATTTTTTTTTTATAAAAAAAAATTTTATTTTAAAATACAATTGAATTTTTCTTAGAATTTATCATACTTTAAATTTATTCAAAATGAATTTTCAACTAAACAATTTATAAAAAAAAAAGATTAAAACTATAATAGTTTAGAAAAAAAATGAAAGTTATTCAATTGAAATGAAATAATAATACTTAAGAGCTTTAAATTAATATTAATCTATCAATTTCAGTTAAAAAAAAATGCATAAATAAAAAACCTAAAGTATCAAACTTTTTTTTTCAACATAAAAACTGGTAAACTTTCAAAAAAATCTAATTAAAATTTATTTATTTTTGATTACTTTCTCCTTGATTTATTAATTAAATTTTAAAGTATCAAAATCTCTATGCTTTTTTTAAATAGTTTTAAAACAAATTATTTAAAAGATAATTTTTTTCGATACTTTTAATAAGTTTTTTTCAAAAGTTTTAAATAAGTAAAAATTTGTTAATAGTTTTAAATAAAACTTTTTAAATTTTCTAATGAATTTAAATAAAATGATTTCAAATGGTTTTAAATAGTTCTAAAATATGATAATTTTAAATATGAAAATTTCAACTTATATTAATTTTAAATATGAAGAATTTAAATGTTTTAACAGTTTTTTAATATGAGTTTTTGTATTTTTTTATTATAAATTTTTTTTTTTTTTAAATTTTCTCTTTTTTTGAGTTTACTGTTTTTGAATATGAAATTCTTTATTTTTTTTTTTGAATATGAAATTCTCTATTTTGATTATGAAGTTTACTATTTTTGAATAGAAAGTTAACTATTTTTCAAATATGAAAGTTTATTATTTTTTAAATATGAAACTTTTAAATATAAATTTTTAAACATGAAGCTTTTGAAATTTAAATTTCTCAATTATTATAGAATTATTAAATAAGAAAATTTTCAGTGTTAAAACAGTTTTTAAATATGCAATTTACAACTGTTAAAATAGTTTTTGAATATTCAATTTTCAAATATTATAATAGTTTTTGATAAAGAAAAAATTAACTATTAAAATAGTCTGGAATAAGAGAAATTGTTAAATAAGTATTAAACTAAATAAATTTAAATATTAAAATAGTTTTTAAATAAAAGGAATGTTATAATTATTTTTAATAAAAAACTTTTCAATGTTTCAATAATTTAAAATGTCATGATACTTGTAAATGCAAAAATTTTTTAAAAGTTTTTTTAAATGAAAAACTTTGATTTATATTTTATCAATTATAATAACTTTGAATTATACAAGAGTTTTTTTATGAAAAAATACTGCAAACTTAAAATATTTTTAAAATGTTTTTTTAGTTTAAAAAGGCAAATTTTTCAAATGTTTAATAGATTTAAATATGAAAAATTAAAAATATTTCAATAAGCTTTAATATGAAATAAAATTACTTTTACTTGTATATAAATTTGCTTTAATAAGTATAAATATAAAAATTGAATTTTTTTTTTTCAATACTTTAGAAAGTTAAAATTGTGAAAAATATATAAAATTGGAAATTTTTTTTTTCTAAATGTTCTAATACAAAAAAAAATTTTATATTTTTTAATTTAAATTTTGTTTAAATAAAAAATTGAAACTTCAAACATCTTTAAAAGTTTTTATCTTCAAAATTAAAAAAAAATTTTTCCACTTAAAATCTCATCTTTTTAATTAAAATGTTTCAAATGGGAATTTATTCTATTATTTTGACCTAATTTTAAATTTACGTTTACTATAAAAATCATTATTAATTTAATTTTTAATTTAGATTTTAAAAAATATATCTGATTAAACTTTTCTATAACTAAGAATTAATAGTTTTTAATGAGAAAAAAGTTTTCTTTTTAATTATAAAAAAAATAAAAGCTGATTATTTTTTAAGAGATAATTTTTTTTTAAAACATAAAGTTCAATAAAGTAAAACTTTAGAAAAAAAAAAAAAATTTATTGCTTATATAACGACATCTATTAGCTAAGTTATAAAATAAATTAATTTTAAGAGATTCCATTTAAAGTCTTTTACCTTTTTTTTATTGTTTTGCTTATTCAAATCTAATTAATACTTTAAATATATAATTAAATGTGATTCATTTAAAAAAATTTCTCAAACTTTCTCAATAAATTGTAATTTCAAATTGATTAAGCATGTAATATCAACCTTTTTAATTATTAAAAAAAAAGTGTTTAAATATTTTTAGTACACGTTTTGTAAATTGTTTACATTATTACTAATTTAATTCAACCTCTAACGCAATAGTACAAAATCAAATATGAAAGTAATTTAAATTAAAATGTTTTTTTTTTTATGAAAAAAAAAATTTTAAATCACATATACGCACCAGCAACTAAAACGACAACAATAAAAGAGCTGCCTTTTTTGTTTTTGATTTTTCTGTTAAATTTTATTTAAAATAAATTTTCAAAAAGAGAAAAATTTCAAAAGTTTATTTAAGTTTAAATAGAAAACAGTTTTATTGACGTTAAATTTTTTTTAATTTTGAATCCAATATTTGTTTAAATTTCATCAATTTTCAACAGGTAAGATAATTTAAAATTTAATACTTTCTTTTTTTTTATTTGTTTTAAAAAAAATTAATTGAAATTTAATTATGAAATGATTTTTATATTTATTTAATTAAATCTTTTTTATTTTTTCTTCTAAAAAAAATTCAATTTAATTAGTTTTCAAAATTCTATTTATTTTTTAACAATTGTTTAATTCTAGTTTTTAAATTTTAAAATTTTTAAGTTTTTTCTATTTTTTAAATTTTTAAATTTTTTTTAAATTCTAAATTATTCTATTTTCTAAGCTATCCTATTTTTTAAATTATTCTATTTTCTGACTATTCTATTCTCTAAACTTTTCTAAATTCTTATTTTCTAAATTCTTATTTACTAAATTTTTTATTTCCTAAAATTACTATTTACTAAATTTTCTATTTACTGAATTTTCTATTTGCTGAATTTCTTTATTCAAACTTTATTTTTTTTTTTTTCTATTTTTAATTTCTTATCTTAACTTTCTTTTTTTTTTTGAATTTTGAATATTTGATTAAAGTTGTCTATAAGTTTTAAAGAATTTTAAATTTTAAATATTCATAAAATTTTACATTTCTGATTGAAATTTTTTTTTCTTAAAAGAACTTTTTAAACTTTAATAGCTTTATAATATAAAGATAAATTCGTTCATAAATTTTTTTGTAATTTTATTTATAATTTTAACTAAAATTTTGTTTTTTTTTTCGAAATTCAAAAGTTCAGTGAAAATATTTTTTTTTTGTGAATGTGTTTTTTCAAAAAATAGTTTTTTTTTTGATAAAATTGGTCATTTTTTTAGTAAGTTGATTTATTATTTAAAAGAAGAAAAAAAAAGAAGAAATTTGAAACTTTTTTTATTAATAGTTAAATAGTTATTTCATCAAAAAATCTATTTGCTTAATCAATTACGATTAAATATTTAGTCTTGTTATTTTATAAATTTAATTCAAAATTTAAATATTTTTGTATAATAATCATATTTCAAAGTATATTTAAAATTATAAATATAAATTTTTTGTTCTAAAATTTATTTTATCTTTTATAGTTATCAAAAAAATTTTCTTATATTAAAAAAAATTTTAAAAATTTTCTTACTCAGATTAAATGTTTTAGTTGTAATCGTAAAAATTCAAATTAATCAAAAAGATTAATTAAAGTCCTTTTTAATTAAAACATAATTAAAATTTATTGAAGATTATTTTAAAAATTATTCAGTTTAATTAGCTAAAAGTTAATTTTAAAGTTTCTTTTTTAAATTACAAGCTATAAAACTTTTAAGTATAATAATAAAAGTTTTAATAACAATAAAAGGTTTTTAATAAGACTTTTCAAAGAAAGAAAACCTTAAAATAAAAAAAAAATTTTTCTAAATAGAAAAAAATTAAAGAGTAAGATATTAAATAGAGAAATTAAAGAATAGGAAAGAAATAGTAAGATTAGAAAAAAAAAATTAAATTAGAAAAGTTAGAAATAGAAAAATATTATTTAGAAAAAGAACTATTTATCAGAAATTTAAAAATATTGAACATTTGACTATGTTTATTACAAAAAGGTTTTAAACTAACCTTTTATATATGAATAAATTAAAGAATTTATCAATAAAAAAATTATCATTAATTTAATCTTTAGTAAATTAAAAAATAAGATATGTTCTGAAAAATAAACAGATTTTTTATTAAAAATAATTTTTTAATTATTTAGACTAAACTGAAAACGCCATATTTACTAAATTATATATTCGAATTAATTGAATAAAAAAAAAAAAAAGAAGAAAATTTCATTTAGTGTTTTAAAAGAAAATTTCTTTTTTGATAGTTAAACAAGATTTAAAACAATATACGATATTTGACACTAAGCCAAAAATTAACTTTGTTTATTAAGTAAAATCTCTTTAAAAATAAAAAAAAAATCTTTATTTACTTATGACAATTTAGACTAAATAATTCTTAATTGTGAATAAAAATCAATTCTTTTTATCAGCTTTAAACCTATTTAAATTGTTTTTATAATCATTTATCTTTTAAAATTTTTTTTTTATATAAATTTTCATCATAATATATAACTTAATTTGTTTTTATTCAAATTAGTTTTTTTCAGCTCATAAATACAAATTTAAAACAAGTTTAATCTAAAAAAAATCAAAAAAGTAATTTCCATAATTTAAAATTTATTTCACGTTTTTATGAACTTAATCATGTTTTTACCTTGACAAGTAATATTTATAAATAATATTTAAATTTCAATATTTGTGAACAATTCATTTATTTTTTTGAAAAATTAAACAAAAATTAAGATTCAAAATAAAAATTAAATTGATAAAAAAAGTTTTCTCGAAAAAGAATTTTAAAATGTCACCTAAACGTAGCAATTTGGTATCAAAATTAACTTCTATTTTAGATGAGTATTCTGTAACTAATAAAGTTTTAGGCTTAGGTATAAATGGTAAAGTTGTAGAATGTTATAGAAAAGATAATAACCAAAAATATGCTTTAAAAGTAAGTTTTAAAAAAATACTTTTAATCTAACAAAAAACATAATTTTTTTTGTTTTGTTTAATAGGTTTTAAGAGATAATCCCAAAGCTAGAAGAGAAGTTGAACTACATTATAAAGCTTGTGACCATCCAAATGTCGTCAAAATAATTGATGTATTTGAAAATCAATTTTGTAATCAAAAATGTATTTTAGTTATAATGGAATTGATGGAAGGAGGCGAATTATTTCAAGCTATACAAAAAAGAGCAGAATCTGCATTTACAGAACGAGAAGCAGCAGGAATTATAAGTAAAGTCTGTTCTGTTGTTAGTTATTTACATAGTTTAAATATTGCTCATCGTGATTTGAAGCCTGAAAACTTATTATATACTTCAAATGATCCAAAAAAAGCTGAATTAAAATTAACTGACTTTGGTTTTGCAAAAGAAAGTGAACCTAATAGTAATGTAAATAGTTTACAAACACCTTGTTATACACCATATTATTGCGCTCCTGAAGTTTTAGGTACAGAAAAATATGATAAATCTTGTGATTTGTGGTCAATAGGTGTAATAACTTATATTTTGTTATGCGGTTATCCTCCTTTTTATTCGAACACAGGACAAGCATTATCTGCTGGTATGAAAAAACGTATAAGATCAGCACAATTTGAATTTCCAGATCAAGAATGGAAAAAAGTTTCAGAACAAGCAAAAGATTTAATAAGAAATCTTTTACAAGCAGATCCTGCAAAACGTATGACAATTGAACAATTAAGTTCACACAAATGGATAAGAAATGGTAGAGAAGTTCCAAGTACTCCATTATGTACATCAAGAGTATTGAAAGAAGATGAAGCTCAATGGAAGGAAGTACAAGAAGAAATGCAGAGTGCTTTAGCTGCAATGAGAGTAGATACAGATGTTCAATTAAAACAGTTACATCTAAGTGAGAATGGTTTATTAGCCAAAAGAAAAAGAAAACAATTAGGTATAGCTGTTTAAAAAGATATTATTTTTTTTTGACAAAAAAATTAATTTTGTTATTGAAGAATAAGTTTTTTTTTTAATGCACAAAATTAATATTAAGAATATGTAAAATATATTTTGTAAAATTTCAGTTTATTTAATTAAAAAAAACAAATAAACTTTAAAGTTTATTAATTTTTAAAAGATGTTAAACTTTTAAAAATCTATAGTATTTTCTTTGTTAATGTTTTATCTATTTTTCAGATAATTAAAGATTTCAATTATGCTTACTACTGTAAAAATAAAATAAAAAGTTGAAATTTATAACAAAGATAAATACTGCAACATAAAGTTTTCCATTAAACAAAAATTGTATCTTAATTATTTAAAAAAAATATTTTAGTTATTAAATTTAGTAAATGAAGCTAAACAAAAAAACTAATTTATTAAAATTTATTTTAGCTTTTTTAGGAGAATAATTTTATTTCTTTTCTATCTTGATTATTAGTTTAAACTTATTTTTATAAATTTTTAATTAGTATTTTTCTTAATTTAAATTTTTAAGAATTTCTATATTTTATGGATTTTTTTGTTTAATTAAAAATTATAGATTACTATTCAATTAAATATATTTAATCAAATATTATAGTAATACATAAACTAAATCTTATATATTTTTGTATTAAATTAGTTTTTATGAACTTTGATAATTAACTAAAATTTTAGAACAAACCTTATAAGTTTTATTATTTTAAAAAATCTTATGGATTACCAATTTTAAAATAAATTTTCTAAATTGTGATAAATTAAACAAATCTTTCAGACTTATAATTTTAAATTAGATCTTATGAGTTTAGATCTTATAAGTTTAGGTTTTTAAATTAGATTTTATGGAATTAAATTTTTAAATTAGTTATAATGGGTTTAAACTTTAAAAATAGGTATTATAAATTAAAAAATTCAAAATCTTTAGGATTAGAAATTTTTAATTAAATTTTATAGATTAGAAAACTTTTAATACTTTTAGTTTTTATAGTTAGTTCCACTGAAAAAACTTTTTAAAATTTAATTATGTCTGTGAATAAATGATCTCTTTAAAATTTTAATTGAATTTTTTAGTTAAATTAGTTTAAAATCAATTTTTTCTGCTTAAATACTTTTAATTATATCTTTTAACATTAGAAAATATCTTTTATTTTTGTGAACAGAAAAATTTTTTAATCTGATCTTATAAACAAGTATTCAATTAACAAGTTATAGCTGAAACATTTTAAAATTGATTTTCTAAAATTAATAATTTATACTTTAAATAAATTTGTTTTTATTTTAAACTTTTAATTAAGACTTTATTTTTTAAGCATTTTGGTTTCATTAAAAGGAGATTTTTAATCATTTTAGTTGTAAACCAATTTAATGTTAAGGAATTTTTTACTTATTTTTTGTTGATTACTAATGCTTTCTTAATTTTACTTTTATTTCAGCTTAAACTAAGCTAAATATTTAAAAATTGAGTAAGAATAGAGAGTTAAAATAGCTTCACAATTTAAAATCTATTGTTTGTAGCTTAGTAATAAATTTAAAAAAAAAGTTTTCTTTATTCTTATCATTAGATTTAATCAATTTATCTGAATTTTTTTAAAATGAATTTCAAGCCTTTAGAATCTAACCCTGAAGTTATAAATCAATTTCTTGCTTGTCTTGGTTTAGAACCAAGTGTTAATGTTTCAGATATTTTTGGTTTCACTGCAGAACATTTAAACTTTGTTACTCAACCTGTTTTAGCTGTTATTTTTCTTTATCCTTGTAAAAATGATATTAATGAAGATTTTACTTTATTAAACGAAACTGAAGAAGAAACTGAATTGAAAGATAAAGAAACAATTGAAGGTCTTTATTTTATTAAACAAACAATTAAAAATGCTTGTGGTGCTATTGCTTTAATTCATTCGGTTGCAAATAATTTTAACAACATCAATTTTTCACCTGATTCAATTGCAAAAAAATTTGTCGAATTAACACGAAATTTAAGTCCATCTGAAAAAGCGAAATTTTTAGAATCTGATGAAAGTATTAAAAATATAAATGAAAATTGTGCAGCAATTGGAACAACACCTATACCAGATATTGTTGATATACATTTTGTTTCATTTGTTGAACATAATGGTTATTTATGGAAATTAGATGGTAGAAAAGATAGACCTCAAAGGGTAAATATTGCAACTAAAGAAACTGTTTTAGAAAGTTCAGCTAAATATTGTGAAAAGTTTTGTGAAAAAAATCCAAATATTTTATCTTTTGCAGCACTCAGCTTTTCAAAAAATTAAAAAGTTTTATCATTTTTTTTAAATAAATATTTTCTTATGTTTAAAGTAATACAACTTTAGATTATTTGAATACTTTACATACTTCAATTAGTATTAAAAAACTTTATTTGAACGATCTTTATTTACTTTGCTGCAATTATTGTAAAAAAAAATTGAATTAAATGATGTTGATTATAATTAGTTTTTAAGTATTTCTATTTATAAAAAAAGCTTTTTCAATTAAAATAAATTAGACAACGGATTAAGAGCATTAAAATAAATTTAAAATTGATATTTTTTTGTATAAATTAAAGAAAAAAATAATATTTACGTATTCCCTGGATGATTTGAAAACATTTTAATTTATAAAAGCTCAAGTTGTTATATTGAAATTAAAATTTTTTCATTATTCAATTTTATGAAAGATAAACTTTAAATATATTTGTTATTGGACGTCGACAAATTGGACATGCATCTTGCTCTTTAAAAAATAAACGTCCACACTTAATACAAGTACATAAATGATGACAAGGATGAAATACACAGTTTCTTTCATTATCCATACAAACTGCACAATCTTTTTCAATATTTGAATTAGAAGTTTCTGTTAATATTTTTTTTTCATCATTTTTTTGATATTTTTCATCTAACTCGTTTAATCCTAAATTTGGAACTAATGATGTTATTGAATGACTCGTTATTAATTTTTCTTCTTTTAATAATCTCAAGTAAGCTAAAAAAAAAAAGTAAGCAAAATTAAATTAAGCAAAAAGTTGTTTAAAAAATGAAAATGAACAATATTTAGTCAGAAAAAAAATTACCATTACGTCTAGCATCTCTTTGCTCTTCATTCAAAACTATTGGTTCATCTCCAGATCTAAAAAATGCAACTTTTTTCATTTTTTCTAAAAAACATCTTATTTTTTCCAAAGCACTCAAAGAAGTATATTTACAAGTTAATAATTCTACTTCCGGTATGAAATAAACAGGATATAAAAATCTGACACCTAAGCATCTTGTTTTTGTTCTTAAATCATTGAAAATTTCATCAACAGATAATCTCATAGAGCTTGTTGCAATAACAGCATCTTCTAAACAATAATTCTCAATTTGTTCAAATAAATCTTTTTTTATTGATAGATTTTCAGAAACACATTCAAAAATAAAAGAAGATCCTCTTACTGCATCTTCTAATTTACTAAAGCAATAAATACTTCCCTAAAAATGAAATTAATTTGAAAAATTATTTTTAAACTTTTAATTAATTAAATTTACAACAAAATTAACAACAAAACCATCTTCTTTTAAAATTTTTTGGTCTTCATTTAATTTTAAGTAAAATTTATTTAAAAGTTGTTCATTATTATCATAAACTCTAACTTGATGTCCATCATAAGCAAGTGCTCCTTTTAAAAAAAATGAGAAATTAAAAAATTTGTGTTGAAGTTTTTTATTTTAAAATAAACCTGCTAGTTTTGTTCCTAAAACGCCACAACCAATAACAGTTGTTTTTACCATTATTTGAAACTTTTTTATACTTAGTTATAAAACTTATATAAATTTTAATTGATAATTAAAAGTTTTTTCCAGTTAAAAATTAATTTAATCTGTTTTATTTATAAAGTTTAATTTAAACTTAAGATACGTGTTTTCAAACAATTGTTTATTTTTATAAACAGAATTTCGTCGTCTTGGTGAAATAAAGTATAAGTTTTTTATTTTTAATTTAAAATTTTTACTTATGACTATCATGAAAAAAACTTTAATAAACTTTTAATAAAATTTTATTTGGTTAACAATTTTTTTGTCAATAGTTTTACAAGATTTTGTTAAGAGTTTAAAAAAAATTAGTACATTTAATGTTAATAAGGTTTTAAAATAATTTATTATCTATAAAATCAAAATAAACTCTTTAAAAATATTTTTAATAATTAAAATAAAAAAATATATTTTTAAAAATATAAAAAATTAATAGAATGATTTTTTTTTAATTCAGGAATATGACGTCATTAATAATCCATTGTTTTGACAAATGTGACTGCTGAACAAAATTGAGTCCACCAGTACGCTTGCTCTCCTTCCAATTTATTTTCATGATAAGTATTAATAAACTCAATTGTTGATAAAAGACTAGGAGGATTAGCTCTTATTATTACATAAACAAGTACAGGAATTAAATCATCAGCTGCTGGTACTGATTTTTCGCATAAGCTTAATAAATTCATTATTACCGAACAACAATTAAACACACAATTAACTTTATCTTTTGGTGTACGATAAGCATTTAATTTAAATATTTGTTCTTGTGCTGCTGGCCATGGACATTCATTATGATGCAACCTTGGAATTTTTAAATCTTTATGATCTGGTGTTATTGTTTTAGACAAATTTTGTATATGCTTATAAAAAATTTGATCTCTTAAAATATCACCATCTCCATTTGGATATAAAGCATTGAAATAGATTGATGAAAATATATTTCTTTGCACAACAACTTTACCATATGACATTTGTTCTTCATTAGTATATTTCCAATCAGGATCTTGTTCCATATCAAAGTATAATTCATTTAAAAATTCTTCAATTAAATGTGCTTTCTCATCAGTTAAATTTAATTGTTTAAACTTGTGAACAAAATTATCTATTTTTCTCATATTTTGCATAAAAAATTTTCTAACGTAGTATGTGATTAAACAATTATTGATAATTGTTTTTTCTTGATTTAAATAATTTTTAATTGTTTCAAAATGTTGAATTGCACTTATCAAATTTTGTTTACATTTAACTAAATAAGCAATGTATGTAGAGCGTTTTTGATAATCATCTTTCAATTCCAAAATCATTTTGTCAAACAATACATTATCAAAATTACTTAAATATCTTAAAGCTTCTTGTATAGCAATAGATTGTGTTAAATTATCCATATATTTTGCTTCAGCTAATAATAAATTTAACAAGCTATTAATATTTGATAAAGAAGATGAAGAAGGTTTCCCCATAAAATATAATGGAATATTTTGTATATCAATTATACTAAAAACATAGCGAAATATTTTTTTACAAAATTCATAATTAATTGTTTCTGTCATTTGATTAGGAAGATTTGTATCATTTAATTGAGATGAAATTAATGAAACAGAACTCAATGAAGCTAAAACATCTGTTGACCAAGTATCACTTAAATGAGATTTAGTTTCATCTAAAGGTTGTGTTGAAACTACCTGTTTATAATCAAATTTACCAAATTTATCTTCAATATATTCTTGACTTCTTAATTGATTATTTATACGATTTGAATTAGGGCGATTATTAAAATTAACTTGATTATCATTCAAATTTTCATTATGATTTAAAAAATTTGGCTGAGCAGTTGATTCTTCTTCATCACTTTGTGATCCTGAAGAAGATTCACGACCACTAACATTTGGTGAACCTCTACCTGAACTAACATTAGCAGATATCATATCACTTAAATTATCTCCTTCAATCAGTAAATTATCGTTTAAATTTTCAATTGAACTTGCTTCACTAATTGCTTCTAAATTATCATTTGTACCAATAGACTCTTGATCCTGTGATTTAGATCTTTTATTGTCATCAATTGAGTATCTTGAATTTAAATTAGATGTTTTATCATCTAATTCACAAAATGAAAAATTATTTAATGAATCAGCAACTAAATTTGTTGTAATTAAGTTTTGGTTTAATTCTAAATTATTTTTTATTTTGATTCCATTAGTTTTAGTTAAAATTTTTTCTTCTGTTAAAATGTCATTGCATAAAGAATTATGAGTATTGTTTATGATTGGAATAACCAAAACTTGAAAATTGTTATTTTTTAATGAAAGATTATTATAGTTTAAATTATTTGCATTATCTAAATTATCATTGTAAATATTTAAATTATTACTACTGTTATTTGAACTTAATAAGTTTTTACTACTTGATCTTTTAACTTTATTTAATATACTTTTTCTTAAATTTTTACTTTTTTCTTCTTCTTCTTCTGGTTCGTCATTTTTAGAATTTTTGTCTGAGCTATTTTTTTTATTAAAATTATTGTTACAATAGTTCAAACTTTTTTCCATTAAACTTTCATTTAAATTTTTTAAGAAATCTTCTAAAACTTTCTTTAAATATTGATTTTTTGTCTCGTTTTTAACTTGCAATAACATTTTTAAAAAATGAAAGAGATCATTTTCAGAAAATAAAATACATGTTCGTTTAATTTCATTAGTTATTGAAGAGAAATTATTTGAAAATATAGTTTGATTAAAGCTTTGTGAATTTTGTTCTTGCATAAAAGTTTGCAAAAAATTTTTCAAACAATATTTTTTAGGTATTTTTGATATTAACTCATGTAATTTAGGATCAGCTTCTTGCCATTTATTTAAAGCTAATATTTGAATTATATTAGCTATTTGTGTTAAATTATATCTAGCCATTTTTGTTATATTTATTTCAACAATACCATACAATTCTGGATTCAAAATTGCGTGACAAATAAATTGTGAAAATATCAATTCTGTTGATAATATACCTGCTTCTTTTTCGTCATTTGCTTTCACTGATTGAAATTTTGAATAAATATGACGAAACAATGTAAAAAGATTTAATGGTAAACAATGCAAATTTGTTTGAATACCATCTATAAAATTAATTACAAGTATAGAAAGTTTGTCAATTACTCTTTGTTTAAATTTGTTTAATTTTCCTTGATAATTTTCTACATCATTAGGTGAACCAAAAATTCTTAATTTTTCTTCTTCTGTATAACGCATTGAAGCTCTAACTGGGTCTAAATCTAAATAAAGCTCATCTTCCATTAAACAATTGAAAATTGGTTCTTTTAAAGAAGATGATAAATAGAATCTACATCCAATTAAACTTTCTGTAAATAATTTAAAGAATATTTTAAAAGATGAATTTCCATTTCTTATTTTCTTTAAAGGATTCTCAGATACAATTAACTGGTTATTTACTAATTCTTTTAATAGAATTAATGTCAATTGTTGATCTTCAGGTAAAATACAATCACAAAAAAGTGAACTGAAAATGGAAGAACTAATGGCTTGTAATTCATTTTGATGACAAATTTGTTCAATTTCAATTAAGCTTAATGCAATTATTTTAGGATTTTTTCTTAAATGTGATAAAATATCAGAATAAACTTGAAACTGGCTTGAAAGTCTTTTATATGAATCAATAAAACTAACATTTTCAATTGCATTTGAAACCATAACTGCATTCAAATCACAATTATCTTGTTGTTGTTGAATAAGATTTTGTAAATTACATTTTTGTTTTTGTTTTATCCAAGAAACATGAAATGCATCTTCAGTAAATTTACTCAACTAAAACAAAAAGTTTATAAAAAAAAGATAAAATTTATTTAAAAATTAATATTTTACCTTTTCATTTAATTTTTGTAATTGTTGCTTTTCAGTTGTTATGAACAAATGTTCTAAGCGTAGATGATTTGCTAATTCAATAACATTCATTTTGATGAAAAAAAAAGAAATAAAATCTAAAAATTAAATGAAGATCACTTGCAATTTCAAATAAGCTTAATCAAAATTAAAATGTTTATTAAACTTAAAGCTTTAAAATATAAAAATTAATCATTTGATAAAATACTTTATAAAACTAGATTAAAAATTAACTGAAAGAAAATCTTTTACAATTACCATTTATGTTGTTTACATTCTTTAATGCTTAATAACAAATGAGCCGTTTTGGGCAAACGGCGACGTACCTTTTATAAAGTTAAAGAAATTTACGCATGTTCAGTGAGTTTTTTTTTAAAGCTGAGAATTAGTTCTTTGTAAAAACTAGACTTTTATAATCTTTCTTCTTTAAATAAAGAAAAAGTCTCCAATTTCCTTAAGTTATTCTAGAATAAATAAAAAATATACTTATAATGTCTTTTCAATAGTAGCTATGTTTTTTTTATTTAAAAAAACTGAATTTCTATTTGAAACTCATTTTAAGTTCATGAATTAATTTTGAATCAGAAAAAAATTTATTATGAGTTTATAAAAAATAAAATATCACGTTTAATTATTTTTTTCCAAATAAAAAATTTATTCAAATAAAAATCTTAATTAAATTTCAAATTAATAACTAATTAATTAACGTATTTATCTTTCAAAACTTTTTGATAATTTGAAAACAGTTTTTAATTTTTAAAAAGTCCCTTATTTTTTTGCGAGCTCTGATTTAAAGATTTATTAACAGCTTTTGGTTCATTTATATAAACAAAAATGAAATTATATTATTTTTCTAAATATCAACAAACTTATGTAAACATTAAATAAATATTTTTTCTAAATTTTGAACCAAATGTAATTTAAATCAAGTAATCAAGTTTTTCAAGTTATCATCAAGTTTTATGTAAATAATTAATTTTAAGTCTAAACCAAAAGAAAAACCAAAAAATATAAATGAAAATGGATTCTATTATCATATTTAAATATGAATCATAAGAATAATCCTAGTTACTATTTGTTAGTAATTATTTATAAGGAAAATGGATCATAAAAACGTCATTATAAATATACCAAAATTAGCAACTATAACTGCAGCCTTACCTTTAGGAGCTTTTTTATTTTGTATTATTTTAAGCTTAATTTCAAATTTTAATGAGTCAACATCGACACATTGTAAAGTCAAAAATTATTTACCTTCTATAAGTGCATCTATTGGTAATTTTAGTCCTCAAAAATATGTATGGAGAATTGCTATCGCTTTACATTCTTCACCAAGATATTTTATTTCTTATCTACATTACTCTTTTTGGCATAAAAATTTTCTTGCTTTAATATTCAATTTGATTGAAATAAGCTCTTTAATCGGTTTATCATTTATATCTTCGATTGAAAATTTTGGTATGTAATTTGATTTTTAATTTAAGCTTAATAAGTTCTAATATACTTTTTTTTTAAATAGCAATCCATGCTAAACTTTTTACATTATTTATTTTGACATCATTTATTTATATGACAATAATTCTTAAAACAAAATTAAGAAATCGTAAAGAAATTCGTAGTATATGTGCTATTTGCAACATAGTTGCAGGAATGTTTGCTGTATATTTATATTTTAGACATAATTGGTATTGTGAACCTGGTGTATATAGTTTATTTGCTTTTAGTGAATATGTTGTAGTAATTTCAAATATTGTATTTCATTTTCAAACTTATTTTGATTTAAAGAAAACACAAGCAATAGTTATTGAAAATGAAAAAACAAACTCTTTTGAAAATTTAAGTTTTTCAGATAAAATTCATCTTATTTAGTCTACTTTATATTTAGTTTTTTTAAATTTATTTTTGGATACAAAATAATTTTTAGTCAATATTTAGGTTTTATATAATTTTTATTGAATTTATAAAAGATATACAAATAAATTAATTTCTAAACAATACAAAAATTAAGAAACTTTTTTCTTTGAATTTTTACTTTTACTTTTTTCGATTGGTAATTTATTAGATGTAGATCCTTTATTGAAGAAGGAAGTCATCATTTCAGATAATTCAGGTACATCGTATTTAGGCATTTGTAAGTTTTGCATTTCCTAGGGTTTAAGAAAAAAAAATTAGTTTTGAAATTTAAATTTAAGTTTAAGTTTACCCTTTGAGCTTCTGCATCAGATAAATTGACCATTTTAGGTAAAACCATTACTAATAATAATGGTACAATCATCATTAATACCATAGGATTTAATAAAAAGTCAGTTAATCTCCAGCTTTCTCTAACTTGAAAATACTTGAATGGCATTTTTGGTTTGAATTTTAATGGATATTGAATTTGTTTAACTATATTTGTTTGGATAAAGTTGATTTTACGTGCAATCCAGTTTGATGAAAATGGCAATTCACTTGGAAAAAAAACTTTTCCTTCGATTGTATTATATTTTACAAATGAATTGTTATCTGAAATTTTAGCGCGCATTTTGAAACTAATTATATTTTTTATTAAAAAATAAAGTTTTTTTTTCTTTTAAAAATACAGTAACTTTTCGATAAAAATGATGTTTTTTAATATGAATTTTTTTTATTCTCACTTAATTATGTAAGTCTCTTTGTTTTAAAATATTTTATTCTTTCTGTTCTACGATATTATAATTATATTAAAAATTTATAACTAATTAATTATTTTTGATTAAAAATGTTCAAATGCGATTTTGAAGGATGTGAAAGACAGTAAAAATATCAGTCTAACTTATCAAGACACAAAAGTAGAGATCATAACTCTGAAGAAAACTTAAAAAAAAAGAACATCCATTATTGTTATGAATGCGGAAGTTTTCAGTATTCTATGAAAAAACTCATTGAACATCTTAATGACCAACATTCTAAAAATTTTATAACAACAAGTATAAATTTTAAAGATATAAAAGGTAAGATAACTATTTTTAAAAAATTAAATTAACTTTAGTTTTAATTTAGAGTTCAATGAATTTAAAATATTTACAAAATTTAATTAATTCTTACTGAAACATTGATTTAATTTTAGCTGCTTAGAACAACATTGTAATCATGAACTTGAAGAAAAATATCAAAAAAGGCCAGAAGAAGATCGTTTTGAAACGGTAAAAAAGTTAGAACAAAAAAGAAATGTTCATGAAGTTTTATTAGAAATTGCCAAAGAGGACAGATTAAGTCATGTAACTAAAAGTGAACTTAAAAATTTAGTTGTGAAATATAAAATAGGAGAAGAAAGCCGATTACATGAAAATGATTTTGAAAGTGTTAAAATCTACAGTCAATTAAATGAAAACATTTCAATGTATAAACAAATAGGATTTGAATCCAATGAATATAATTTTTTTAGCAAAGATTTTTTTTTGGTTTATTTTGTTAATCTTCAACTTCAAAAATTAATAAAATGTTTTAATGGTCCTTTCAAGATAATATGCATGGATGCTACTCATGGACTCACTAAGTATCATGAAATAAAAATGATTTCAATAATGGCAATTGACGACTTGCACCAAAGTAAATTTTTATATTTATTTCGTCTTTTTATATTTTATTTTTTTAAAAAAGGTACTGGTGTTGGTTTTTGTCTCAGTAATAGAGAAGATCATATTACAATTAAAATATTTCTTAAATTAATAAAAAAAAAAAGCGGAAATTTATGTGTAGATTATTTTATGTCTGATGGAGCAACTCAATACTTCTCAGCATGGTCATCAGTATTTGGAGTTGGTACCAAAAAATTAATTTGTGTTTGGCATGTTATTCGTAGATGGAAAGATTCTTTAATTTTTTTTATTTTATGAATATCTTCTTTTTCTTTTAAAAAGAAATTGAAAAGTTTTTTCACTATTGATTTAAGAAAAAAGTTTCCTAAAAAATGGTTTTAATTTTTTTAAAAACCTGAATTCAAAACTTGAAAAGTTCAAATTTTTGTCTACAGTACGATCTGTTCCTGTTTCGTCATCCTCCTCTAATTACTTTAATAATATTTCAGAACTTTTAACTAACTGAATTTTTTTAGTTTTTTATATTCTCATTGTAATCATCAATTAGAAAAAAAGTTTCAAAAACGACCTGAAATAGAATGATAAGAAATAATCAGAAAATTAGATAAAAAAAGAAATTTCCGTGATAAAAAGTTTTTAATTTTTAAAAATTAATAATCTCAATAAACATACCATGATACATTGGTCAAAATAATAATACTTCATTGTTGATGTTGAGTATAAATGAGCTGTTGAATTAAGAGTTTTTTCAAATAATTAGTTTTCAAAATTAAAGCTAAAATAATTTTGTCAACTGAAAGCTTTGCATTTTAAAAACAATTGAGTTTCACAAGCATATAAAAAATAAATTTAAATTTCATTTGTTAATCAAAAAAATTTTTTTTTTTGTTTCTTTATTAAACAGTTTTTTCAAAAAAAAAATTAAAATGATTACTGATAAAACATTATTCAGTAAGAACTAATTTATTTTTTAACTATTCAAACTAATTTCATTTTTTAGAAAACGCAATACAATTTTTAGATTTTGAAAAACTAAAATATCTTTATGTCTAAACAAGGACAAAATGAAAGTTATTAAAAAAATGAATGGCATGAAGCAAAATTTAAACGAGAATGATACAATAAGAATAACCCATCTTTAATGGAGTTAAGAAGAATTATATTGTACAAAAAAAGTATTTTCAAGATTAATAGCCGAGAAACAATTGAAAATTTCGTGATTGAATATTTAGGATATGAAGAAGCTCATCAACTTTATTCTGTCACTAACTTTTCAGAAAAAAGAAAACATTTGAAAGAAAACCTAGGTAGGAAAACCTGCAGTGGGGAAATTGAAAAATTTCATAAATATAAACAATTAATTGTTTGTAAACTTAAAGAATTTTTAATTGTAAAACGCGAAAACTTAATCTTAGCAATGGCAGAGGATTTATACAAAATAATTTTTTAAAATATCTAAGACCAGACAAATGGTATATAAAAATTTTTGTATAATAAAATTATCAGTATTTTAATAAAAGTTTTGTTTTCACTCTTCTTCTTGAAATCATTTTTTCTTTTAACTCTAACATATTTAAGTTTAAATCTTCTTTGAAAGTAAATAATTTTTTTTCAGTTCCGATTGTGATTGGTGCACCTTTTTTAAATAACACTAAATCTTTTATTGATTCATATTTTTTTTTTAACTTATATGAAAAATCTAAATACTTATTTGAATCTCTAGATAATTTTAAAATTCTTTTTAAATAAAAAAAAAAGTTTGCAAACAGCTCTTTGTTTTCTAAGACAATTATTTCAAGATCACAGATCATAGTTATGATGATCAATTTAAGATTTCTTACATTAACTTTCTTTTCCTCAAAATTAACATATTTGTCTTTCATTTCCAAAATTATGATTTCTTCATGCAACTTCTTAAGTTTAAAAAGTATTTTTTTCAAATACAAAACTGATTTCTTTATGAACATTTTTGTGAGATAAAGTTTATATATTTCAAAATATAAAGACAAAGCATCATTTTTGAATAATCTTTTTTCTTCAATTATTTCTTTCTTTAAGATTTCTGTTAATTTTAACTTCAGCTTATAATATTTCATCTTTTCATTTTTTTCATAATTATTGATAAATATTTTAATGTAATTTATATTCAAGTCTTTTTTGTATTCTTCATTCAGGTTAAAGAGAAACTATCTTCGTTTTTGAAAAAACGAGGATTTAATATTTCTATTAAAGAAAATAAAGCAGGATAGTTATAAGAATCACATAAAGTATATTGAAGAAAAACTTGTTTTGGATCAGATTTTGTTTGAAAAGAAAAAGGGCTAGAAAAGTTTATTGAATTATTTCTATTTTTATATGCAAGAACTGATTTTTGAGAGTTATAATCTAAGCAATCGATTTTATCAAAACTTTTTAAATCAAATTTTGCTGAATTAATTTTGGTTACAACATTATTAACTTGTTCTGTTTGAAATCTTTTATCAGGTATTTTCCAAATATAAACATTATTGTTCCTTGATGATGAAACAACAAACTCATCATGTGGCCCAATGAAGCAGCATTTTTTTCCTAGTTCTTGGCTTAAAAAATAACCAAATTCATCAAATTCAAAAATAGGAATTTGCTCATTTTCATTAAATAAAACAGGATTTGATAGGTTCCTAACTAAAAAAATTTGTTCTCCTCTTCTATTGTAGATAGCTTGAGAATAATTAAAATTATAACCGTAAAGTGTGTTATACTGAAAAACTGATTGGTTATTTCTTAAGTCATATTTAAAAATTCCATTGTTGCTAGCTGAAGTAATAAGTAAAAAATGATCTTGCAATGGATTGAACTGTAAATGAGTGATGCCTTCAATTTTTTTATTTTGTATATTTGAATCTCTTAAGTCTTTAAGATAAAATTCTTTCTTCCCACAACAGAATGTAAGTAAATTAGAATTAATTTTAGAGCTTGATATATAGTCTACACTAGTATTTGAATAGAATGAATCTAAAATTTTTTTTGTATTTATGTCGTTTACTGTAACATGCCAATGTACTTTTTTATAACTACAAAATTTAGATAAATAAAGATTTGAAGAGTCATTATTAAAAGCTAAACTACGTGCAAATTCAATTTCTCCATATACTAAAGCTTTAGAAAATTTTTTTAGTAAAAAGTCTTCGTTAAATATCCAAACATTTTTGCCTAAATATAATCATTAAAAACTATTTAAAAACATAAAAAAAAAAACTTTATCTGCAGCAAAATACTTTCCATCATCAGAAAAACAAAAACCGCAAATCGAATCGTTGAAAATTTTTCTTAAAACAAATAAATCGTCTGAAAAATTAAAGACTGATTTTATAAATTTTTTATTAAAGTAACTCAAACTATAATAGCTTCCAGCATGAATTTGTCTATTAAAAAACGTATCAGAAATTTTGTAACTCAAGTCCATTTCAACTGAAAGAGTTTTCTAAAATATTTTTCAAAAATTTGTAAAAACAATTTTAGAATTTTTGAAGTAGTTAGAACTTAGAAAAAAAGTTGCTATTTTCCCATTTATAGCTTTGTTTAAAAATAGCAAATAATTAAAACTTAAAACCTTTAATTTTACCTTTTTGGTTTCAGATCAAAATTTACAATGAAATTTGAAATGAAATTTTGTTACGTTAGTTAAAAAAACTTTTTGTTTTCGCATAATTAAAAATAAACTTTTCTAAGTTTAGCTACTATGAAAATACCCCATTGCTAAAAATAAGAGTGTAGTTTTTTCTTATAAACTCAGTTTATTTTTTTACTTAAGAACATCTTATGATAATTAACTTTAAAAAAACCTATTAAACAACTTTGAAACAAAAAATAAATTTACTTCAATTCGAATTTCTATTTACAAATAGATCAAATTATGTAAAGTTTTAAATCTGATCATACAAAGGTTATAATATTTAAAAATTTCTATTGAAAGAAACTGGAAAATATAAATTTGTCTTCATATAAGAGCATCAAAATTAAAAAAAACTCTGAAAATTTTCTCTTTAGTCATAGTAATTTTCTTAAATTTTGTTTTCATTGTTTAAAGTTTAAAAAACTTTGAAAAATTATTAAAACACTACTGAAAAAATTTATTCAAAAAATTAAAAACAACTGTTGCTTAATTATCTCTAAAATTTTCTTTAAATTTTGTGAACAGTTGTTTCAATAAATTGAAAATAAAATTTTTTTTATTTAGGTTCATATTTTTTTAATCTTCAAAAAACCGAAATTTAACTTTATTTTGATTATTTTTTTGAACTTCATATTTTGTTCTTTTGAAAAGGAAGTTTAGTTGAAAGACAAAAATTTTTTTAAAATTAAAAACTCTCTGTGATAGTTTTTGTGAAAAAAACTTAGTTAAATTAACTCAAATTTATCTTTAATTATAAATCAAAAAACTCAATTGAAAAATATTGATAAAAACTTTTATATGTTACTAATTATCTTATTTCACCAAATTTCAAATAAAATAAACAATACTTTTATCTAAACTAAATTAAGTTTAAAATCTTTATTTATAATTATTATTTTCTTCAATAGCTTTGTTGATGATGGACTTATATCATCTAATAATCAATCTTTTAATGATTCCATCTTAAATAAACTTTAAAAATGGTTTAAGTTAAATAAAATTAAAAAGACGTTTCGTTAAATACAGCAGGTTACATTTCATTAAATGAAGGCAGACTTAGGATAGTTCAAAATTTATCCACTTGGGTAAAATTCGCGTCTATTTCAAACTTCATGTTATTAGAATTAGAAGTTTTAAGTATGATGTAATTTATAACAGAGGTTTCGATTTACAGAAACAAAAGAATTAGCACGTTTTTTTTATTTGTTGTATTGACTAGATTTCTTTTGTTAAATAAAATTCTCAATTTAATTTTTAAATTTAATAAATAAATAATTATATTCATTCAGTGATTAAATTGATTCAGTTATATATTTTTTTTTAATATCTTCTTTGTGGTTGTTTTTTTTTGTTTTAATTTTATGTGGGATATTTTTTGTGTTTTTTATGGGTTTTTTTGTGTTCTTTTTTTATTAATGTTCTTTATGTGCTATTTTTGTGTTTTTATTTTGTCTATGAATATTTGTTTTTTCGAGTTTTCTGTTGTTTTTTTTTCATCATGTGTTTTTAGCTTTTTGATTTTGGATATTAGTTCTTGGATTCAGTAAGTTTTTTTTTGATAAATACCGACAAAGCTTTTTCAATTTAGCTTTAATTAAGTTTTTTTTTTTACAGAAATTTTTGCCAACAAAGTCTCAACAATTTTTTTAATTCTTTATCACTCTTTTTGTACTATTCATTTAAAAAAATCCTGTATTATAATCTTTTTTTTGTTAATAAAGTTTTGATTTAAATATAAATATTAGTCTTTTAATTAAACTGATCTTATTATAAAATATATTTTCTTTCAATCATTTTTTTATAAAACGGTACGGTTGACTGTAGCATCATCTTAAACCTAAATTTTTAGCTTTTTCGACATGAATTCAAAAAAATACCATTGTAAATTTGATAATTGTTCAAAATCTTATATTCATGCTTCTTCTTTATCAAATCATGTTAAAGAAGATCATTCAGGAATTAAAATACCAAGAAAACCATCTGGTCAAAATTCTTCAATAAAATGTTTCGAATGTATCACATCGTTTTTTAGTTTAATTGATTTAGTTCATCATTTGAATAGTAAACATGAAAAAAACATTGAAATTATTTATAAAAAGTTCAATAACAAGATAGGTATGTATTTTTTAAACAAAGGTTTATCTTTAAGTTTTTTATTTTATTTTTTAGAGTTCACTGAATTTAAGAACTTAGAAGAGCATTTGACGAACAGTTCTTACGTTAAAAACTCTGGTTCAAAAAAAAGTAAAAACTTTTGTACTACAACTTATTTATGTCATAGATCTGGACATGAAAAAGTCACTAAAACAGTTCCTAGAAAAAGGCTCACGAAATTTACAGGTTCCTTTAAGATCAATAATATCTGTACAGCCTTCATTAAAAAAAAGGTAGATCTTAATACTGGCAAAATTGATGTTATGTAAGTTTTTATTTTTACGAGTTTTTTGTTTAGTTTTTTTTTTTTTTAGTTATGTTAAACATCACTTCAACCATGATGAAGATCCTAAACATTTCAAAAGATCAAATGTTGATAAGAAAAAAATAATGCTGAAGTTATCAACTGGTTTAACTGTTGGTCAAGTTTATTCTTATTTCGTATTGAATGAAGAAATGAAATATTTGCAACTGCAAGAAATAATAAATATAAAATCTTGTTATAAAATAGGCGAAGATGAAAGATTACATAAGAATGATTTTGTAAGCTTAAAATTAAATGTGCAAAACCACAATAATGTTTTGTTTTATAAAGAATATGAAATGGAGCACGATTTTCTTAAAAAAGATGATATTTTTTTAGCTTATATGAATGAATTTCAAGGTGAACATCTGAAAAAATGTCTTGCTGGACCATACAAATGCGTTTGTATGGACTCTACGTTTGGGCTAACTCAGTACAAAGGCTTAAAAATGATAACCCTTTTGTCAATAGATGAATTTCATGAAGGTATTATTATTTGTTTTTCTATTGATTTAAACTCAACTTTTTTCTTATTAAAAGGTACGGGGGTTGCATTTTTGATTTCAAATAGAGAAGATAGTGAGACAATAAAACTTTTTTTAAAGCTAGTTAAAGAAAAAGTAGGAAACTTAAAAGCTGAATATTTCATGTCAGATATGGCGTACCAGTTTTATCAAGGCTGGTCTAGTGTGTTTGGTTCTGGTGCTCAAAAGTTAGATTGTATTTGGCACGTTGACAAAGCATGGAGACTAAATTTAAGAAAGTTAGTAAAAAATGATTTTTTGAGACAACAAATATATCAAAATTTGAAAACTATTCAATATGAACTTGATACAGAAAATTTCAAAAGTTTAATTAATTTTTTTTATTTGGAATATATGAGTAATCCAGAAAGTAAAAGTTTCTGTGATTACATAAACTCTAAATATTTTTCAAGACCTGAGTCGTGGGCATTTTGTCATAGGATAAATGCTCATATGACTGTGAATTTTCATCTTGAAAGTAAGTTTTGTTCTATTAAACAAAATTATATTAATAATTCTTTATACAGGTATGCACAGAATATTTAAGTATGGTTTCTACAAGGGCAGACCTGGAAGAAGACTTGATCTTTTATTTAGTACAATTAAAAAATACTGCGCCTTATCAAAGCACAAAATTCAAGTCAAAATGCTAAAGGGTAAAAATTCTAAAAGGCTAAGACAATCTTTTCAAAAACATAACCTTGCGATTGAACAAAAAAAAAATTACCAGTTTACGCAAGTTGAATTCAAAGATGGCAATAAGATTTATGAGTGTTTCAAATTAAAAAACAATAAATCCTATAAAATTAAAATAAAACCATCTTTAGTGAATCATTTATGCAGGTTTAATTGTAAAACTTGTGAACTTTGTGTGTGCAGAGCAAGTTGTACATGCATTAGCTATAGAATATATGGTATTTTGTGTAAACATATTCATTTAATAAATGTGTCACAAATAAATAAAAAATTTAAAATAAATGAATATGATGATAAAATAGAAGATGTAAATTTTGATACTAGTAATTTAGTTAATTTTGATGAAGGTGACAATGAAGATGATTACATAAATGAAGATGAAAATATTTTTGTAAAAAAAATAGAGTTGTTAAATTACGAAAAAGAAAATTTAATGTATTCTTTAGAATCTTTAAAAGTAGATGAAGATTTAGATAAAAATATTTTTGATAATTTAATTGAAAGATTTAAAGAAATAAATATTTTTTTGAAAGAAAAGAAATTAATAAAAGAATTTGTTAGATTAAATAAAGAAAAAAAAAGAAAAATTGAACCCCAAGTAAGATTAGAAAAAACTAAAAAAAGTTCCGATTCAAAGAGTCACTCATTGAGAAAACCAACTCAAGAACAAAGTGATGACTTCATTAAGAGGGCTTCACAACTAGAAGATTATAAAATGTTAAATTTTAAAAAAAGTTTTGTTTATTAGTTTTTGCTTCCATCTATTATTTGTTTCTATCTTAATCACAAAAAAATCTAATAGCTTGAATTTAAAATTGATACTAATCAAAAAATTTTTAAAAAAACTTATTTGACAAAAAATTTTAATAATTCACGATTGTAGTTAACTGTATGAAGTTTAGTTTAATAATGACCAAAACCTCTTCTTAAAAACTTAAGTGACAAAAAATGCGGTATCTTTCTGATATACTTTGATGAAAAATTGTCTAAATTCAATCATATTTTTGAAAAAAGTTGATTCAAATTTTTTCTTAAATAAACAATAAAATGATTAAAGAAAAAAAATCTAATAGACTAAGTGAAAATTCAACATTTCCAAATTTTACCTAAGTTATCTCATTGAATCATACACACCTGGGAATTTTATCCTTAAAAGTTTAAAAAAAATGTGTTAAAAATATTAGTAAAAAATGTGTTAAAAATATTAGTAAAAAATGTGTTAAAAATATTAGTGTCACGTAAAAAAAAATCGGATATTATTTATTTAGCGGCGTTTTTAAGCTTTATTAATGTAACAATATGTAACAATGTTGAATCAATTTTTTAAAACAAAACTAAAAACTTTTTTTTTGTGTCAATAAACAGAAAAATTTTTTTAAGATAAAAAAATAAATTATCAAAAAAGTTTTATTAAAAATTTATAAAATTAATAATTAGTAAAATTTTAGAGAAAAATTAATTTCAAAAAATTAAAAAATATATTTTAAAAAATGTCATAAAAAATTATGAGTTTATTTGTAACTAAAGAATTAATATAAAAAAAAATTAATTAACAATTTATTAATTTTCTTTAAAATCTTTATGTAAGTTCAGAAAAAAATTAGTTTATTTGTTTATTTAGCGGTATCTTTTATTCATTTTTTTATAGAGCCAAATTTATTCTATTTTTTTGTACCTGGAATAGTTTTGACCCTTGACAGAAAGCTCATTATTTAACATAAGCTGGGCGTAATTAGAAAAATATTTACTAGGTTCTAGATTCAAAAATTGCAAAAAGGGATTGTACTTTATATTACTTTAAAATTTTTCAACTTCAAAAATAGGCGTGTCAAAAAAATAAGAGCTCATGCTTCTGCTTAAATATTAAAACCAACCCAACGCCTTTTTTAAAGATTTTAAAAACGCTTTACTGTTTTGAAAAAAAAGTTTTTTTGAAAAATAAACTAAAAATATTAATATATGCTAGTTCTATTATACTTTCTGATAATTTTGGAAAAAAAAAAAAGCCAAAATTCATTAAAAATCTAAATTTTAAACTTTACAAGAACCGTAAAATAAATAAATATTTTTTGCTATATATATTCTTTTTAAACTAAGGCTCTTTAAGTAAGTATTCTTAGTTTTAATAATTCGCCTTTAACTTATTTTTTATTTCAGGAACAACTACAATATTTCGAAAATGAATGGCTATCTCAAAAACTAATTAGTAAAATAAGGTAATTTAATTTAAACTCTTTGATTATTTAGTAGTTATCTAAAACTTGATATCACGACCTTTTCTCATACAGCAGGTTATCATTAGTTTTTATGTTAGCAGATAGATGGCAGCACTTTTGAAAACTAACTATATAAATAAACAGTTTTCGCTAAGGAATAGATGGCAGCAAAAAAAACTTACTTTAAAGAAACTGAACTGAAACTACCAAATGAAGAGTTTTTTTTACATCCTAGAAATATTTTTAACTAAATTCTCATTTTCTAAAAATTTATTTAACTCTTTCATATTTTTACCTAAACCTCTTAACACGTTTTTCTGTAAATTTTCATCAATTAATATATTTTCTAACGCATAAAATAACCTATCTTTTTCATACTTAATTTCTTCTATTTCATTGTCACTAAATTTATTATCTTTTTCATCATAATCTGAATCAACTAAATGTTGATGTGAAATGTCAATTTCAAATTCTAAATTTTTTTCATCATTTTCATCAAATTCACTTAAATTAAAAATTTTGTCTACTTTCATTAAAAAAACTAAATGAATGTGTTCACATAATATTCTATAAATCCTGTATGTGATAAAACTACAATTAGCTTTACAAACACACGTTAAACAACTTTTACAATTAAACCTACACATATGATCTTTTTTTTTTTCTAATAGTTATTTTATACGTTTTGTTATTTTTAATTTTTAAGCAATTATAAGTTTTAACACCATCTTTCATTTCTGCATCTGTGAACACATAATCTTTTTTTTTCTCTTCAGCTAATTTGTGCTTTTTGAAGCCTTGCCTAAGTTTTAGGGAATTTTTACCTTTCACTTTTTTTGTTTCTATCTTGTGTTTTGATAAAACTGAATAATTTCTAATTGTTATAAATAGCTTGTCAAGTCTGTCAAGTCTGTCATGCCTACAGAAAAAAAAAAAAGATTTAGCAAAACCAGTTAAAGCAATTCGAACTTACTTTCTAAATGCGTGTTGACTGTCATGTTAGAACCAACTCTATAGCAAAAAGACCAAGCTTCTACCCTATTAAAATAATGATCTCTTAAGTAGTTCAAAAACTCTTCACTTTGTTTATTGATAAGGTAAGTCTTTTCAAAAAGTTTGATGGCTTTTTCAAAATTTAAAACATCTAATTCATACTGGATTGTTTTAAGGTTTTGGTAAATTTCTTCTCTTAGTTTATCGTTTTTGACCATTTTTCTCAGGTTCAATCTCCAGGCTTTATCAACATGCCAAAAACAGTCTAATTTTTGAGAGCCAGATCCAAACAAACTCGGCCATCCTTGATAAAATTGATATGCCATATCAGACATAAAATAATCAGCTTTAACATTTCCAGTCTTTTTTTTGACCAAGCTTAGAAATTTTTTTATAGTTTCGGCATTTTCTCTATTGGATATTAAAAATGCAACACTAGAAATTAAAAAAAATTAATCTTAAAAGAGTTTAAGTTTTGCAATTTACCTTCATGAAACTCATCAATAACCATTAAAGTTATCATTTTTATTCCTTTGTACTGGCTCAGATTTTGCTGTAGGATAAGACGCCTACACTGAAAAAAATAATGCTTTATAATTAAACCTATCAAAGGTATGAGGCTTATATATATATAATTTTCAAGCCGCTGTAAGAAAATTTGCTTTTTGAACTTTTTTTATAAGTTACACTTAACCCATCTTTCTTTTAATCTCTTTATACCTTTTTTGAAGAACGAAGCAGGTTTGCTATTAAAATAGGCTTCAGTTTCTAACATGACTTCTCCGTTTGTTGAAAATTTTTTACCCTGGATGTCTTTTTTAAAATTTGAAAATAAAAAATAGTCCCTGGGTGCCAAGTCTGGAGAATAAGGTGCATGTGGCAAAAGCTGGAACTTTAATTCTTTGATTTTTTGCGTTGTGACTTTGGACTAATGGGCTAGTGCGTTGTCCTAATGAAAAATAATTTTTTTCCTTTGCGTTTGAGGGCGCTTATTTCTAATTTCAACCTTCAAACGTTCTAGAAGTTTATAGTAGTAGTTGCTATTGACTGTTTTACCTTTTTCAAGATAATCAATAAATAAAATTCCATGAGTATTCCAAAAAACAGATGCAAAAACTTTACCAGCTGATTGTTGAGTTTTTAGACGCTTTGGCCGGCTTTCACCTACTCTTGTCCATTCAGATGATGTTCTTTTGGAATCTGGCGTATAGTAATTAATCCATGTTTAAAAATTAAAAACTCTTTAAGTTTACAAACAATTAGTTTGTTTAATCAATTTTGGAATAATTAACTGTTGTCATCGATGAAGGATTTTTATATAAAAACTTAATGCCTTTGCTTTTTTCCAGAGACAAGAAATGGCTCATTCTAGTTTTTGAATCGGTTCGATGAGGCACTTCACAAATCCTACAATCTAAACCAATTAGAAAATAAAACGTTTCTTTTAATGTTGTTTTGTAGAAACTTTTGAATTTAGGAATTAAAACAATTAATTCAGATGTTAGTGACAGAATAAAGTTGATGAGCTTCTTCATATCCTAAATATTCAATCACGAAATTTTCAATTGTTTCTCGGCTATTAATCTTGAAAATACTTTTTTTGTACAATATAATTCTTCTTAACTCCATTAAAGATGGGTTATTCTTATTGTATCATTCTCGTTTAAATTTTGCTTCATGCCATTCATTTTTTTAATAACTTTCATTTTGTCCTTGTTTAGACATAAAGATATTTTAGTTTTTTCAAAATCTAAAAATTGTATTGCGTTTTCTAAAAAATGAAATTAGTTTGAATAGTTAAAAAATAAATTAGTTCTTACTGAATAATGTTTTATCAGTAATCATTTTAATTTTTTCTTTGAAAAAACTGTTTAATAAAGAAACAAAAAAAAAAATTTTTTTGATTAACAAATGAAATTTAAATTTATTTTTTATATGCTTGTGAAACTCAATTGTTTTTAAAATGCAAAGCTTTCAGTTGACAAAATTATTTTAGCTTTAATTTTGAAAACTAATTATTTGAAAAAACTCTTAATTCAACAGCTCATTTATACTCAACATCAACAATGAAGTATTATTATTTTGACCAATGTATCATGGTATGTTTATTGAGATTATTAATTTTTAAAAATTAAAAACTTTTCTTGTTTAGATCTTTTTTAGCTATTAATTTTAAAAAAACTTAAAATCTTAAGAATAATAAAAAGTTTTAATTTGAAGTTAAATGAAATTATTTAGTGAAGAAAACTAGGTTTGGCTGCTGAAGATATTAAAAAAGAAAGTACTTCTCTCTATAAAGAAAATATTAATTTTAATTTTTTTCATAGATTTTTTAATTGTAAATAGGTAAATAATAGTTCAAAAATTAGAAAACTTAAATTTTAAAGCAAAATTTTATTTAAATTAATTATGAAATTTATTTTATAAAAGTGTTGGCTAAAGTTGGAGCAATTACAAATCCTTTATCTGAAATTTTGAATGGATCTCTTTTATAAGTTGCAACTTTATTTTCATTTGTTTTCAAATTTACTGAAACTTGTTCCCAAAATTTTTTTTTTGGCATTTAATTGAGCATCAGGTTCTCCAGGATATTTTTCAAAATGAGTTCTATCGCCAGGTACAGAATTTTCTGTTGGTTCTAATAACTCTACTTTATTATTTTCTTTATCTGAAGCACACATCACCATTGCTTCTGATAAAATATCTCTTAATTTAGATGGCTTCAAATTACATAAAACAACAACAAGTTTATTTAAAAATTTATCTGAATCTACATAATCAACCAAATCTAAACACCAGTTCGTAGTACTTTTTCACCTAAATCAATTTTTTCAACATACAATTTTTCTGCATCAGGATGTTTATCCACCTCAATAACACGACCTACCAATAAGTTTAATCTAGAGGAATCTATTTTATCATTTTTAAGCTCTTTTGGAGATTGTTTATTTTTATTATCTTTTTTAGGTTTTGATTCTTTCTTTTTATCATTTACTTCTTTACGATTGTTTTCTAGTCTAGTAACTTGTGATGTGTTTTTTACAACTTTTTAACTTGATAACTCGATAATTGATCAGCTTAAAATTAAATTTCTTTTGAGATTCTTTTGAAATTTAATTATATTAAAATGATTATTTTTGAAAATTTTTTTTCATTTTTTTTTCACAGATGAACATTCGATGGATAGAAATAATCTGATCACAACAGTTGAAGATCAAATATCTATTTATAAATTAAGAGCAGAAAAAGATAAAAAAAGTAATATTTTCAATGTTATTTTAAGACATTTTTTTACCTTTTTAAAAAACTCAATAACAAAATTAATTTATTTATTATTGCTTGTTTTTTATTTATTTTTTTGCATATAAATTACAAAATAAATTGCGAAATAAATTATAAGAATTAATTTTAATTCATTAAATGATTTTTGTAGCGCTAGATTTGAAATCGGCTAAAAAATGGGGAAAGTAAAAACAATAAGCCGCCTTGGCGGCTAACATAAGCTGTTAGCATTAGCCAAGCGTAGATTCAAGCTTTTGTTGTGGTATTTAATTAAAATAATATTTATGAATCAAAAAGTTTTTTTTTTTTACTTATTTTTATAACTAATAAACTTTATAAAAAAAAATTTAAATGGTAAAAAATACCAATGCATTGTTTGATTTTAGTTAAAGTTTGAATTTTTTTTTAATTGTTAAATCAAAATGTCTGGTAACTTTTGGCAAAGTTCACATTAGTAAGTGTTTTTAATTTTTAATAAAAATTAAATTAACAATTTAATTTTAGTCAACAATGGCTTTTAGACAAACAAGATTTAACAAGAGAAAGACAACCAGATCTTTTTATTTTGTCTGAAGAAGATTATCAAAAACTTATGATTTTTTTTGCGAATGGTAAGATTTCTAGTCAATCTAATATTTAGGTAGATCAATCAATTAAATTCTAATTTAATAGGTCTATTTTGATATAAAAAACCTTTTTTATTTATAACTTATTTGTATTTCTTTGTTCATTTAAATTCATTTTTTTTAGTGATTCAAATATTTGGTGAGCATTTAAAAGTTAAACAACAAGTTATATCTACAGCTATTGTATATTTTAAAAGATTCTATTTAAGAAATTCACTAAAAAGTATTGATCCACTTTTAATGTCACCGACTTGTATTTTATTAGCTTCAAAAGTAGAAGAGTTTGGTGTTATTTCTAATAACAGATTAATATCAACTTGTCAAACTGTTATTAAAAATAAATTTGCATATGCATACCCAAATGAATTTCCTTATAGAATAAATCATGTTTTAGAATGTGAATTTTATTTATTAGAACTAATGGATTGTTGTTTAATCTTGTATCACCCATATAGACCGTTAGTTCAATATATGCAAGATATTAAAGAATATAAAGATTCTAAAGAGTTTACAAATGGTAATTCTAATAACTCAAAAGATAATAGTAAAGATGACATACTTAACATTTCATGGTAAGAATTAGAAATAAATCCTTTACATGAATTTATAGAATTTTTTTCTAAGGACTGTGGCAAATGACACTTATCGTACAGATATACCCTTGTTATATCCTCCTCACTTAATAGCGATTGGTAATTATTCATTTTATTTTAAACAAAACTCTAATTTTTTTTTCTTTTATAGCATGTCTTCATGTAGCTTGTGTAATTGCTAGCAAAGAAGCATATAAACAATGGTTTGCTGAATTAAATGTTGATTTTGATAAGGTTTTAGAAATAACTCGCCACATACTTAATTTATATGAAATGTGGAAAAGTTTTGACGAAAAAAAAGAAATCCCAGGTTTATTATTAAAAATGCCCAAACCTAAAACTCAACCATCACCTAAATAATTTATTTATTCAAAAATAAAGACTAGAACTTGTAAATTACTAAAAAAAGTTTAATTGATTTTTTTTACAAATTTTAAAAATAATTATTTAATTTAATCTTCTTTAACTGTTGCTTTACCTCCCCTAAGTCTACCAGTTCTTCTAGCAGCAATAAGACCAACTTTACGACCATGTGGTGTATCTCTACGTACAGTTGTTGCTTTACCAACGTGTTGATGGTTACCACCACCGTGAGGATGTTCTACAGGGTTCATAGCAACACCTCTTACTTTAGGCCAGCTATTTCTCTTTACTTTAAATTTATGGTAAGCACGACCAGCTTTTAACATTGGTTTGTCAACTCTTCCACCACCAGCAACTAATCCAATCATTGCTCTATTACGTGAACTTATAACTTTTTTAGCTCCAGATGGTAACTTTATTCTTGTTCTATTGGTATCAGCATTATGTGCAATAACTGTAGCGTGATTTCCAGATGTTCTAGCTAATTTACCTCTGTCTCCTAATTTTTGTTCAATGTTACAAACAGCTGTACCTTCAGGTAAGTTACCTACTGGTAAAACATTTCCGATTGTAAGACTTGCTCTTTGACCACAAGAAATTTTTTGTCCAGTGTACATTCCTTCTGCAGCAATGAATAATTCCTTTCTTAAACCATGTTTGTAAGGATTACGGAATGCTACAACAGCTAAAGGTGCTCCTCTACCAGGGTCATGAATAATTTCCTAAAAAATAAAAATTTTTTTTTAAAATTTTATCTTTTAACTAAACGAAAATATAATTATATTTTAAAAAAATTCAGAAACAGCCTCTGATGTTCATCATGTAAATTATAAGAGGTCAGAAATCATCATAATATTTAAAAACACAATCAAATTTAAAAATATCAGTTAAAAAACTTACTTTAACTATTCCCTTAAGAAAACCATTTCTTTCGGCAAAATCTAAAGTTCTTAATTTTGGAGCACCTTTACGATTTTTGTTGTGAGATCTAAAAACAGATCCTTTACCTTTACGTTGAGCTCTGATTATCTTTCCCATAATGAAAAATCAACTAAAAATCTATTAGATGAAAAAATACTAGATATAATAGATTTTGATATTATACATCAACTCGTGATGTTGAGTTTAATTCAAAGTTTTTTGGTAGGAAAAGGAAACTGGGGACCATTAATAAAAAATAAACAGAAAAAAAACAAAATATAAAAAAAGCGCTTTTTTTAAAAAATAAAAAAATGAAAATTTTTTTCTTTTGTTTTTGAAAATAAAGTTTCATTTTATAATTGAAAAGTTAATAATGAAAGTGAATTAATTTAAATTCATCAAACCAATAAATTTTTTTTATGATAATTAGAGAATTCAATCAAAATTAAAAGATAAATTTCTGTTTACTGCGCACAAACTTGAAATAGCTAAAATAAAAACGGCGGCTTACATACAACAAAGTAATCCTTTTTTCTAGCTTCATTTAAGCAAAGCGTTCATTTTAGTTTTCATTTTATATTTAAAAACCAATCTAATAAGTTGTTTTAATATAATTTTTTTAGTTTCATAAAAAAAATAATTAATTTAAATTTTTTTTAACTTAAATTATAATTTAATTTTTAACTAAGAAATAAAAAAATTTTTTTTTTTTTATATTCATAAAATAATTTCTAAAGAATTCTTTTTCCTAAGATTTATAAAAAGTAAGTTTTTTATTTTTAATTTATATAAAATTAGAAAAAAACCAGCCATCTTAACTTTTAGACAAAGAAAAAAAAATAAAAGCTTTTGATTTAATTAAGTTTTCTTTTGTGCTTCATGTTTTTTTTTCTAAACTTAAGCTCTTATATTTTTTTCATCATTCTAATTTTTTTTTCTTTAAGATTTTAAAAATGCAAGCTACTGAAAAACCTATCGGATTATCAACTTTTAACAATGGCCCAAGAAAAAGCGTTAAACCATTTCGCCCACAAGGAAATCGTTCTGAGAACGATGGTAATTGGAGAACAAGCCCAGGTTCTCAAAATTATCAGCCAAATCAAATGAATGGAAATTATTCTAGACCTAATAACTATAATAATGATAACCAAAGATTTAATAAACCTAACTATAATAATGAAAATGGTTTCAGTCGTAATAATAGAGAAGAAAACAATTACAATAATAATCGTAATGGCTACAGTAATCGTAATGGATATAGTAACCGTACTAATGGTTACAACAATAATCGCAATGGCTATAATAATAAACCATTTGATAATGGAGATTGGACACAAATGTTATCACCTAATGAAGATTTAGAAAGAAAATTATTTGGTTCTGGTCACACAGGTATCAATTTTGAAAAATATGAAGATATTCCTGTTGAAGCTACTGGAGCTGATTGTCCTGGTCATATTGATTCTTTTTCAGAAGTTGGTTTCACAGATATTATTAAACAAAATGTTAAATTAGCAAATTACACAACTCCAACTCCAGTACAAAAACATGCTATACCAATCATTAGCGCTGGTCGCGATTTAATGGCTTGTGCTCAAACTGGATCTGGTAAAACAGCTGCTTTTTTAGCACCTATTTTAAATAACATTTTCATAAATGGTCCTGCTAAAGACTCACCTGCACCTTCATTTCATGGAAAAAAAAAACAATATCCTTTAGGTTTAATTTTAGCCCCAACAAGAGAACTTGCATCTCAAATTCATGCTGAAGCATCTAAATTTTCATACCGTTCTAAAGTCAGACCTTGTGTCGTTTATGGAGGCGCAGATTTTTATAATCAAATTAATGAATTAGATAGAGGTTGTCAATTATTAGTAGCAACTCCAGGTAGATTGTTGGACATGGTTGACCGTGGTGTAATTGGATTAGAATGTGTAAAATATTTAGTCTTAGATGAAGCTGACAAAATGTTAGATATGGGTTTTGAGCCTCAAATTCGTAAAATTGTTCTTCAAGAAAATATGCCTGCTACAGGTTTAAGACAAACATTAATGTTTTCTGCAACATTCCCTAAAAAAGTTCAAGAATTAGCAAGAAACTTCTTAGAAAATTACATATTTTTAGCTGTAGGTCGTGTTGGTAGTACATCAGAGAGTATTACTCAAAAAATAGAATGGGTTAATGAAGAAGAAAAAAGATCTTTCCTTTTAGATTTATTGAGTATGTCTGGAGTGACATCTCGTTCAACAGACGTTTTAACACTCGCTTTTGTTGAAACAAAAAAAGGTGCTAATGCCTTAGAACATTATTTAATTAATGAAGGTTACCCAGTTTCAAGTATTCATGGTGACCGTTCACAAAGAGAACGTGAAGAAGCTCTTTCAAATTTCCGTTCTGGACGTACTCCAATTTTAGTCGCAACAGCTGTAGCTGCTCGTGGTTTAGATATACCTAATGTTAAACACGTAATTAATTTTGATTTACCAAGTGATATTGAAGAATATGTACATCGTATTGGACGTACTGGTCGTGTAGGTAACTTAGGTTTAGCTACTTCATTTTTCAATGATAAGAATCGTAACATGGCTTGTCAATTAATTGAATTATTGAACGAGGCTAATCAAGAAGTTCCAGACTGGTTAGTAACTATTGGAAAAGAAGTTAACAATGATCAGTATCACAATCGTAGCAGACAACCTCAAAAAAGGTAATTATTTTTTAAAAACTTTTGAAACTTTATTTATTCAATTTATAATTTTTAGATTTGGTACTGGTTTTGGTTCAAGAGATTATCGTTTTTCAAACAATAATTTCCATGCAAATAAAAATCAGAATGGTTATAAACCAATGAATAGACCAATGAATGGTGGATCTAATGGGTATTCTAACAACTTTTACCAACCTCAACCACAGCAGCAACAACAACAGCAACAACAACAAAATGGCTACAACAATGTTGAACGCTCTCAATTTCCAGTAGGTCAATCAAACTTCAATTTCCATCAACAAAACGGTTATGGCAATCCTAGATCCACCACTGATTGGTGGGGAAATTAATTTTTTAAAAGTTTCTTCACGAAGGTATGAACCGAAGTTTTTTTGAAATACTGGGTGTGTTTTCGTAAAATGACGACCAACTTTTAAAAATTGAGATTACTTATTCAGTTTTTAGTTTTAGAAAGTTTTCATCAAAATTATTGACTACTATTAGAATATTTAAATTTTTGAAATTTCAGAAGTTAGTATTGTAAAATAGCTTTGTATTAGTTTTTGAAATTATTTAATTTTTCTTATTTTTTAATGAATGTGAATCTCAATAATTTAACTGTTTACAATCGCAAAGAATAATTTTTAAGAAGTAGAAAGAGCTTTTTGAAAATTAATTATAGTAATCTTTTTTCATTAACAACTTTATAAGCCAGTTCATTTTAAATTAACTTTGTTTGATACTTATTTCTTATATAATCACTACTTTTTATTTCAATTTAATCAAAATTTTTTTTTTTAATTTTCTTAAATTTAATTAGACTTTTTAAATTGTCTTTTAGTTTTAAAAATTTACTTTCTTTGAGTTAGTTTAGTTCAATCAATGATTTTTAGTTAAAATTTTATGGTATCAGTTTAAAATTTAGTTTTAGGTAATAGGAATTGAACAATTAAATTATTTAATAAAACTAAACAGTAGAAAAACAGTTTTATACTAAAAAAAAAAAGAAAGCAGAGGCCCCATTTTTTTCTTTAATAATTACCATTTTTTTTTTTGATAAAAAGCTTTACAATATCAAAAGCAACATCTTAGTTTAAAAAATTTTTATTTAGTTTCAAAAATTTGTATATAGGGTTTTAATTTAATATTAAAACCTCGATTCCATTTAATTTAGTAAGCTCATAAAATATCTAAATTATCAAAATAACTTATTTTGAGACTAGAGTATAAGTTTTTATCAATAATTATAAAAAAAAAACTTACAAAAAAATAGATACTAATTTCAAATAAGGACCACAACTTGATTAGTAGCAATTAGAATTTTTTTTATTATAACAAGGTGAAAAATTAAAAAAATAATTTATAAAATTTAGTTACATCTAGTCTTTTTAAAAAGTTACCCATAGTTTATTTTAAGAAATTGAATGTGCAATTTTTTAATTTATTTTTAAAACATTCAGTTTTAGATACATTAGTTTTTTAAAAAAATATATGGTTCCTTTAATGTATCAATAGATGATCTCTTTTTAATTGAAATTTTTTTATAGTAAATTTTTTTTTAACTAGCTTTTTTTAAAATTAGTGAATATTTAAATTATGTTTATTTTTTTATACATAATAATTACCTACAAGTGTATATATATAATTTTTTTTAGGGTATTTTATTAATATTTTTGAATGATAAGAATTTTTTTTTAAAAATTCGTTTTAGCTATTGTTAATTGAACAATATCTTATCTCAAATAATTTTGTTTGTCAAATATAAAGATCTCAATATTTACTAAAAAAAAAATTATTTGAATGAAATATGTGTAAATATATATACTAAGTATTCTGTTATGTATAAAAATGCAATTTTAAAAAATTTAGGATTTTTCAATTTAAATCAAAAATATAAAAAAAGAGATGTAAAGTTAGGCTAAATGTAACTTTTTTGTTAAGTAGAAGTAATTTAAAGAAAAATTTTTTATATTTTAAGATCAATTAAAAAATTTTTTAGGTTAAAAATTTGATCTACTTTTTTTTAATATAATTTTAAGTTTTTTAAATTTATGAAGTAATTGTTAAACGATTTTTATTTAAAAAACTCTTTTTTAAAACACCTTGTTTAAAGAACCTAAATGTATTTGAAAGAAATTTTTTTTAAGGAAGATATTAAAAGTAGTTTCTACAACTGATTTAGACATTTACGGGTTGTGAGTGCCTTATTTTTAAAATTTTTTTAATAATTTATTAGTTAATTGAATTTAAGATTTATTTAGTATAATCTTATTGTTTTTGTTAACTATTGTTGAAAAATTTTGGAAATTTTTTAGATAGGAAACCATTTTAAAATTAACCATTTTAAAATTTGAAATAGTAAAAGATTTTTTTTTACGTAGTTCTTCAATTTTTTCAACTTATATCTAGTCCTTTAAAGCTTAGATTAAAAGGTCTCTGCAAGTAAAATTAAAAAAATTTTTTTTTTTAATTTAATACTTCAATAAATTAGCTTATTTTTTTTATTTAAGAAGAAGTATTACAGTACAAAATTATTTTTTAAAAATTTATTCCAACATCATTTTTGTAACTTATTTTTATAATTTTAACAGAAAAACTGTTTCTTCTTTTTAATGTAAACTGATAGCCTAGTTATTAAAATTATTTAAAAATAAATTATAAAATTTTAATTAAACTTCCATTTTTTACTTTTTTCTTATCGTAATTTTAGAGTTTTTTTTAGGCAACTTATACTTCCAAATTAAAGGTAAAAAAACTAATTCATATTATAAAACATTTTTATTTTTAATAAATTTGTTGCAATTTAAGTGATTTTCAATGTATAAAATGAAAATTATTATGGGCAAGTGATATTTTTTTTTTCATTTTTCAAAATGTTTATAAAAATTAAAATACTTTAAAATGATTTTTTGCAAAATTTATCTTTTTTCATTTGATCTTGAACGACTATTTAATGGATAAGAATTTCTAGATGTTCTAGGTGATCTTGATTTTCTTCTTCTATCTCGTGATCTTGAACGATCACGACGATCATCTCTTCTATAACGATCCCGACTATCATTACGTTCATCTCTTCTACGTTTGTCTCTGCGATCTATATTTGGAGATAATTCTCTACGAGATCTTTCTTTACGTCTATTATTAACTATTTCTTTCAAATTTTCATATTTTTCTCTAATTGTAATGTATCCTAAATGTAACTTTCCACCAAAATGATCTGCTAATCTACGATCATTATCGTAAATATCTAAATAAGCAGAACATACTTCACAAACTCTTAATTTTTGTTTTTGAAAGTTTGAACTTGGTATTGAATTTTTATATTCATTTTCAGCAATTTCTTTTTGTCTTTTTATTTGTTCAACTTCTTCCATTAATTTCAAAGATTGTTCTACGTTACCCATAGCACCTTCACGTTCAGCTTCAGCTAATTTTTTACTAATTTGTTCTGCTAATTCTTGATCACGAGTCAATTTTTCATTAACTTCCCCACTTAATTCTTCTTTAGATTCAGCTAAACGTTTTTTTGAAACTTCTATTTTACGGTCTGAAGTATTAACAAATTCTTGTAAAGTTTTAAAAGCATCTATTTCAAAACCATAATCTTTTGTTTTAGATGCTTTTTCATAATCCGCTCTTAAAGCTAAGTCATGAATTTTTTTACATTCTCCTAAATCCATTCTCTAAAAAAAAAAAAAATTATGATTTATGTGTTAGAGAAAAAAAATAAAAATATATTTACTGTTGATGCAAAAACATCATGAGGACAACAGTCTAATAAAAAGCTTCTGCAAACTCTATCATCAGTGAATTCATATCTGCTACGTTTAGTTTCACCTAATTAAATAAATTTTTAATAAATTAAATAAGAAAATATGATTATTTATATACCTTCTCTAGCAGTACCCATCAATTGATCTAGCATTTGACGCATTTGCTCAGTAGCCGACATTTTTAATATAATTTTAAAATAATTAAGAATGAAAATAATCAAAAAGACTTTATAGTTCAATCAAATTAATGATTAGTTTAATTTATCTCTTTATTAGTTTTGAAAACAAAACGAAAATAAATTAGAAATTAAAATAATCTATTCTTACGCATGCTCTCTAATATTGTTTTAACTATTCAGCTAGCTTTATTTTTCAGCTTATTATTTCAGCTAAACGCAATTTATAATTTCACAGAAAACTAACTCGTGTTTTTTCTTAAAGGTTCAAGTATTTCTAACTCAATTTAAGTTTGTTATGATTATATTAATTTTCTAAACTTGAATTGTTTATTTTTTAAAATAATTAAAAATTTAAACAAATGTTTAATTAATGAAAAAAATTTAATATTTTTATTTGGTTTTGTTTTATTGATAATTATTAGTTAGTAGTTATCTTTTAAACTGCTGAACACCTACTTAAAAAAAATGAGTTTGTTAATTTAATTTGATTTATTTTATTATTAATAGTTATCACTTATAAAACTAATTAATTTAAAAAAATGTCTTCTAATTCAACTTGTCACAATTGTGGTTCAAGTGAATTCGAAACAGACCCAGCAAGAGGAGATACTGTGTGTACAAAATGTGGTATTGTAATTGAAGATAATGCTATTGTTAATGAAATACAATTTGAAGAAGGTAATTTTGGTGGTACTCATGTTGTTGGACAGAGGGTTACAGATGAGTATAGTATGAGAAGTTTATCTGTTGGAGGTTTATTAGGAAGTGGTGGTAAACAATCAAGAGTCATTACATTAGGTAAGTTTATTTTTTTAAATTGTTTTTTAAAAAACCTAATTTGTTTTTTCAAAATAAGAAAATGCTAAAAGAAAAATTAAAACTGTTGGAAATCTACTTAATTTAAATAGTGTTTGTATTGAGCAAGCTTTTGGTTTTTATAAAATGGCATTAAATCGTAGATTAACACATGGAAGAAAAAATTCTCATGTAATAGCTGCGTGTGTTTATATGGTGTGTAGATTAGAATTTACACCTCATATTTTACTTGATTTAAGTGATGTTATGCAAGTAAATGTGTATGATTTAGGTAAAACTTATTTAAAATTAAGTTCTGTTTTATGTTTAAATATACCACCAATCGATCCATGTATTTATATTATGAGATATGCCCATAAACTTGAAATAAAAGAAAAATCAAATGAAGTTCAAATGACAGCACTCAGATTAGTTAGTAGAATGAAAAGAGATTGGATGCATACAGGTCGTCGTCCTTCTGGTTTATGTGGAGCAGCTCTTCTTGTATCAGCAAGATTACATGGCTTACATTGTTCTATTAAAGATGTAATAAAAGTTGTAAAAGTATGTGAAACAACAATAAGAAAAAGATTGAATGAATTTGGAGATACACCATCATCTAAACTTACTTTAGAAGAATTTTTATCTGTAGATTTAGAAGGAGAAGAAGATCCTCCGTGTTATAAAACAGCAAGAAAAAAAAATAAAGATGGTACTTTTGAAGAAAAAACTGAAAAAAATGATTTAGAGTTTAAAGAAGATTTAAATATTGAAATAGAACAACTTCAAAAAAAAATTGATGAAGCAATAGAAAAAAGTCGAAAAAAATTTAAAGGGCCTTATGCAAAGTATGCAAAAATATCAGAAGATACAAATAATGCATTGATAAATTTGAATGATGAAAATGAAATTACAAGGCATATTATTGAAAGTTCTACAGTTGAAACAATCAAAAATGTTTTAACAAATAACTTTAGGGAAGATGCCTTGTGTTTTGATCAAATTAAAGATTTAAGACCGACTGCTGAAAGTTTAGGTTTAGATGGTAATTTTAATATTATTGAAGCTACAGAAACTTTTGAATTAGATAACTCCTTATCTATTACCAAAGAAATTGAAAGAACAGTTCTTGAGAAAAAAAGTGAACTTAATAAAAATACAAGTGGAGAATTATATTTTGAAGATTTAGATGATGAAGAATTAGATTCTTATCTTCTTAGTCAAAAAGAAATTGAAACTAAAACTAGTTATTGGCTCAAATTTCACGCTGATTATTTAAAAGAGATGGAAGAAAAAGAAAAAAAAAAAAAGTTAGAAGAAGAATCAAGAAGAGAACGTGAAGCAAAAGGTGAAATTTCACCTAAAAAAAAAAGAAAAAGCCGTAAGCGTACATCATATGAAGCAGCAAATTCTGCTGGAGAAGCAATTGAAAAAATGTTGCAAGAAAAAAAAATATCTAATAAAATAAACTATGATGTTTTGAAAAAATTAACTGATTTCCCTTGTTATTCTGAAGATAATAAAAAAGCAAAAGAAACTGTTGAAGATGAAAATTTAGATACTGAAGTTTTAAAAATAAAAAATAATAATAGCTCATCAAAAAGGTTGCCATCAATAAAATCTCAACTATTAAATATTAATACTGAAAATAAAATTAGTAAATTCAAGAATCAAACTTTAAAATCAAAATTGTGTTCTAATTTATTATCTTCTTTGAATAATGCAAAAACTCCAGTTAAGCAAAGTTTACTAAATGAAAATACTGATACTAAGAAAGATGAAATTAAAGATCAAAAAGTTGATAATCATGATAAGAATAATTTTGTTGCTGAAGAAGAAGATGAAGATTTAGATGAAGAAGATGATGATGATGATTATTTCAATTTGGAAAAAGAAAGAAATCAGCTTAGTATAGCTAATTTAATGTCAGATAATTTTCAAAGTTCAAACTATGAAGTTGAAGAAGAATATGATTATGATTATGATTAAATATCATTTTTTTAATATTTGTTAGGTTCATATTTTCACATCAGTTTTCTCATCATAAATTTTTTTTTTTCCTTATCAAATTTTTTTATCTGAAGTTTCATTTTTTTGTATATTTTTGAAGTTTTTTTTTAAATTATTGTTGAAAATTTAATTTTTACTCATCTAATTCATCATCAATGTTTTGTAACTATATTTTATTATGAAAAAAAAATTTAAGTCTTGTTTTATATTTTGAAAAAAAAACTTTTTTTTAAAAATTTTCTGTTTAATTTGAACGTTTTAAAAAACTTTTAACTAATCAAAATAATGTAACAATATATGTACATAAATTGAAATTTAGATTTGAAATTTTTTATCATTTTTTTATCATTTCTTTTTAATCTTAATATTTACTATGTTAATATTTTAATATGATAAAGTCCTAGTAAGTTTAAACTTTAATATGTTAAAATTGGAAAATTTAAAGTTCGTTTTCAAAATGTTTTAATATGTTTAAAATTCAGAAGTTTCAGTTTGTTTAAAAAAGCTTTAACATTTTTAAATTCAAAAACTTTAAACTTTTGCTATGTTAATAAGTTTTATTATGTTAATATATTAAAATGTTAATATTTTAATTATTTTAATATGTTAATCTATTCTTTATGAAGGAGAATATTCTTTTCAAAAAAAGTAACTTTTTTTTTTTTGGATTTCAATTGAGATATTAAAATTGTATCAAAACTTTTAGACGTTTTCTATACTAAATTATTAGTTTTATAGTTGTAATTAAGGTTATAAAGTTACAAAAACTACCTGATTTAAAATATGGCCAAATGTGTTAATTAAAAAAATGGTTTAACAATAAATTTTTAAAAGTCTATTTAAATAAATCATTAACATGATTTTTTTTTCAAACTTCAACTTGAATAGTTTTTTTATAGCTAATTGATCAATTTTAAACAATAAATTATTATTCAAAAGTTTTTGTTTTAAAGTTCATTTAAATTGATTGCTTAGAATAGGATTTTTTTTTTAAAAACTTAATAATTTGATCAATTTAATTTAAACACATTTCAATTTAACTATTATTAAACTTTATTTCAGATTTTTTTTTAAACAGTAATACCAAAATATAGGTTTGGAAAAAAAAATTTAATTTTGTTTACACCTTTAAAAAATCAATCACATTTTGTTTCTAGTCAAGAAAGTTTTCTGTGAATATTTTTTTCACATAAAAAAAACTTTTAATCAAAACTATTTTCATAAAGTTAATTTTTAATGGTGACATAAACTTTACGTTTCATTTTTTTTTTAAAAATGATGCTTAAAGAAATAGTTTTCCTATGTTCAAAAACAATAAAGAAATTTTTTTTTAGTGATTTTACACTATTGAATTTTTAAAAAAAAAATTTTATTGTAAAGTTTTGTTAAAATTAGTTTCGTTAAAAAATTATAAAGTTAGTTTTACTAAATTTTAGAAAAAATTGGTTTTACAAAGTTTTGTGAAAAATTTAAAAGTTTGTTTTGTTAAAATTTTAAAGAAGAGAAAAAAATTTTTTTTTTTGTTATTTTTAAATAGCTAATTTTTTTTAAAACTAATTTTAATATTTATCGTTTGTAAAATATAAAATTGATAATTGTAATTGTAGTAAGAAATTTAGATCTAATTAAATTTTAGTTTGAAAATAATTGGTTCTTAATAAAAAAATATGTAAAAAAATAATTTTACAGTTTTAATAATAAATGAAGTTTTTCAAACAAAAAAAAAAAACATTTTAGAATCTTTATCTTGTAGATTGTTAAATTAATAATTAAATCTAACTAAATTATTAGTTTATAGAACAATTATTAAATTGTAAAGAGTAAAAAAAAATTTTATTAAAGAAGTTTGAATAGTTTAAATAAACAGGAAGCCAATTTTTTTTTTGAAATAAAAATATTTAGGTGGTTGTTGTTCTGTATTAATTTAAGAAAAATGCTTTGTATTATTTTTAGTGTTTAAAAAATTTTAGATTAATTAGACAAAGTGCTTTAAATTTAATGTAGTTACTATTTTTGAGTTAAACCTAATATTATACTGCGCATAATCTAATTTAAATTATTTTTCAACACATTGAAATTGGCAGTCTAATTCACCTACTTGGGTAAAGCGGTACTCGTCAAATTTTAATTTTTTTTCTATTTTTCATTTGTTTTTTTTAAATTTTGAATTGTGTTTTAATTTTTGAATAATTAATTTAATTTATTTTTAATAATCTTAAGTTTTTTTAAATAAGTTTTCTAGTTTTTATATTAATTGAAAGCAACAGCTGATTTTTATAAAATGACTTTTTTTCCTATAAATCATAGTTTTTAATAAATTCTAAAAAACTAAAATGATAAATTACTTATTGAAATTAATTTCATAGTTAATTAGTTCAAAAAAAAAGAAAATTTTTTTAATTATGTAAAAAATGGTGGTGGTTGGTTTATTAAATTGGAAAAAAGGTTTGAATATATTGGTCAACAGGAAATTGACAAAAAAATTTTTTTAAGTATCTGGTTATTTAAAATTACGAATTATTTCGACAATTAAAGAAAAAAAAAATCGTAGGGCAAGCTGCTTGAACTCAGGCAGTTAGAGGCGGGTGCGCGCTACGCCCGTTCCTCGCCGCACTTTGGCTGTACACCTCGGCCTAGCTCTGAGGTTAGCCGAACTAGCCTTTTAGGCAGACCACTAAAAGGCGGTACCAGATATCGTGATCCTAGGTAAGTTTTTTTTTTAAACCTTTTGAAAAAATTTTAAATGTTTTTTTTTTATTTATTTACACGATTTTTTTAATTTATTTGTTTTTTTTTGTATAAATTAATTTTTTTTTGTTGTGATTAATAATTAAAATATTTTTTTTTCTAATTTTGTAGTAGATACCGTAAAACACAAAATAAACTTTACAATTTTTTAGAAAGGCCAAGAGGATGGAAACCATTATTCTACCACTTTCTTATGTGAGTTTTAAATTTTTAATTTAATTAAAATTTTAAAGAGTTTTGGGAGTTGTATTAAAAAATAATAAATGAAATCACGCAATGTTCTAGTTAAAAAAAAATTAATTGATAATTAGCTTTTAAAGTCCAGCCAATTATAAATAGCGCCTAAAAAACGTGTCAATTGACCTTTATTATAATAAAAAAAAAACCACCATGGAGATTCAATTGGACTTGCTACCTTGGAACCTGAATTTTAATATGACACTTGGTAAAATTTATTCGTTTCCTTAGAGATTCAATTTTTTATGAATGATTTACTTCTTAGTAAACTAAGAAACTTTAAATCAATAAAAGTTGCTTAGTTGCTATTCAAATTCAACTTGTTGTTTTAAGCATTTCAATTTTTATCTAAAATAGTTTTTTTTTTTAAGTTTATTAGTTTTTTTTATGTTTATAGCTTTATGTGTTACGCCTTAAAATAATCCTTTTTTATATTCTCTACAATTAATGAAAAATCAAAACATTATTAATTGTATATTAAATAAGATTATTTGCGTGATAAAAAATTATTGTCCAAAAATAAATTTTCAATAATTTTTAAAATTTTAAACTTGTATAAAAGGGCCATCTAGTATTAGAATTAGATTTAAGAATTTTCGAATGTTTCAAGCATTAATTAAAAACCGCCTTTTTTTTTAATTTTTATAATCTATTTTTTTTTGTAAATGTCAGGTTCATTTGCATTTTTAATTATAAAATTCTTTACCACTTGTCTCATACTTCAAATATAATTAAGCTTCTTTTATGAAAAAAAATGTTTTTTTTTTATGTAAAATAACTTTTTATTCTAAAATTAACAAGATAGTAAAACTTTTTCATCTTTAATTAGTAACTAATTTCAATAAAGACAATGAATTGTAAAAGTTTGTTTATATTGAGATTCTTAAAAAAAAAAGTTTTTTTTTTGCTGACATCAATTTTCTATTATTAATTTATTTAAATAAGTTATATTATCTAGACATGCGTTTTTACATAGGTAGAAAAAAATTAAATTAAAAAAGAAGAGTTAAATTAATTTGATTATTTTGATTCAATTTAAATTATAACTTTAAGAATGTTTTATTTTTCAAAAAAGTTTTAACAATTTTTTTTAAGTAAAAGTTTTTTATTGATAAATCATTTTAATGAATTGTTAATGAGAAAACTATAAAAATCTAATGAAATCTAAATGAACTAACTTTTATTAAATTAAAGTTTAAGCTTTTTTTTTGTCTATTAAATGAAAACTTTTACATTTAGACTGATCAATCATGAAATAAAAGCTTCAGAAGTAAAATTAAAGTTTTATTAATTGTTTTTCTATTTTAGAATTGAAAATCAAAAAAAAAAATTCATCTAATTAGCTTGTTAAAAAATCGATTCCTTATTTTTTTTTGTTTATAAATTACTATGTCTCAATTTTAAGATTTTTTTTATGCAAAATCATTATTGAGAAACAATATGAAATTTAATAGTTTTATTAGCTATTAACCTGTTAGTAAGAAGAACTAAACTTTTTTTAATTTTTGTTTAAAAACTTACAAAAATTCATTGGAAATTGTCAAAATAAAAATTTAATAGAAACTAGTGGGTTTTATTCAAAATTTAGTTCCGATAAAAAGTTTATTTTAATTAAGTAAAAAGATAGTTATAATAATAATAGTTTAATAAATTTTACAAGTTAATTCTAACACAATTTAAAAGTTAGTTTCAATAAAAAGTTTAAAATTGGTTTTTAATAAAAAGTTTTAAATTGTTTTTAATAAATTTTTTTATAACAAAATTTAGATTAATTTTAAATAAAATTTAGTTAATAAAACTATTAAAATAAGTTGTGACAAAATTGTTCAAGTTTTATAGAATTTTTTTTTTTAGAATTAGTTAACAATTTTTAATTAGTTTAAGTAAACTTTAATTACATTGAGTTAAAAAATGGTTTGAAGAAAATTGAAAAAAAAAGTTTTTTTTTACAAAAAAAAATTTAAACTTGCTTTTAAAATTATTTGAAATTGATTGACAGTATAAAACTTATTAATCATATAAAAATTGTTAACAAAATAATTAAAATCAGCTAATGTTGTTGAGTTTGTAAATTTGAGACTTTAACTTAATAAATTTATCATTTTAAGTTAGTTTATTTTGAAGTTCTTGTAATTTTTAGATTTTGGTTAAAAAATTTTCAGAATTAGTTTTCATAATATTTGCTTTTGTTTTATGTTTTGAACTAATTTACAGAATAATTAGAATTGATATTCAAAATAATTAAAATTGTTTTTTAAAATAATTAAAATTGTTTCTCTTAGTATTTAGAACTGTTTTTCTTAATGTTTACAATTGTTTCTCTTGATATCTAAAATTGTTTCTCTTTTTATAATTTTTTTCTCATAATTTTTTAAATTAACTTTGTAATATTAAAAGTTGGTCAACTTAAAATATATAATTACTAGACTTAATATTTAGAATTAATTAACAATTATTTGTATTTAGTTCATTTTAATTAAAAAAAATAAAAAGCTTTTAAACACTTTAGTCTTATGTTCTTTTAAATGTAGATCACTTAAACCCTTATTTTATTTTTTTTTAAAAAAAGATTTATAGAAGTCTTTTAAATAAATTTAAAAAATTATTTCATGTTCTTTTTAATGTTCTAACTAAATAGTTTTTTTCATCTTTTGTTTCTGTCCACTTTTTGAAAAAAAAAACAAAATTTACCTGACAAATAGAACAATTAATTGACGTAAAGCAAAAAAAAAAATTTTTTTTATACATTACAACTCGCGCAAACTCGAACAAGTTGCTCCAATGTTAATTTTGAAACCTGGAATTCTCAATTTTTTTTAGTTTAGTCTTGTTTCTCATTGTACGCACATCGTTTAATTTGAAAAAAAAAGTTTTTTGTTTTGTTTGATTAATTTTAAAAAAAAGTTTTTTTCGTTGTAAATATTTAAAAAATTTAATTTTTGTGCCTTTAAGTGATTTCCATTGAATTTTAAAGTCATGTTGTTAATATTTTAATTAATTATTTCCATGCAAAACTTAAAAAGTTTTCTTATTATTTTTGAAAAAAATCATCAACATCATAATGATAATGGCTGTCGACGGCCTCGTTTTAATTTACTTGGTAAACCTATAGAAGAACATACATCAAATAGTCGACGCCGATTAGCTTTCTTTAGAAAGATCCAATTTCACACGCACAATTTTTTAGAAAGACCTGATACTCGATTAGCCCTTAGCTATCATTTTTTAGAGTGAGTTTATCTTAAAATGTTAAAATTAACATAAGCATTTTTATTCTTAAAAAGATTTCCAAAATTAAATTTCATTTATCTAATAATTTTTAAACCTTTTAAACTATTTATTCGTTTTTTTTTATATTCTTCACTTTTGTTTTCTAATTTGACAGCAATGAATAATGAGTTAAACTTCTTTTTTTTTCTTTTAGTGAATTATCAACCTATGTAATAGGTTTTTTTTTATTTAAATATCTGTTTTTTTATAAATAATCAAATTAAATCTACTTTATTTTTTAAATGAATTTTAAATAAATCAAAAAAAAATTTTTACTTGTTATAGGTTTTGTATGGTTTTCACGTGTCTTATACTAAGTGTTTTTGCTACAATAGAAGAATACATCGAAACTGCTTCTTCAATTTTATTAAAATTGGTAATTAAAACTACAAACAATTTAACGAAAAATTATCATTTTATTTCTTTCTAAAAAAAGGAACTTGTTTTGATTGTTTGGTTTACTATTGAATTTTTTTTACGATTATGGAGTGCAGGATGTCGTTCTCGTTATCAAGGATGGATTGGAAGATTACGTTTTTTAAAATCACCTTTTTGTATAATAGATGTAATTGTAATAAGTGCCAGTATTGCAGTTATAATTGTAAAAAGTGGCGGTCAAATATTTGCAGCTTCTGCTTTACGTGGTTTACGTTTTTTTCAAATTTTACGTATGGTACGAATGGATCGTCGAGGAGGTACATGGAAATTACTAGGTTCAGTCGTTTATGCACATCGCCTTGAGCTTATTACAACTTTGTATATTGGATTTCTTGGTCTAATATTTTCATCATTTTTTGTTTATTTAGCAGAAAAAGATGTTAATAAAAATATAAAAAATTTTGGTGATGGACTTTGGTGGGCTGTTGTAAGTATAAAAATATTTTAAAAATTTTTCAGTTATTAAGGTAGACAATAATTATTTTTATTAACTTTTTTTTTTAGTTAATTTACCTTCCCTATAGTATAAAAAATAGTCAGCTATTCAATTTAGATCACGCATAAATATGATTGTGATTTTAATGTCCATTTTTAACAAAAAAAAAAAAATGAAAAATTGATTATTTTAGTTTTTTTTTTTTTTTAAAAAAAGACATAAACTAACAAAAAAAAGTTTTTTGATGTTATTTAAACAATTTTGTTCTATTTTTGTCTAGATACTGAGAAAATTTTAATTCATAAAATAAAAATTTAAATTAAATTAAAAAATATTTTAAAACTCATTAAATGGAAGTTTTTATAAGAAAAAAATTTAATCAAAAAAAAACTTCTTTTTTAGATATTTTTTTGAAATGTTTTTTGAGATTTTGTTTTAAAATTTAATCTTGCATAAGTAAAAATAAATTTTAATTTATTTGAAATTCAACTCGTTTTAAATTAAAAAAAAAACAAATTACTTTTATTAATCTAATTTGTATCTGTCTTTTTAATGGACCTTTTAAATTTTAAATTTATTTAATTGATTTTTTGAAACATTAAATTTTTAAAACTTTTAATTTAAAAAAAAAATTTCATTTTACCTTTTCAAGTAAAAAAATGTCCAAATTTTGAATAATTTAAATTTTCAACAATTTCTGTTTCAGAAGTTTTAAATATTTTATTCATTTTTATAAATTAAATTCACCTTATTAAAATCTTTAACTTTTTTTTAAATAAATTATTTTTTTTAGAATTTCATTTCCGGTTTTCTTTAAAACAGATTAATTTTAATTTAATGTTTTTACTAGTTTTACATCTCAATAGCTAATCTTTCATAATAAAAAAAAAGTTTAAAATCAATTTTAAAGCTTATTAAATAATATTCTGAATTTTTAAAAATTTTTCTTATAACTTTCTATCATTAATTTAATATTTCAATTAAGATAACTTTGTGTACAGTTGGTTATGGTGATACTGTACCTCAAACTTGGCCTGGAAAATTAATTGCATCGTTTTGCGCCCTATTGGGAATATCATTTTTCGCTCTGCCAGCTGTAAGTTATTTTTTAGATACTTTGTTGTAATTTAAATAATTTTAACTGATTTTTTTATTTGTTTTCAATTTTTCTTATGTATAACTCAATTTTTTTTAATTTATTTATTCAAATTTTTTTTTTATATAAAGGGTATACTAGGTTCTGGTTTTGCATTAAAAGTTCAACAACAACAACGACAAAAACATATGATACGTCGTCGTGGTCCAGCAGCTACTTTAATTCAATGTTTATGGAGATGTTATGCTGCTGATGAAAACTCAATGAGTTTAGCAACTTGGAAAATTCACCAAGTGCCCTTGCCTAGTCCTCCTGCGTAAGTTAATTTTTATTTTTTTTTTGTTTATAAAACTTATGTACTTGTGAGCAAAAATTTTTTTATTTATTTTTTAAATTTTTTATTTTAATGCACTCAAAAATTAAATTGCACATTTGCTTTTTTTTTCTGTGTGAATTGTCTATGTGTTCATATCATCTATATTTGTCAAATTTTAGCTACAGTTCCGGTTCTTTTACACAAACTTTACGCCGTAAAGACAAGCTAGATCTGCCACCTGGCAGCCTGTAAGTTTTGTTGAATCCTTAGCTTTGCTTTATTTGAATTTAACTATGAAAAACAATTTCATTAATTCATACAATAATTGATAATTATTTTCTTTTTAATTTTAGCTTTAAACATAATGCATCTTTTGTTTCTCGTTTTTCCACTATTAGAAGAAACAAACAAGGCTCTGGTGGTCAAGTATCTTCAATTAACAATCAATCACATTTTACAATACGATCTAGATGTAATGCTCAACAGACATTGAATTCAGCTGTAGACGCTTTAAATGCTCATCGATTAAATGAAACAATGTATGGTTCAACAATGATAACTGATCGTAGTAGATTGGCTGGTTCTTTGAGTGAAGATTTTGTAATAACTAAAGATATTATATCTGATGCTAGTAAACGTAATTCCGATGGTATGTAATAAAAAAAAATCATTTTAGTAAATTGCGTTTGTTTGTTCAAAATGTTCGCTTGTATATAAAGTTTGATAAAAGTATTTATTGATATTTAGTGTTGAGTACAATTGTTTTAGTTAAAAATCTTTTTTTTTTATTTAAAAAAATTATCTTTTTTGAAATATCAATTAAGTAAAACTTAATTAATTGTTTGTTCAGCGGAAGGCTGCGATCCAGTACCTTTGGTTTTATGTCATATGTTACAAAAAGACTTCAATCATCCACCTTTTTTGGCACTTAGCCCGGCATTTCCTGGCGCCCCTTTTATCGACACTTTAGAAGGTTAGATTGGTTGGTTTAAAAAGCACAAAAAAGTTTTTTTTTTTAATTTTGCTATCTTACTGCTAATAAAATATTTTCCTTAATCAATGCTACAATAAATTAAAAATTGTCGATATTATTTTGATCTGCACTGGACTGAAATTTTTTTCCTTAGACACCGCACCATATTTTAACGCAAAAGAAAACTTTTTTTAATAATAAATCACTATTTATTTTCATCTTTCTGGTATTTTTATGGAAAAATTTTTCAGCTATAAATAGACAAGTAGTTGAATGCTCTACTTTTTATCGCACTGAAGAGGTTTTTTTTTTTTAAATCTAAAATGCTTATAATTTTCAGCTGAATCAAATTTTGATTTAATCACTGAATCGCTTTTCCGCTGCAGCTTTGTTTTGTTTATTTAAATTTATAATGTTTTGAAATACTTTTTCAATATCAATTTATTGTTTTTTTTCAATAACTAAAAAATATGAAAACAATAGACCTTTTGTTTCCTAACACTATGTTTTCACTTTTCTATCACTTGCATTTTTTAAATATTTTTTTATTTGAAAATAACATTTTTTCTTTTTAATATTAATTGAAGATGAAGAACAAGAAGAACCTAAGCTAACTGTTTTAACTAAACAACATAAAAATGCGGTTAGAGCGATCAGAAAAGTAAGTTTTTTATTAAATTTTTTGTTTAAAATCAAAATTAATTTTAAAAACAAATAACCAAGATAAAATATTTTGTGGCTCGGAGAAAATTTAAAGAAGCATTAAAGCCTTATGATGTTAAAGATGTTATAGAGCAATATAGTGCTGGCCATGTAGATTTATTAGCAAGAACAAAGAATGTCCAATCTCGTTTAGATACTATTTTAGGTAAAGTAGGATCTAAATCAAAAGATGTTTATGAATCAAAATTAAGTCTTGCATCTCGAATAGTTAAAGTAGAACGTTCTGTAAGTTATTTTTTAATTTTTTTTTCTAAAAAAAGCTTCTTAATTTTTGATAAAATATTTATAAAAAATTTAGGTTGAAGATATAGAAAGTAAAATGGATCAATTAATTGAAATGTATGTAGAAGACAGAAATAAATTTAATTTATTATTAAAGCAAGATTCAATAAATGCAAATGTTAAAAATAATAATCAAAATCAGCCACCTTCTCCACCACCTCCTACATTATCTGAAACTTTAAATGAAAATTTTTATGAAAAAAATAATCTTTCAATCAGTAATCATAAATTTTTATCTGAAACTCAAAGTGATCCTTTAAATAGATTAACTTCTAATCATAATGTATTTAAAAATGATCAAACTTCCGAGCCAAATACACCTGATTGCTATTTTTCAAACCGTCCACAAGTATTTTTGAATGAAGATTCTATTCCTTCAATTTGTATAAAAAGTGAAAACATAATTCCTAACGCACAAATAGTTGAACATTCTTTACCTATTTATGATACAATATTAGAGAATAAAAAATGTGAATTACTTCCTTCTTTAGAAAAGTCTTTTATTGGAAAAATGCCTTCAAATTTGAGTCATTCTTTCTCATTTCCGTTAAATAATAAGACTTATTTATTAAATAAACCAAATAATTATAAAAATTGTTCAGAAATTAATCAAAAAAAAATTAACAAAAAAATTATTTATAAACAAATGACTATCCCTTCTAATTTATTTTCATATTCATCTGCTTATGCACATCAAAAGACAGTTTTATCTGATCTTTTAAATCAAAATCAAAACGATTCACTAAAATCTCCTAGTCAAATAACTCATTATGTTTCAAAAAACAACAATGATACGTTTATTTGTCATTGTAATCACCCAAGTGCTGATCATATTTAGAGATCAATTCTTAATTTTTTTTTAAAATTTTTTTTTCAAAATTAGCTAATTTTATTCAATTGTTTATAAACTTGTATCATAGTTTGTTTAAATAAAAAATTTCTTTTTGTTAATATTTTGTTTTCGGTTTATTACCAAAATTAATTTTACATCCTGTTTAGAAATTTAAATTTTATTATTTTTTTTCTGAAAAAATTTTCTCAAGAATTCTTTTATTTTAATTGCTTTTTATAAAAATGACTCATTAAAAATAATTTTTTTTTTTATTTTTAGCTTTTATATTAAATCTGAAATTTTGATAAATTTATTAACTTTTGTGTCAAATTAAATTTTATCTTTTATATTTGCTCAAAAATTTTCAACTTTTTTTTAAACTCAAATTAAACAATTCTTAATTCAAGAATAGCTTCTATTAAAAGATAAACTTGTTCATTACAAATATTTCTATTAAATATTTTAATAATGCAAATTGGGAATAGTAATTTTAAATAATTAGGACTATTTAACTTAAGAAACAATTTTTTAAAATGATTTTATCCTCTTAAATTCTTTAATATTTTTATTTATAAGCCTTTTATAGGTTAGATTTTTGTTAGATTATTTCATTTATGAAAATTTTATTTATTTAGAAATATTTTTAATACTCTAAAACATTTTCAATAGTTTTTTTTATATCTTTTTCCAATATTATATGCTTATTTCATATTTGTTTTTTGGATTTTTTTTACTCTGTCATTCTCTATATGGCGTTTGATATTTTATTTAGTATTTTATGTTACTTTCAATATTTTATGCTGATAATTTCGATATGCTGTTTTAAATATTTTATTTTTTTTCAATACCCTATGCTTAAACTCTAAAATAATCAAAGTTTTTTCCAAACTTTATTTCAATATTCTATTTTCAATACGCTTTTTTAAATTTCAATATTCTATTATATTTTTAAATACTCTATCATTTTAATAGTTTAGCATTCTATAAATAAAATATCCAAGTTTCGATATTTTTGTTTAATACTTTTATTCTTTTGATTTTTTTTTTATAGTTTAACTACTCTTTAATAGTTTGATTACCCTTTTATAATTTAGAATACCTTTTCATAGGTTACTTCTTTTTTCTTAGTTTAAATAATATTTCTTAGTTTTAATAATACTTCTCTAGTTTTAATAATATTTCTCTAGTTTAAATAATGTTTCTTAGTTTTGATAACAATTCTTAGTTTTATAAATCAATTAAAGTTTTAACAATCAATCGTTTGAATTACGTTTCTTAGTTTTGAAAATTTATCGTAGTTCGAATAATATTTTTTTATATTCATTAACATAATACTCTTATATTTTAATTTGTAATACTCTATGACATTTTAAGATTTTATATTGTTTTCTATTTTAGCATATTAAAATATTTTCAAATTTATAGAATTTTAATATTTTAAGATTTCAATTTGCAACTTTTCTATATTTCAAACACTTTTTTCAATAGTTCAGATTTTTTGAGAGTGAAAAATTTTAGAATTAGATTGAAATGTTTCAGAATCAATTTTCAATAGTTAAGAATTCATTTTTACAAGTTTAAAATTTGCTATAGTTTAGAATTAAATTCACAAATAATTTACAATACTTTTTTTATATTTCAATAACCTAGAATTATTTCAATATTCTAAATTTATTTCAATACTCTAAATTTATTTCAATACTCTAAACTTATTTCAATACTCTAAACTTATTTCAATACTCTAAATTATATCCAATACTGTTAAATTTTTTCAGACATTTTAAGAATATTGTATGGTAGCAATTATTGTCAAATTTTTGTTAACCAAAATAACTTTATATTGATTAAATGTTAAATTAAGCATGAAATTAATTAAAAAAAAAAAAAAATTTTAATTAAAATTAGCTTAATTGTCTTAAAAGGATTTTTAAAAAGAAAAAAACTTAATTGGAGAATTTTTTTTTAAAATTTTTATCAAAAAATTATTCAAATGAAAACTATTTTTTTGAATTAGCTTATTTAAAAAGTTTCAAATTTTATTGAAACATCAAACTTTAAAAGTTATTGGAATATATTTTTTTGTTAAAAAAAAATTGTTTTATGATCTTTTTATTTAAAGATTTACTTTATTAACTTTTTTTTATTGATAACGAATTAATTTTTCAAAATCTTTTTAGATTAATTTTTATTGTACAGCTAAGTTTTTCATTTTTTTTCTTTTTTTGAACTAATTTTTTTTGTCCTTTTAAGGTCTTTTAATTTTTTTGATCAAATCTTTTATAAAAAATTTTATTTAGTTTTTGCAAATTATTTTTTATTTAGATTCTTCATATGCTTTTTTATTTAAATTTTTCATAAAGTTTTTTTATGAAGATCTTTGTATATCATTTTTTGCTTAGATACTTTAAATTTTTTTCTGCTAAAATCTTTTATATTAAATTATAATCAAATTTTTTTCTATTATTTCATACTTAGATTTTTTATATTCCTCATTCTTTATAACTTTTTTTATTATTTCAATCTTAGAACTTTTATGTCGTTTATATCTATTATATTCTATTTTACTTTTATACTTATTATATCTTGTTTTACATTTATACCTATTAAATATTATTTTACATTTATATCTTTTGAATGTAATTTTATATTTATACCTTTTGATTGTAATTTTACATTTATACCTTTTCAATTTAATTTTATATTTATACCTTGTATGTTATTTTACACTTATACTTTTTATATTATTTTTATATCTCATATGCTGTTTTATGTTTTGATCTTGTTTTTAATTTTATGTTCGTATTTTACGTCTAAATTTTTTATGGTATTTCATATTTGAATCTTCTACATTATATCTTATTAAATCTTCTACACTATTTTAAGTTTGTATCATCTACGTTACTTCATGTTTCTATCTTATACATCATTTTCATTTTTATATTTCATACAACGTTTATTTATGTTATATTATGTCTAAATCTTGTAAAAATGTATGTCTAAATTATTTTTTCATTTGAACCTTTTTCACAAATTGAAACTCTTTCATAAACTGAACTACTTTCAAAGACTGAACTTCTTTCATAAACTTCATTTGAACCTAGTTTATAAACTTTTATTTGAATATCGTTTATAATTTTCTATTTTTTTTTATTTAACCTTGGTACATAAACTTTGCTCTAATCTAGTATGTAACCTTTATTTATTTATATCTCTTTTTAAATTTTCATTTAAATTTTGTTTGTAAATTTTATTTGAAACACTTCTAGAAAAATTTTTAGATCTCATTTATATACTAGTTTAGGTCTTATAAATAACCTTTTTTTTTTATTTATGCCTTGTTCATGCTTAAATCTCTTGTATGATTATTTTATTAAGATCTTTTTAAACCTTTTATATGAATATTTTCCCAAATTTTGTTTTAAATTTTTTGTTTTAAACTTTTTGTTTTAAACTTTTTCAAATCTTTTTTTTCTAATTCGTATTTTCCACTATTTAAATATTATTTAATTTTTATCATGTGCATTGTTCAAAACTTTTTATTCAAAGATTTTTTTTTTTTGAATACTTTTTGATGAAAATTATTTTCTTTTTATTAAATGGATCTAAAGTTATTATTTTATTAATGAAGGAATTAAACTTTTATAAAATTTTTTTCACTAATTTTGAAAGTCTGATTTGAAGCTTAAAATCTTGATGTTTTATTTAATAAAAAGTTTTTGATTTGAAACATTTTTACTTAAAAAATTATAAATCCAAACTTAAGTTAATTATGAATTCTCAAGTATTTTTTAGTTTTTCAAATGCAAAATTATTCCAAAATTGTTCAAATAAAGTTTTTTTTTAATCAATTTAATAAAAAAAGTTTTGTTTTAAATACTCTTATAGTTATAAACTGTATAATTTAATTTTCTTTTTTTTTGAAGTTTGATCAATGATAAGTGAAAATTTAGAAAATTAAAAAACTTTTTTCTGTAAATTTGTTTAACTATTTTACTTTGCTTTTTTATTTAATTAACACTATTCTGACTATTTTTTAATTTACTTTTTTTTGTTTTTACTTTTTCTATTTTTTAAATTGCTTTATTATTTTTTAGCTAAACTATTTTATTATTTTAGGTAAAACTATTTCAAATTTTAGTTAAAACTATTTGAAACTTCTTTTTTACTCAAAACTATTTCGAATTTTTATTTTACACAAAACTATTTGAAACTTTTATTTTAATTTAATTTCAAAAATTTTTTTTACTTAAAACTATTTTAATTAGATAAAATTAATAATTGATTTTAATTAGTTAAAATTTGTTTTATTTCGTTAAAGTATATTTCAAATTTATTTAGTTGATTTTTATTTTAATTTTATTTAGTTTTAAAAGCTTATTAAAACTTTATTTAGTTAAAATCCATTTGTAATATTTTTAAGTTAAAATCTATTTATAATTTCAATTAGTTATTTCAAGTTTTTTTTTTCTGTTTTAAATTACTTCATATTTCTATTTTAACCATCAGATATTTCCAATTAATATTTAGTTATAAGATATTTCCAAATAATGTTTTACAATAATTTGCAATTAATATTTATTTATTAGATAATTTATATTAATACTTAGTTATTATTTTTGTTTTATTTTTTTTTAATTTAATTATTAATTATTTTAAAGTTGTATTTAGTTATTAGGTATATATAAAATTGAATTTTTTTTCAAACTAAAATTTAGTAATAAGGTATTATAATTCATTTGTAAGGTATTTAAAGTTACAATTTAGTTATCAGGTATTTAAAATTCAATTTTTAACTATTTATGAACTGTTTAAAAATTACAATTTAGTTATAAAGTATTATCTTTGCTTACAAAATGTTTATATTTAGTTAATGATAACTAGTTATAGAAACATTGGCTGTATTAAGTTGTAGAGATATTGGTTGTGTTAAGTTGTAGAGATATTGGTAGTATTAAGTTGTAAAGATATTGATATTATTTATTTTTAGTGATATTGATATTATTTAGTTATAAAGATATTGATAATACTAAGTTGTATAGATATTGATAATACTAAGTTGTATAGATATTGATAATACTAAGTTGCATAGATATTGATAATGTTAAGTTGAATAGATGATGATAATTTTGAGCTGTATAGAAATTGACAGTTTTAAGTTGTATAGAAATTGACGATATTAAGTTTTATAAATTTCAATATTAGTTAGCTGTATAAGTTTCAATAATGATTAGAAAATATTTAAATTTTTTGCTTTTAATAATATTTAGTTATAAGCTAATTTATTTCTAAATCAATTTCTTAAATTATTTTAATTTCATTTCTAGACTTTAACTAATTATTTATATTTCCCAAATGTTTTTATTATCCATTTCTATATTCTAATTACTTTAACTGTTTAATTATAAGCTAACCTGATTTTTATATACCAAATTAAACTTTGATAACCATTTTTCTTGAAAAAAAAATTTTTTTATTTTTTTAACAAACTTTAATAATTTTGTTTAATTGCTTTTTTACGTTTAAATCTTTTTATCAATTTTTATAAAACTTTTCAAACTTTTTTTTACTAAATTTTTCTAAATTTTTTTCTTAACTTTTATTAGAGTTAAAACAAATAGCTTCTTGAAAAAATATTTTCTAATTAAATTTAACGAAATAAAAACTATTTTATAGTTTTCATGTTTTTATCTGAATAGATTGAAAAAAAAGCCTATATTATGATTTAGATTGTTAAAATTTTTTTAACGATTACATTAATAAGGTCCAAAAATATTTAATAAATTTTTCATAAAACTTAATTTAAATTTTTAAAATCCTAAAATTCCATTAAAGTTATTTTTAGATGTTTGTAGAAGAAATTTGTTTTTTTAAATAATTTTGAATATTACCTGACAAAGTTATTTTTTTTTTTAATTTTTCATAAAACAAATCTATGTTTTTTCAAAAGTCATTTTATTCAAAATAATCTTTAGATTTGTTTTTTAAAGTTTTTTTGATTTGATTTTTCAATTTTAAAGTATTTTTATATTTAAAATTTTCAAGTTTAAATTTTTTAATCAAAAATTTGACATTTTTAAATTTTAAAAATTTCTTTTCTTTGAAATGATGAAATCTCAATCACCATATGCTGATAATTTTATTTAAATTGAAATTTTGAACAAATAAAAAGTCATAAAAATCAATTGTTCCCTTATTCAAAATTTTTTTATGATTATTTTTATTTAAATTATGAGTTCATAATTTGTTGAATTCAACATCTGATTATTAGATAAAAAAAAAAATTTTCTTCTTTTTATAAGCTGTTCAAACTTATTAAATTAATGATAAACTATTATATTTTATTTGAAACTTGATACTTTTTAATTTAGTCATAAAACTATAATTTACTTAAAACGTTTATCTTTAAAAGCTTCATTTAACATAAATCAATAGTAAATTTGTATCAAATTTGAATATTCTTTAATTTGTAATAAATCTTCTTTTTGTTCAAAGCTTTTTTTATTCAATTTTTTAATATTCAAAAGTATTGTATAATTTAAATACAAAAAAACTATTAGAAAATTTTTAATACAAAAAATAATAAAAAATTAAACATAAAAAATTATAATAAAAATTTAACACTAAAAAATTATAAGAAAAATTCTACACAAAAAATTAAAAGAAAAATTTAACACAAAAAAATTATAAGAAAAATTTAACACTAAAAAATTATAAGAAAAATTCAACAAAAAATATTAAAAGAAATTTAACACAAAAAACTATTAAAAAACTTAAACACAACTATCAAAAAAATAGTTTTGAATAAGAAAATTATTAACAAAACATTCTTAACAATGTTTTAATAAAATAAGAATACAATCTAATTAAAAGTTTTTAAAATGATTAAAAAAATTTCTAAAAGAAAATATGAATCAATATTTTTTTTAAAAAAAATTGGAGTAGTTGAATTAAAGTTGTTAACAAAAAATATATTTAAAAGTCTAGAGCTCAATAACTTTGAAAAAGAAATTTTGTGAAAGTATTAAGTTTAAATTTTCAAAGTAAGTAAAAGTATTTATTTTAAATTTTCAAAGTAAGTAAAAGCATTTAATTTAAATTTACTGAAGTAAGTAAAAGTCTAAAAGAGGATATTTGTAAGAGAAAGTTTACAAGACAAAACTTATTAAATGAGTATTGAGAAAATATGTTTTTAAAATAAAAAAGAATTAAACAAAAACAAACTTTTTAATAAGAATACTTTTACAAATTTATAAATAAGAAAACTTTAAAATTTTATAAGTAAAAATACTCTTCTAATTTTAAAGTAAAATAACTCTAATAATTTCTAAATAAAAAAACCTTTACAAATTTTCATTTGAAAAAAGCTCTACAAATTTATAAATAAGAAATCTAAAAATTTTTAAATAAAAAAACACTACTAACTTTTAAATAAGAAAAAAACTTTAGAAATTTTCAATAAAAAAACAACTACAATCTTTTAAATAAAAACTTATAAATGAAGAAAAAATTAAAAAACTTTAAAACAAAAAAAAAAATTACAAAACAAAAAAGTTACAAAACAAAAAAAATTAACAAACCTTAAAACAAAAAAAAATTAAGGGAAAGTCTAAACAAAAAATTAATAAAAGTTCTAAATAAAAAAAATTATCAAAAACAGTTCTAAACATAAATATTAGAAAATTTTAAAAAATATTAAAAGAGTTTTTAAAAAAAAATTTTTTTAAACAAAAGTTTTCATAAAAATTCTTCTAAAAAAAATTTTCTTAAATCTTTAAAAATTTTAATTAAAAAAAAATTTTTTTGTTTTATGGAGTTTAGAATTTTTGAAGACATAATTAAAAATAAAATTTCTTTTTTATGAAAAAATTTTTTTCCAAAAAATTGTAATTTTTTTTTCTAGAAAGTTGTGTTTTTTTTATTGACTTTTAAAGTAAAAAGAGTTTTAAAAAATAAAAATTTTTTTCATTTAAAATAAGTTTTCTTTTTAACTTATAAGTAAGTTTTCTTATTTTTTTTTTAATTTAAACTTCTAGGTTTATAAAGTCTTCTTACTTTAGAAAGTTAGTTTTCTTTTTTTGAATTTTTTTAAGTTTAAAATTAATTTTTTAAATTGAAACTCTTCTTTTTTATAGTGCTATTTTTGTTTTTTTTTAAAAAAGTAAGTTTTCATCTTATTTGAAAAAATTTTTTATTTGAAAAGAATATCTTTGAGTATATTTGAAGTAACTTAAAGAAAAATTTATCTAAAAACAAAATTTTGAAACACTAATTTTCAACGTGTTATGAATTATATGATAATATTGAATTAATCATTAGAGATATTTATTTATAAAAAAAATATTTTCTCTCAAAATCATTTAAGATTTTAAAAATATTATGACTAAAAATTTTATCAAAATCAAATGTTAGATAAACAAAATAAAATAAAAAAAGTAAAAACTATATAGTTTTAATGAAAAATTCAATGTTACAAAAATTTTTTTTTAAAAGCTTCTATCTTGAAATTTTAATGTCAATTTTAATAAACAAAAACAAAAAAATTAATTAAATAATTCAAATCTTTGAAACATACTTTAATTTGACCTGTTTATAGACTAATTCACAAATAAACTTAAAATAGTTTAAGTTAAAAAGAAAATGCTGTTTTTAATAAAAAAAATTTTGTTGAAATTATTTTTTTTAATTTTCAAGTTTCATTTGATTGTTTGTATACATTTCTTATCTTCGTTTTAATAAATCTAATGATAAGCAAATAGAAATTTTTTTTTGTTTTAATACATATTTTCTGTTTAATGATTTCTATATAAAGAATGTTTAAAAAACTACTTATGTAAAATTTATTGAAACACTAAGGGATTATAAATTTTCAACTACTTTTAATTTGTTTTCCAATTTATCAATATACTTTCATAAATAATGTCATATTTAAATGAAGTTTTTTTATTAAGTTTATTGGATATTGATTTAAATAAGTTTTTTTAATAAGTTTTTTTAAATAAATTTGGATTAGTTAAAATTTGTTAATGCATATATAATGAAATTAGAGATTTTTTAAAAATTATTTTTTAGTATAAACTTGAAAAAACTCCTTTTTTTTTTAGGAGAAAAAATAATTTAAATAAAATGTAATTTTTGTAAAAAGAAAAATTTCTATTAACAAGATTAATTTATAATTTTTATTAAAAGACAGAAACTTATTTCAAATAAAAAAACAAATATTAAGATAAAAAAAATTCTAAGAAAATTATTTTCTAAAATATGACTGATATTAAGTTCAATAAAAAAAAAGTAGCTTTTGAAAAAACTCTTAGTTTCATGAATTGCAAACTTAGATTAGCTAAAACATACTTAACTTTTTAATAGATTTTCTAACTATTTGATTTTCTAAAAGATTACTTAGTTTTTCTAAATTAAATTCATTTTTTTAAAAAACATTCAAACCATACTTAGCTTTTTAATAAATATTTAAATAATACTTAGTTTTATAAAAAACATTTGAATTATACTTAGTTTATCAATAAATATTTAAATTATTTTTAGTTTATTAATGAAAATTCAAATTATATTTAATTTATTAATGAACATTTATTATATTAATTGTGGTAATATACTTAACTTTTGAATCATAATAAAAGTTTAAAAAAATTTTAATATTGATTAGTTTTCAATTTTTTTAGTTTTGTGAAGAAAAATTAATAAATACTTACTTTTTCAATAATACTAAGTTTTTCAATAATACTAAGTTTTGAAAATTTAAGATAAAATTAAGATAAAAAAAAATAAATAAAAGAAAATTAAAAGAAAAAACTTGGTTTTACAAACAAATAAAAAATTAAATTTTAAGCATAAAAACGTTAACTTTGTGTAAAACTAATTGAAAAAGCTTTTTGCAAATTATAATCAATGAATTTAGCTTTTTTTTACGAAAAAAGAAACTTCAATCATAAAAACATTTTTGAAATAGATTGTCAACAAAATAGAAATGATTTTAAAAAGAAAATTTTCAAACTTTAGATTAAAAGTTCTATTTATAAAAAAAAAATTCAACAAAAAACTCATTTTTGATAAATGATTTTATTAGAAAATTCTTTTACTGAAATTAATTATCAATTTTATTCGAAATTCATAATTAAAAATTAATCTTCCAATTTTACAAAACTTTAATTAATTTTATGTTTTGAAAATGAGTTTAAAATGATCATTTTTTGAAATGAGTTTAAAAACTGATCAATTTTTTCAAATTAAAATTCTATTTAATTAAAAAAACAGATTTACAATAGTTTTATAAAAAAAACTCATTTTAAAATTACTCTATTTACAAAATTTACATTTAAATATTTACAAACTTTTTTTTTTTTAATAAAAGTCATCTACTGTATCTAAATTATTATTAGTTTGTTCAAATGACAATGGTTCAAATAATGAAGGATCGAATGAAGAATCTAATTTATCATTTGTATTTAAATTTAAAAGACTAGTATTAGTTTTTCTATTTGGTATAAACTTTTTAGGTTTACGTTTTTCTATTTTTTCATTTTTATCTAAATTAAAATCATCATTCAAAAAATCAGTTAAAAATGGCGAACTTTCATTTTCATTGTTATTAAAATTAAATTGATTATCGATACAATCTTGTTTATTTAAACAATCAGAAGGTCTACTTAAAGCAGAACCTAATAAACTTGTTCTAATTTTAGTTTTACTTTTTGGTCTTCTTGTTGTTGTACCTTTATTAGATATTGTAGGTAACATTGTTAATTCATTTGTTGGTGAATTTTGTCTTAAAAAATTTTGATTAAATTTATTTAGTTGTGTATATTGATTATAAGTTTTGTAATTTTTATCTAAAGAAAAATTATAATTTTCCATTATTGTTTTATTCAAAATTGGTCTACCTTTTTGATCATAAAATTCTTCAAATAAATTATTTATTAATTTTGTAAAATAATTTGGCTTTAAATTAACAACAACAAATTCTAGAATAAACCAATTTCCAGCATTTTTACATAAAATTCTTAAATTCCTTGCATTACATTTAGGTGCATAATATCTTATTTTTAAATATCTTAATGAAGTAGAATAAACTAACATCATGTGAAATAATAAATAACCACTTGTTAATAAAAAAAGAAAAAAAAACCAAAGCCATAAAATGACATAAATTTTTTCATTAACAATATTTATTGTTAGAAAACACAAAGCATCTTGAGTAACTATAGTTCCAGAAACATCATATCTAATTTATAAAAAATAAATTTTAATTTTTTTAATAAAATAATTTATAATTATAATTAAGTTATAAACAATAAAAAGAAGAAATTAGAAAAAATAGAAAAATTTAGAAATTAGGAAAAATAGAAAAAAATAGAAAAAATAGAAAAAATAGAAAAAATAGAAAAAATAGAAAAAAATAGAAAAAATAGAAAAAATAGAAAAAATGGAAAAAATAGAAAAACAACAAAATAGAAAAAAAAGTAAAAATAGAAACTAAAAATAGAAAATTAGAAATCAATATTTTCAATGATTTAGTAGCAAAATTAAAATAAATTCATACAAAATACAAATTAACTATAAAAAGAAAAATTTGAAAAACTAATTAATTACCTATGAAAATTACATTTAGCTAAACGAGGAAATACTTTAACTAAAGGATCTGATGTTGATGAATAATCTTTTTCTGATGCATATTGTAACCAATTCCAACCTAAATTTCGAAATGAACCTCCTAAAAATACATCAGTAAACCAAAATTGTAAAACTAAATTGAAAATATAATACACTTCACAAAATATAAAATTAGTTAAATAATTTTCACTTGTTATTAAAGTGTCAAAAAAATCTTGTAATAAAACTTTTTGTTCCCAAAAATTAATTTCATCAATAGATTGCTTCTTTAATCTATTTACTAAATGATTTATATAATTATTTTCTTTTGTACGCCAAACATGTTCTGGTAAATAAAACATTATTGCTTGTATTAATAAAACAAAATAAACCCATTGATAATATTTATGGTTTACTCTACGACCACCTGTTTTTTCAGCAGATGTAACACCAGGATAAGCAAAATCAATACCTAATTTACCACCATTTTGATGTATTGAAAATGCACCTTCCATCCAACAAAAATGTTCTAATGTTTTTTTAGGTACAACTTCATTTTCTTTTGTTAAACATTCAATTGGATTACCAAATAATTTTAATGTAACAAAAAAAGTACCAACTAATAAGATTGTCACAGTTAACTTTGAATGTAATTTAAATATAAAATTTGTTACATCTATTTGTTCATACTCTTGTTGATGTTGAAATAAAAAAGATGGTTTAAAGTTTTTTATTTGACGTATACTATCAAAAAAAAAGCCTAAAACATTATTTTTTGATCTAAAAGACATTTTTATTTCATAGTCTTTAACACAAATTTACAAAAAAGTTCATTTTGGAATAAGAAAAAATTTTTTTTTTTTTTTTTAATTTTTTTAATTAAACTTAAAAAACAGAATTCAGAAATAAAACTAAATTAAACAAAAAACAAGTTAAAACTTTTTAGCAACTTTTTCATCTGGTTACTGTGTGTGAAAAAAAGCGATTACGACGTTAACGATGATGACGACGTTTGATGCTGGTGGTTGTATTTTAGATGAATTTAGACTGTTTTTATATTTTCTATTTTTTTAAATACTGCTGGTATGTATCTTCAATTACATTTTAGAATAAACTATTTAATGTTGCAATTTATAGTTTTAGTGGTGGCGTTTGATTTTAACAAATAACTTTATAATTAAGTTCTAATTTTTTATAAAAACCAATAAAACTTTTTAATTTTCACAAAATAAGTCACTTTTGATAAACTTTAAAATTCACTTTATAAATTTAAAGAAAAATTAATTTTACTTTAAATTTTAAGCCTTTTAAGGCCGACATGTCTACTAATTGAAATCCTTCTTTAGTTTGAGAAATTTTTCAATATAATCATCATCATAATGTTAGTTTTATACAGGTCGGGACAATTTTTTTTTTTTTTAAATTGTGAATGTTCTCTATCTACTTTTTTTAAAAAAGCGCTCAAACAAAGCGAATCGTGGATACACGATTGTTGCATATCTATTACACTACTCTACTAAATACAATTAAATGATTGTTTTTTACACAGCTGAATTTTGAGTGAGTTGTTCATGTTAATTCGTGCCAAGCTAAAAAATAAGTTTGATAAAACAAAAAGGTAATTTGTTTAATAAAATTTTTAGCGTTTATCAATATGCAATATTATGAAAATTTTTTTTAGCAAATTAAGTTCAAATAGATTTCTTTTTATAATTAATTTATTCTAAATCATTAATTTCAAAAAGCTATAATTGTTCTAATTGTAGATTTCTGTTCATTTTTGCAAAACTCTAATCAATGACTTATTTGTTTTTAAATTAATCTTTATAAGAAAATTTTTTTAAAGAGATTTGTTTCATTAAAAAGTTTTTTAAACTTTATCATCAAAAATATCTAAATATAAATAAAACTTAAATAAAACTTAAATAAATACTACAAAATTATTAAAAATTCATTATAAATACATCTCAAAACTTAAGAAACTAATTTAAATTTATATGAATAGAACTATTTATACGACAAGTTCATATGAACCACAATTTTTATACTATTTAATTATCAAAACAAGAAAATATGCTTTTTTTAAAACACATTTTTAAATTGATACCCCAAAATTTGAATAAAAACTAATAGCTTTAAAACAAAAACATAGAATTTATTAAAACCAATTCAATTTTAACAAAGTTGTTAAAATAAATTCAAAAATTTTGAAATAAGCATCTTTTATACATTGAATATATAAATTTGTTCTTTTATAAAATATGATAAAAAACTTAAATATGCAATGATATTCTAAAAATATCATGTTCAACATAATAATTTCCGGCTTCTTGTTTAAGAACAAATAATTGATTAAATGTATGAGGTGGATCATCATCTGTTTTTAATTGCCCTAATACAAGTGCTAAGACACCATTATCAAATGTAGGTTGTACATCAACAGTTGTAATTATGTGTTTTATTGATTGAAAAGTAAGATCTCTCAATTTTTCCACTATTTTTGTTCTACCCATAATTTGGCATCCTTCAATTGTCATTAAAGATTTATTTTCCTTTATTTTGAAAAAATGAATAATTAATTTTAATTTATTGAAATTTTAATTAATTTTTTTTAACTTACAAGGTAAAAATTTGCTAAATTAGGCCTTAATATTGGATCATCAAACATTGAATAATACTGTTTTACAAATTCTTTACCTATTTCTTCATAATTTGGATTTAAAGCCATTTTGTTTAAATTTTGTCTTCTATAAATTCTAATTAAACCTTAAATTTAAATTTTTTTACAATCTTTTGTTAAAAAGAGCTTTTTTTGAATTTAAACACTTGTAAAAAAAAACTTGCTTTTAAGCGTTGTATCTATTTTTTTTTGAAAAGGGGTTTTCTTTAAATTTACAAAATTATCGTTGTTCTTTTAAATCAGAAAAATAATAAGTTTAAGGCAAAAATAAAAAAAAAAAATTTACGATTCCAATTTTTCTTTTAAAATAAATTTATTGATTTCAATTAGAAAACATGTGTTTGGAATGTTTCAAAAAAATTGGCTTAATTATCGTTGGATAAAGAAAAATCATTGCGCGCGCAGTTTTTACTTAAACTGCCATCTGATTTAATTAAAACATTTTATCTTTTCCTAAATTTAACTTTCCTTTTTTTATTTTTATAGTTCAACTCTTATCGAAACCTTAAAAAACATGAAATCAAAAAAAAATCTTAATAAGATTAGGTATATTAATTAAACTAATTAATTTTTAATTTTAACTGAAATTAGTAATCAAATTAATCTAATTTTAAAATGATTAAAAATTAAAATAGTTTAATGTGTTAAATATGAAAATAAAAAAAAATACTTCATAAATAATTAATATTTAAGTTATACAATTAAAATAAAATTAAACGCAATTAAAATTTTTGGATTGTTTTCTAATTTAATAAGCGCATGCTTAAAACTTAAGTTAGTCTTGTAAAAAAATTCTTCTATTTTTGTTTTTTTACGTAGAATAAAGATTTATTTACCAAGTTTATTTAAATGATGCAATTTGAATAATTGTTTGATATAAGCTGTCAATTGATGAATTTTACTTAATTAAAGTTATATTTTTTTCATTTCAACCAGTTTTTAGTCAATAAAAATTTTCAAAAATATCTGATAAATACTTAAAGATAAATATTTTTAGCCCAATCAAAGGCTGGTTTTTTGATTTGATTTTAAAAGATATTGCCCTTTTCATCTTTTTTTTTGGCAAGGGTCAAAAAACTGATGGTTGTTAAATTACTATTGTATTTTATCCTTGTTGATTTAACATCTTTTTTTTCATACAACAATTTTATAAAAATAAAACTATGATTCAAAAGCTTGGTAGTGGTGGTCAGAACTGATTTACATCACAAGTGTCTACAAGAGGGCGTAGTCTAAACACCGAATTTTTGAAAGAAAATGGTTGACTATTACAAGTAATGGTGTTTGTGTGTGTGTGTTTGTGTGTGTGTACTTTGCATTCAAGTTCTGTGTTAATGTGTATGTGCGGTGTGTGTTTCCTGCCAAATTTTTAGTATTCATATAAGAATTAAACAATTTCAGCAATTTTTAAAAAAGGTAAATTTTTCTTCTTTAAGTAATACTCAAAAATCTAAGCCCTTGCTAAAGAAATAGTTTCTGTTTGAATTTTGGTCCAGTAAGCAACATAAATTGTCAAAATAAAATAAGAACTGTCAAACAAATTTTTGATCATAAAATTTTTAATTATTTCATTTATAGCAACTTAATTAAATTGGTTTTTCTTTTAAATTGTGTGTAACTTAATTTATTTAAAAACTTTTTAATTGAATTTGATTATTAAAAATCTTCTCTATGTGATTAAGATTTCAGAATGGCTGTTTTTCTTGTAAATACATGTAAATTCAAAGGTTGTGGTCTAACATTTTCAACACTTCAAGAACTAATTTATCATATAGAAGATACTCATTTAGGTAAATTGTCAACTAAAATTAATTAGGCTTTTATAAATTTTAATTTAAAAATTAGATCTAGAACCAAAAAATGCTGATGAGCATGAATTTAAACAAACTTCTTGTATGCCTGTTAGCTACATATTTAGACTATTCAGTGGTGAATATAATCATCAAGTACCAATTAAACCTACATCTTTAAATAACTCAAGAAAAGAACCAGGTATTTTTAAATCAAAAATATCAAGAACATTATCATCACCTGCACCATCATCTATTTGTAGTACAACACCTACTGGTAATTTAATTTATTTTTTAAACAGATAAATTTAATAAACAATAAAATTGTAATGTTTAGGTAGCGAAGTTGATGATGAGAATTATGAAAGTGAATCTGAAAAAAGTAGTATAGATTCATGGTCTAATAACAGTATTGAAAGTGATACAAATGCTGTTTTAAAGTAAGAAATATATTGTTTAACTTAAGTTTTAAACTAAATTTTTCGATTTATTAGGATAATAAATAATTCAAAACTTTTGCAAGATGATAATGAAAAACCTTACATATGTCAAGTGACCAATTGTAAAAAAAGATACAGAAATAGTAATGGTTTAAAATACCATACTAAAAGTGTTCACACAACAGATTCAATTGCAGGAGGAATAAAAAAAGAACCTACGTATAAAACCTGAATATCTTTTAAACAACTTATCTTATTAAAATTTTTTTTTCTAGGGCACCTAAATTATATAAATGTCATTGTGATAAAAATTATAAAACACCTTATGGGTTAAAAAATCATGCAAAAACTTGTAACATTAATTTAGCACATTCTAATCCTATTAGAAAGTTATCTGAATTAAAAGCATTAACACCAATAAGTACAATTAATAACTGTAAAATTTCTGGTTTTGGTATAAATGGTGTGACAACAAAACCTGTTGTTTCTGTTAGTATAGCAACATCAAATATTGTACCATCAAAGATAGACTTAGTTAAAGCAATTGATCAAAATAAAACAATTTCAATTGATATAAACGATAGTGTTTTTATGCAAACAGATGATAATGAAAACAAAAACTCAATAAGTGTACATAACATCAAACGTGAAGCTGGTACTACACCTTCAATTTCAATAAAAGCACCTACTTTACAACAACATCTTTTAAGTCCAATTGAGACAAAAACTTCTATCAATACTAGTCAATCTTAATTTAACATAACTTAAATCATCTATTTTTTATGAATTATTTGATTTCATTTACATGTTTCAAAATCAGATATAAGTCATCAAATTTCACCATCTTATTTTTTAATCATTTCAAACGCAATTATGCTTCAGACTTTTCATCAAAATTCATCAATCAATACTTATGTGTATAATGACTAAACTATTTTTTAAAAATGACTAAGTTCAAAAAGCTATAAACTTTAATTTAAAAACTTTGTTTTTTTTTGAATTATTCAATTAGTTTTAATTAGCTAATTATATTAGCTGTTAAAAGCCTAAAATACAAAAAGCTTTAAATTAAACACAAAGAAAATTTTAAAATTCAAAAATTTAATCATTAAAATTAGACTACTATAGATCTCACTTTTTGGTTTGAATTTCAAAAAAAAAAATTTTACATGAAACTTAATTTATTTTCTTCTGTGATATTATTTAATTCGAAACATGAAATACTCAAAATTTTTTTTTCTTCAATTTTTATTTTGAATTACATTTTTGAGAAATTATACTTTTTATAAATATTTTGATAAAAATTAATAAATATTCTTTTCACAAACAAAAAAAACAGATTTATATTCATTTATGAGCATTGTATTTTGATTTTGAGTATAATGCATTGGTATATTCAATTTCTCATCTAAATATTTGAAGCCAAAAGATTTAATTATGTTCTTTAAAATATCATAACTTGGTTCTATACTTTCATGTGGCTTATCTGCATAATGATATAGTAATGGACCTAAATTAATCCATATACCACCTGGTTTTAAAATTTTATAAATTTTTTCCACGTAATCAAGAATATTATTTGTTGTGTCAATAAAAAAACATGTACAAATACAATCCCAACAATTTAAATCATTATAAATTTCAATAAAACTACCTCCTACCATTGAAAAATTTGAGTTAATTGTATTCACTTTATTTGGTTGAATATCTGGAAAATTAATACCTCTTAATTGATTATCTTGAGAATAATTATTTAAATTTGAATGTACAAAAGGATATAAAATAAAGTTTGATTCTTTTGAACATTTGTTTAATATGAAACTAGATGTAAATAACATAAATAATGAATATTCATTTCCTTCACAAGTATAACCTTTTTTTGCTATTTCAAATGGTAATCTTCCTAAACCAGCACCAGGTACTAAAATATTAATTTCACTTTTTACTTTATCACCAAATCTTTTTTCTAATTCAATTAAAAAAGGTTCATAACTAGATTTTCTTTCTTCTTCTCCTTCTAAAGTCCATTCTCTAACTTTTTTTTTATTTAAAAATTTAGTTTCAAATTTTATTTAGCTTTTAACTTACCTATTTGCCTTAGAATACTATGAGTTTTTTCATGATAATTCTTTTTTGGAGCATATTCACTATTTTTTAATAAAGATTCTTGGTCTTCACAAGTATAGACATTTTCATTCTCAAAAATGTCTACATCATCAACAATACAATTCATTAAAACTTCATTTTTCTTTATACATTCTTTTTGTTTATTCAAAAATTCTTTGTATGTACTCAGTTTATTTTGATGGCTTTTAGGTAATTTTTCCAAAAAATTTATCTTTTCATTTATTGTATTAATACTGATATAAGAATAAGTTCTAAACGTATTTATCACACGATAAAAATTTATTCGTTCTTTATTAACTTCATTTTCATCAGAACACTTGGAAACTGTTTTATCACTTTTACTTGGTAGATTACAACTTTCATCTTTAAATCTGTCCATTTTAATTATAAATAAAATGAACATTAATTAACAAAACCTTAATTTTTTTTTCTTAAAAACACATTTTCTCATGTCAAAAGAAAATAGCTAGCTTTAAATGTTTTTTCATTTACCGCCGGCTTAATAGGTTTTTGAATATAAATTAAAATATTTAAAAGTTGAAACAAATTGTTGCAAACTTACTTATTGGTATTACTATTGAATCCGTTTTGTCAACTTTTTTATTCCTCATTATCAACTTTTATTAGCATTTACTTATTGATTACTTCTATTAATCAAATCTACTAGATGTTGGTTAGTCATTACTTCAAAAATATTGATACCAGAATTGTTTTCTTATTGTCCTGATATATTAATACTTAACAATACTTTTACTTAATAACTTCATACGTATACTGACGTTGGTACAAATCTTTGACCTGACATAGAAAAAATTTTATTTAAAAATTTTTCTATTCCTTTTGTACTAAATCTCTACATTTTGAAAAAAACTTAATTTTCAAAGTTTCATTAAAAATTAAACTGAAATTTAATAAAAAAAATTCATTTTCCTAGTTTTCATTTTAAATATTTTTCTTTAAAAAATATACAAATTTCATTTTGACCTAAACTTAAAAATTAATTTTTTGATACACTTAAACTAAACAATACCCACGTTTAAGAAAATTGTAATGCATTTGCGCTTTTTATTTTAAACAAACAAAAAACTCAACAGATAGCGAATGTAGATAGAAATTGTAGTGTTTAAACTTAATTTACTAAGCTTTACTTTTGAATGGGATAATATTAACAACTTTTTAATTTTCTCTTTATTTTAAGCGGTTAATTTAAATTTATAAAAACTTGATTAATAATTCACTTAAAATAAAACCAAGGCTTTTTAAAAGTACCCTTTTTATGGTTTACAATTGAATTAATTGCTTTAAGTTTGATTAAGTTTAAAATTGTTTTTACCTTATATGATTCCAAAAGCTTCTTATAAAGATTAAAGTATTTTGTGAAATTAAACCTAATTTTATAATTTAAAACTTATTAAATTGATCTAAAAAAAAAAAATGATATTTGATTTAAAAATTTTGTAAAGGATTGATTATGACTTTAAAAATTAAAAATCAATACTAACCTTATTACCGAATTAATAGAACAAAAAAATACAAAGTAAAATTAACTTAATTTCTATGATAGGAACTTTTAGATGTAGTTTTGAGAATCTTTAAAAATAGTTTTTCACCATATTTTTTCCTCAAAAATTCAAATTAAATTTGTTTTTTAAAAAATTTTCGTAAAAATTTAGTAGAAATTCAAGTAATGAAACTTTTTTTGTCAAAACAATTATTTTGGTTTCAAAACTGAAAATCATTGTACTGTTTATTTAAAATTTTTTGATTGTAGAGTCTTATACTTTTTTCAGTTATTCAATAGTGCTAATTAGTGTTCATGAAACTCAATTTTTTTAGACAGGTTTTTTAAATTTAGGAAAACTTTATCATAATTTATAGTTGAAATTCATCAATTGATTATACCTATTTTTTAAAATTTTAACTTTTGCGACTTTATCAACTTTTTTATCGATTAGACTTTCAAAAACAAAGACTATTCCAAAGTAAAATTATTTTTATTTTATCATTTTTCTGATTATTTTTTCAATATTCAGATGAGATTTTAATTAATTGAATAATAGTTCATTTTTATAATCTAAGTACATTAAAAATAATTTTCAATTGAAATTGCTTAAAATAACTAATTTCAATTTTCATAAAACTTAATCTATCATGTACAGTTTAGAATAAACTTATGTTAACATTATAAATGTATATTTTTAAGTTTTATAAAACACTTTTTTAATTTCAAATTATTCTTAAACTGATATTTCTTTTTTGATTTGAAAAACAAGTTGACTTTTTGAAATCTGAAACTATGATAACCTTAGATTATTTTCTTTTATTGTTTGTTTTTATAATATCAAAGTCCAAAATAAATTGTCAATTTCTGAAGCCGAGTTCATTATAAGCCGTCATTCAACGGTATATAGTTTACATGGTCTTATAATTTTAATTTTCTAAATGAATATTTTATCTTGCTTGAATTATAATTTTGAAATTTTGTTTTTAAGGAAACTTTGAATGTTTGATTTTTAGTAGAAATTTAATTAAATTTATAACTCTTTAAGAAATTGTTTATGCTTAGAAATTTGATAATTGTTCTAATAACATGCTTGAGTGTTTTTTTGTATTAAAATTAAAAAGAGTTAAAAATGATAAAAATAGGTAAATCTTGATATTAGAAAATATTTCCTTAAAATTTTTTTTTTAAAAAAAACTTAAAAAATGTAATTTGATAAGCTTAACTAATTAGATTTGTACTTCAATAGTATAATTGATAAAAAAATTTACTTTTATCTGGAAAAATTTTATTTAGAATCAAGAAATAGGTTTTTCATTGTAAAAATAATTATCCTGTAAATATATTTGTAAGTTGAAAATTTTTAAATTCAATTTATGTTAAGTGCTAAATAGTTTTTTCAAAACTCAAGTACAACAAGTTTTCATGTTTCATTTATTATGTTAAATTAATTTAAACCAAAAATTATTTGTGAAACCCAACTTTCATTTCTGGGAAATTTTTTTTAAAGTCAGTTAAACAAAATTTTTTTTTTTTCATTTTAATTTTGATCATCTTAATAGCAAGTTTCATTTTTTTTGTTTGATTTTGTTATTTTTTAAGGTATTTACTTTTTTTTATATTTTTTTAACTAAATTTTCATTTAACTATTTAAGTTTTATAAAATCAATATTAGCTTTTAAATATATATAATTTGTTAATAAAAAATTGATGACTTTTACGGCTAAGTATGCAGCTTATTTAGTTTTTTTAGTTGTTTAAGCGTTATCTAATTTATTTTTTATAAAAAGAGTTTTTTAGTTTTAAGTTTTCAAATTTTAATTGTGTAAAATACTTTCATTTTTTGTAAGTTTTTCTAATTTATAAATTAGTTTTTAATTAATTTTTTTCAATTTTGTTCTAATTTTTAAACTTGTTGACACTCTAGTTCAATTCAATTTTTATAAATTAAAATTTTTAATTTATTCATCACAAGTTTTCGTTGATTTATTGAGTTTTAATTTTTTTTTTAACAAGGTTTAAGAATGGCTTTACCTGAAACAGTTGATGAATTTATTAAAGAAATCGATGATTTTTTTGATAGAGACGATCGTGACTTCAAAAATTTTTTCGATAAAGTATCAGAAGCTTTAAAAAAATATGATCCTGAATCAAAAAATGTAGGTTTACTTTGGAGAGCTAGTAAAGTTGCTTATAAAGCTGCTGTTGTTGCTGAAAGTGCTAATGATACTAAATCACGTAAAAATTTCTTACTTGAAAGTGAATCTTTAGCTGACAAAGCTTTAGCTATTGACGAAAATTGTGGAGATGCTCATGAATGGAAAGCTTATTCTTGTGGTAAAATTTCATCTCTTTTATCTGCAAAAGAAAAGTAAATAATTTTTTTGTTTAAAATGTTTTTAAAATTAAAATTTTTTTTTTTTACAGAATTATGAAAGGAAAGTTGATGCAAAATCATTTAGAACAAGCATGTAAACTTAAACCTGATGCATGTGAAGTACATTTTGCTTATGGTAGATGGGCAATGGAAGTAGCTGCTTTAAGTTGGATTGAACGTAAAATTGCATCTACTTTGTTTGATAAAGTTCCAGAAGCTTCTTATGAAGATGCTATTAAGCATTTTGAAGATGCTGGTAAAATCAAACCTGACTGGAAATCAAATTATTATTACACTGGTAAATGTTTGATTGCTCTTAAAAATTATAAAGATGCTATTGCTTCATTTGACAAAGCTGTTAGTGCACCAATTAAAGATGAAGAAGATAGAATTGTAGAAAAAGATTTATTAACTTTACAAAAAAAATATGCTTCTTATCGTTAAATCGAATCTTATTAATTTAATAAAAATTAATTTTAGTTTATTTTATTAAGTATAATCTAGTAAAATATCTCTAATTAAATAAACACAACTAAAATAAAAGTTTTTTTTTTCCAAAATCTGCTTAGACCCAAACGATGTTAAGATCAAATTATTTTTTCATTGTTACAAATTAATTTTTATGAATATTGTTTCAAAATGAACAATTTAAATTCATTAGGATAAAACTTAAGAACTTGTTGCATTTTATTTTAAAAATTGGTAAATGAGCTCTTTTAGTTAAAATGAAAATCTTGATTGGTTTAGTTGAGTAAAAAATTATTTTTTTAACTAATTTCAGTTATGAATTTGAAAAATCTATTACAATTTCCTATGCGACATAATTTTCATTTTGGTTTTTACTCTATTACATTCTTTTATAATTTTAACTTTTGAGTTAACTTTTTTAAAATTTTAGTTTAAACTTATTTTTATACAAAATTTTTCTATTGAATCATTTTTTTTTAAAAACTATTCAACTATAGATAAAAATTAAATTTTCAGAAGAAATTTTTTTAATAAATTTGAATGAATGACTCAGTAGACAGAATAAATTGATAAAAAAATTTTAATTAAAAGTAATATTAGTCATGATTAAATGCGTTCCTCGTACTGCTACTAAAAAAAAATTTTTAATTTTAATGTGTGTACTCAATTTATTTCAATTATTTTCAATTCTATTTTACATTAATTTTTATTATTTCAAATAAAAAAAATAATTTATTAATTTGTTTTCTAAATTTGATTAAACTTTAATTTTGTTTCACAAACAAAAGAAAATATTTCAGAAAGTTTTTTAATTACATTCTAATGATGATATTTATACTACAAATGATTATTGACTTTCAGAATGCGTAAAAAATTAAAGTTCATCAAAATTTTTTTTTAATTTTAATTACTCTAATTCATATCTTTGAGTTTAAACATTTACATTTCATTGTATAGTTAAATTATAAGATTTTAAATCTGAAAGAAATTGTTGTAAGCTCACTAAATTACTTATTGGTGTTTTTAACATTGAATTCAATTGTTTTGATAAATTTTTTATTTTTTTGTTTTCTATTGGTATATCATCATTATCATTTATTTTTAAATCTGTTCTATCAGTTAAATCTATTTCACATTGATCAGCCATTTTTTTAAACCAGTTTTCATTTGTACGTTTTTTATTTTGTCGATGTTCAACCATATTTAATGTTTGAGCTAATTTAACTCTTGCTTTAGCAACTTCGTAAATTTTTTTATCAATAGGAAATTTTTGAGTGTTAATACTGTCACCAAGAGCTGTTACTACTCTTTTATATAATTTACTTTCTTTAGGATCATACAACATAATTGAAATTCCATTTTTAAATCCTCTTGCTGTTCTACCACTTCTATGTACATAACTTTCTGTTGTATGTGGTACTTGATAATGTATAACTCTTTCTATATTTTCTACATCTAAACCTCTAGCAGCAATATCACTTGCAATTAAAACAACATTTTGATTATTAGAAAATTTTTCAAGATTTTTTAAACGAGTTTTTTGATCAAGCTCTGAATGTAAAGCTACATTATTAATTCTTAAATGTTTTAAAACAGAAACTAATCTTCTTACACAATCTTTTGAATTACAAAAAATTAAAGTTTTACCATAAGAAGTACTTAAAATATAATATAAATAAATATCTTTTTCAGTTTCAAGACAAGTTATTGTGTATTCTTCTAACTGTGTTGGTCTACCAATACCTTTTTGTGTTAAATCAATTACTTCACAATTTTCTTTTATCCCAACTAATTGTTTCATATACTTTATTTTTTTTCTTAATGTTATTTTTTTTGTAGCTTTATTTTTATCAGCTTTCCATCTATCAGGTGTTTTGATGACATAAGTTAAAGTTGCAGAATAAACAAATATTTGTCTTTTTTCTTTTTCCTTAAAACTATTTATTATTTTTATTATCTTTTTCATTTCTTCAAAATGATTTTTTTCAATCATTTTGTCAAATTCATCAATAACTAAAAATTTAATAGCTTTTATTGTTTTTTCATTAAAATGTTCATCATCTTCTTCTTCAATTATTTCCCACAATCTACCGGGTGTTCCTATTATTATGTCAGGTTTTCTTTTTAAAAGTCTTAATTGTTTAGCTATTTCTAAACCACCAATGATTGGTAAAGAAGTTACATTTGTATATTTTGTAATCAAATCAATATTTTTCTTTATTTGAATTACCAATTCTCTAGTTGGTGCTATAATTAAAGCCCTTAATTTTTCGTCTTGCTTAATTTTTTTTATTTTATCAATAAAACGTACAATTGGTATTACATAAGCAAAGGTTTTACCAGATCCTGTAGGTGCAGCACCTAAGATATCTTTTTTGAAATTAATTGCTTGAGGTAAAACTCTTGATTGAATTTCCGTAGGTTTATCATAACCTAAATCATTTATTAATGCTTTTTCAATTGGTTCATAATTTATTAATTCTTTCCAAACACTCATTTTAAAATTTTTTATTTACAAACAATTCCTAATTTAATCTAATTTATAACAATAACTTTCTTAATACATACAAATCAAAACAAAACCCACGTTTAAAATAAAACTTAATGCGCTTGCGCTTTTTATTTTTTCAAAACTTGAAAAATAAAAAACTCAGTAGATAGCGTAATGCAAATTTAAATTTTTTTTTTTTAATCTTGCACTTCGAACTGGCACTTAGAAGATTATAAGAAAATCCTAAAAAATCTTTTAAGTTTATTGATAAATACAAAATCACGTATTTTAAATCAGTCATCAAGTTTTTCTTTCTTTTCAAGAAATCAAACTCTTGATTTTGAAAATTGAGATAATTAAAAATAAAAACTAATTGACAATGGATAAACTATTTTATGTTAATTAAAATGAAGAAGAAAACATTATTCTCATGAATATGCTTAAATTGATTTATAACAGAAAAATTTAAAAATGTTAAAAATTTAAAGAAGAAAAACTTAATTAAAAAAATTTTTCAGGTATTATCTGATCTTTTTTGTTGACCCTTTTGTTTGTTTTAAATAAATTTAAAGCATCATTTTTTAAAAATTTTCCTTTTTTGATTAAAGAACACATTTTGAAAAAAAAAAGATTATCTTATGAAGTCTCAAGGTTTAGATTCTTTGTTTAGTTATCTTAGATTAAATAAAAAATTTTAAGAAAAAAAAATTTTTAGTATTTAGAAGTTGTATATAAACAATTAAAAGTTAAAGAGTTGAAATTTTTGTAAAAATTCAAATAAGAAAACTATTTCAACCTGTTGCAAACCCAAAATTAATTTTTTTTTTCACAACCATAATTTTAATTAGAAAATTTTCTAAGAAAATCTTAAGAAACACTTCTTTTTTTAGTTTTATTAATAATTTCTAATTCAATTAAATTTGTCTTTTAATTTATAATTTAAGTTTACTAATTCTGAAAATGTTTTTCTATTTTTTAATTTACTTTTCTATTTTTTGAAATGACTTTTCTATTTTGTAAAATTAGTTTTCTATTTTATGAATCTCTTTTATTATAAGTAGTTTTAATTAAACTGATTGTTTTTCAATGAAAAATATTAAAATAAATATAATCAAATAACTTTGTAGTTTTCATAAATTAAGTCATTAGGTTTTTAAAAATTTTGTAAATTAATTGATAATCATACTTGTTAGACATTGAAAAAACAAGTTTAAGTGGCTATAGCTTTGATGATAAATTTCTTTCTTTTTATTTTTTTCAACAAACGTTATGTAAACTAAAAAAATATTTTTAAATTTTATCTAGTTGATTTAAGTAACTTCAAAATAAGATTCGAATTAAATTTTGTTTAGCTTAAAAAGTTTTAAATAGAACCGCTCTTTTGCTATATATATTTTTATAAAACAAAAGTAAAGCAAATCAACAATAAATTTTATTTTACAACATAAAAAATGAGTCAACTTGATGTAAGTACTCATAATTTTGTCTTAATTTGTTTTTAAATAATTTTTTTTGAAAGGATTTTGAAACTATTGCTAAAGATGTTTTACATTTTTTACATAATCAACCTAATCATTCAGATGCATTAGAACTTTATTCATTATACAAACAAGCAAAATTTGGTGATGTCAATATTTCAAGGCCTAGTCTTTTTGATTTTAAAGGTTCGATTTAATTTAGAAATATAATTTTTTATAATTCATTTTATAGTTTGAGCAAAAAAAGTTTTTTAATTTTGTTTATGTTTTATTAGGTAAAGCAAAATGGGACGCATGGAATTCAAAAAAAGGTTTAGATAAAGAAGAAGCTAAAAGAAAATATATTAGTTTAGCTAAAACATTATTTGATAATACATCAGCTCAAACTGTTAAAAATATTTTACCACAAGTACCTTTAAATGTTATAATTCGAGATTTAGCAATTACAAATAATGTAGATCAAACAATAGCTAGATTATTAGATGGTACTGTTTATTATCAACCTGAGACAGAAATTATTGAAGAATTTAGTATAAAACATGATACAATTAAAGAGAAATCTAATAATGTAGAAAAAGATTCATCAAATAAAAATATAATAAAAGACGAAACAAAATTAAATACACAAGAAAAGTTAAATGATGCTCAAAACCCTATGTCATTTAATACAAAAGCACAAGTTTTTGAAAAAGATCCACATTTAAGAATGAAATCTTATCATGAAAGAAAACAAAAATTATTAGAAGTTGCTAGAGCTCATTACATACAAAAATATGGTTTAGACAAATAAAAGTTTTTTTCTTTTTTTTTAATGATACTTTAAAGAACTTTTTAATACTTGAATATTATTGTAACAGTTTTCAAAACCAGATGGTAGGGCTTTCATTGTTATATATACATTTTTTTTCGAATGTTCTAAAAAAAAAAAAAACATTCTAAAATCAGTAGTGCAAAAGCTGCAGTAGCTTGATGTTTATTTTTCTTTTTTTCTAAACTTTAAAATACAATTTTTTTTATTAAAATTTAAATTTAGTTTTTTAAACTTAACTTTATTTATATTAAGTTTTAACAGTTTTCTTTTTGTGTTCATAAGTGTAAGTTAAAATATTGGCATTAAAAAAATGATTTCAAATTAATTAAATGGGTGAATAACCATTTAAAAATATGTCTTTTTTAAATTATGACATTTCTTTGTTGATATTTTAGATTTTATATAATGTTTTTGTGAAAACTTATCAAAAGATTTACTATTTAATTTTTTGAAAATTTAATTTAATTTTGGTCATTTTTTGTACATAAATTTTTGATGAAACATTTTTTTTAAAGATCCTCCGCAGATTTTTAATTTTACCAAATTTGACCAAAAATTTAAGTATAGTTAATGACTTTTTTTTTAAGTGAGTGGTTATGGACAAAATTTAATTAAACTCATTTGATAAATTTTGATATAACATTTTTTAACTTATTTGATAAAATTTTTTATAAAAAATTTTCAGTTTTTATGACAAGTGTTTTATTAATCAATTTAATGACGAGTTTATTTATAAATTTAAATCACAATGAATGAAATAATTACAGAAAATCAAGTTGATGAACATTTAAATAATTTAAAATCTAAAGAAGATTATTTAATACCATTGAAAGAAGATTTAGCTGATTGGATAGTAAGAATTTTTGGTAAGTTGCGGTCTATTTAAAAAAACATATTTTTTGTTTATTAGATTAAAGTTTTCCTTAAAAAATTGCTTAACGTCTATCAATTTTCGTTTATTAGCAATTTCAAGCTTAAAATATTTTTTATTTTTTTGTTTAAGATGGTGAAAGTTAAACAAAAATTTTCTCATAAATTTTTTGATTAATTTGAAAAACAATTTTTTAGTTAGTTGAATTTCACAAAATAAACATTTTTAATCTTTTTCAATTTAAAGACAAAAGTTTTATTTATGAAAACTTTTCCCATGTTTTTGAAAAATTTTATGTTTTTTTTTATTAATTTTTTATGTTTCTAAATCGATCGAAGTTAAAAAACTAATTAAAAAGTTCTTTAAATTTTTTCTTTAAATTATTTAAAAGAGTGAGACTTGAATATTTAAAAAACTTTATCAACTCTTGTTGATCATTTTAATAAGTTCATTAAAAAACTTCTCTTTAATCAATCTCAACATATGAATTTTAATAAATTAAAATGTTCTATAGTTGAAATTCTCAATAATGAGGTTTAAAAGTCCAGCGGAAATTAATGATCAAATTACAATAAAATAAAACTTTGAAAAAAAATTTTCTTTCAAATTCAATTTATTTGAACAGTTAATTAATTCGTTTTTTTTTAATTGTTTTTTATTAACAGTTTATATGAAAACTTGTTTTAAAAACATTTAGTTTTTTACCTTTTTAGTGTTTTTACCTGTTTGTATTTTATGTGCTTTTTAATGTTTTTTTTTTTTTTGAATAACTGTCATCTTTTCTTAAAAAAACTTCATGTTCTTTTTAACAAACTAATTTTTAAAATGAGTAAAATCTTTTCTCTTTATAAAGTTTTGAATGAACTAGGTGTAAACTGACCACAATCGAATTATAAAATTTTTATTTAGTTTAATTTGTAATGAAATTAAGATTCTTAATTTTGTTTAAGTAAAAATGGTTTTGATCTTGATTTTTTGAAAAGACATTTTTTCTAAAAGAAAAAAATTTCTTTTTACTATTAATATTTCTATGCTTATTTCGTGATGTTGCAATAGTAATTCAGAAACTTTTATTCAAAAATTTTTTATTAGCTACCTTTTTTTTGAAGAAAATTTAAACTAATTTAGATTTTTAATTTTAACAGTTTTATAGTAATTTTAGTGCTTTTTCATTATTAAACAAATATACAAAAGTAAAACGCTATTTACCTTAATATTCAACACCACTTAGAATTGATAAAAATATATTTATGTTAATGCGTTTAACAATTTTAAATAAATTTATTATTTTAATGACAATTTTTAGACTTTAACGAATTAGACTTATTTAGACTATTTGATTTATTTTAAGCATTGTTAACTTGTTAAACTATCAAAAATTCGCACCTAATTTATTTGTCTTAAATTTTTTTTCTTCTTAAAATGGTTTAGCTCAATTATTTTAAACACGCTATTTTTGATTTTAATAAATCAATTAATAATAAATCTAATTTTTATAGTTTTGACTTATTTTAATAAGTTTTTTTCATTTTTATTTCGACTTTTTTTATTATTTTTTAACATTTTTTATTTATTCAAACCTTAATTTTAATTAGTTTTTCTTTGAAACTTTTTAATTTTTCTACCTTCTTCACTTAGCTTCTTGTATTTTATAATAATTTTCATACCTCATTTATTAGACAATTTTATTTAATTTTTTTTTTCTAATATACATTTTATCATCTATTAAACTTTTTTTCTCTTTTAATAGATATTTTTTCATCTTTTTAATTTTTTTTCTCTTTTATTAGACATTTTTTATTCTAAATTTTCTTGAAAAGTCTTTTTAAAATTTTTAATATTTTTGGAAACAAATTTTCATTCTCTAAGTCTTATTTAAGGTTTTCTTAAAGTTTTGTTTAAAAATTATCCTTAAACTTTTTAACAAATTTTGTTTTTAAGATATTTTTTTCTTTTCAAACTTTTTGTATGTTTAATCTTTCTTATCAAATCCATATTCATCAATCAAGAGATAATTTGATTTATTTGTTTTTTTGTAAGATTTTTTTAAGAAAAAGTTTTTTTAATTTTTAAGCAAATTATTTCATTTTTTTTTCAAAAATACAAAACTTTCTCTAAAAGTATAGGTTTAAGAAACAATCTTAATTTCTATTGAATTTAATAAAAAAAAAAATTCTTTAAGAAAAGAATTAAAAGTTCAAAAAAGAAAAAATTTGATATAGTAATACAAAAAAAAAATTTTTTGATTTTTCATCTTTTTAAATTTTCTTCACTAGTCAATTTCGTGATATTTTTAAATCATTTAAAACTTTTTAAGATTTTTATCAATCAAACTTTTATAAACTTTTCGATCTTTTTGAAAATATTTTTGAAATTGTTATGAAAATTTTTTTTGAAAACTTAATTCAACATTTTATCATCGTTTTCAACAAGTAGCTCTTTTTCATTCACAATTTAAAGTACCCAAAATAAAAAATTATTGACCTATTTTTTGAAAATTTTTTTTACAAGGAAATACATCAAATCTATGAAATAAGTATACTTTAATTATTGCTTAATTGAAACTAATTTTATAATAAATTTATGTTCATCATATTTCACATCAGTTTATTTGAAGATAAATTAATCTTAAATTTCAGTGTTTTCTCTTCTAAAATTTCTATTGTTTTTAAGTAAAAAATTTTTTGTTGAAGAATTAAGTGTTGTTAAAAATAATAATAAAAAAACTTATTGAAATACTTTTGTTCTTGAAGCTCTAATTTTATGCTTCTATTATTTTTTATTTTTTTTAATCGAACAATCAAATTTTTTAGATTATAAAAACTTACTGATTTTCATTTAATTCTTGAATCAAATTGTTCAAAAAATAAAAATTGTTTTTCAGATCAAAGTGTTTGAGTTAATAATTGATTAAAATAACTTTTTACTTAGGAAATTTGAAAAAAAATTTTAGTTAAACTTTTTTATTAATTTTACATTAAATTTTTTTATTTGCATTCAATTTTTTTCTTAAATTAAATTTGTTTTTAGTTTAATTTTATTTGTACTTAAAGCTCTTTTTAACTTAATTTATCATTCATTTTACTTATTCATTAAAATCATTTAAATTTTTTCAAACAGATGACTTAGACGACCTTAATGCTGACAATTTTATAAATAAATTAGATAATGGTGTTATTATTTGTAAACTTGCTAAACATATTGAAGAATCATGTCAACCACAATTTGCTCAATTAACTGCTGCTGGTCAATCAATAAATTTACATTTTACTGAATTGTTGAAAATAAGACAAAATATTTCTAATCAACTAAATAAATCAAATGTAAGTACTATCTAAAATTTTTTTTAGCTAGTTTTGTACTTGTAAATAATTTTTTATTTAAAGTTCTATACTTCAAACTTCTTTGATAAAAATTTTTTTTTTTTACACCTTTTGATAAAATATTTTATACATTTTGATTGAATTTTTTAGAGTACTTAAAGTTTTATTATCTACTTCAAAAGTAGAATAATACATTTTGATGTGTTTCACTTTAAATTTTAACTAAGTTATTTAATAAACTATTTTCTTATATATTTTGATGAAACTTATGTTTAATATAAGTTTTTAAATTACTTTTAATATTTGATTCACAGAATATTTTTTTACTTACTCTGAGTATTCAAATTTTAAATAACTTTTTAATTATAATTTACTTTTCATTAATTTTTATCAAAATTTTTTGAATAACTTTACTCAATTAATTTTTCTCAATTTTAGTTTTCTTGATTTAGTTTTCTTGATTTAAATTTCTTAATTTAGTTTTTTGATTTAGTTTTTTGATTAAATTTTTTGATTAACTTTTTTTTTGATTAAGTTATTCAATAGTTTGAATAATGTTTTCAAATTATCAATAAAGTTTTTTACTTTTTCAATAAATTTATTTACTTTATTTTTTTCTAATAAAATTTTGATGGAATTTTATTTTTCAAATTTTTTGATAAAATTGGGATTAGTTTTGATTAAATTTTTTGGGTTTGAAATTTTTAATAAACTTTCATTTGAAAATTTTTTTTTATAAAAAATTTTATTTTTGTTTTTGGGTTGATTAATATGATAATTACTCTTTAAAAGGAAAAAAGATTTATTAAGTTTTAAACTTTATAATCTTTTGTTGTTAATTAAAAATTCAGTATTTAATTAAATTGATAGTAATGTCATTTTTATTAAAAAATTTTAATTAGTAAACTAACGTTAAAAAGAATTGATAACTTTGTATCAAGAATTTTTTTAAACTTATTTTTCTTTAAAAATATTTTCAACTTTGTTAATTCAGTTTTTACAAATAGCCTTTAATCAATTGATCAAATTAATTTAAATAACTTTATTCAAAATTTACTTGACCATTTCATAAAAAAATATTTTATTCAATTCTATAGTTTATAAACTTAACTTATAAAAAATTCTTTCTTATAATTGTTTGTCAATAATTTTTATAAATTGGCTTAAAATTTTCAACCATAAATTTGTTAGCTTTATAAAGTTTACCATAAATAAATATGTTAAGTTGAATATAAATAAATTTTTAAGTTTACTTTAAATTAGATTTAAGTTTATTACAATAAAAAAGTTAACAAACAATTTTCACAATTCAATTTTTTGTTTTTTTACAATAAAATTTGAAATGCTAATTTTCACAAAACTTAATTTTTACAATAAAGTTTAACCATAAATAAACTTTGTTATAATCAATAAGTAGGCGAATCTTTATAATAAAAAAATTATGGTTTTTACAATTCGTTTCAAATTTATTAAAATTTTCAACGCATTAAATCAAAACTTTCTTTAAAAAGAAAAAACTTTTTTGTAAAAGATTTGAACTGATAAAATCTTTAAAACAAACACTTGGCATAAAGTTATTTTCTTTTTAATATTCAAATTTAAAAACCTAAAATTAACAATTGTAACAAATGTCAAAAATGCAAAAAAAAAAACAACAAAAATGATCATAAATGTTATTTGAGCTTAACAAGCGTGTCTTAACAAACTAAAATAATGATGGATTTAAAGAAAAAAAAAATTTAGTGGCAAATGAATTGTTAAAAACTTTTTTTTTTAAATTTAGCAACAAATTTTAATATTTTTATTAATTTAAAACTTAAATTGTTCTGATATTTGTGTTTCAATTTACCTAAAATAAACACAAATTTAAAAAAAAATTAAATTTAAACTTGTACAACTTAAAATTTTTTTTTTATAGCTTTTTGATACTTTTTTAGTTTAAAATCTTTTTTTTTGTTGATAACTTCTTATTTTAAAGCTGTTGACTATTTTATAAATCTTTTGATAAAACTTTATCAAATACAAGTTTATTTGTGCCAAGTAAATAATTTTTCTCGTTAACAATTTGTTTTAATTAGAAAATTTTTTATTTAAAAATTTTAATCAAGTTTTCAATAGTGTTGAATTCTCATAAAGCTTTTAATTAAATATTCTTTTTAAATTAAAGAAACCTGATCAAGTTATATGGTACTCATTTTTAAGTTAAATCAAATTAAAAAACTTAAAGGCTAAAATTATTAATTAATATACTATCAAGTAACTTTATTGAAAGCTTAAAGAAAATTATTAACAAAAAAAAGTTTTTACATTCTAATTTCTTTTTTTATAAAAGTCAAATATAAAATTATCACGTAAACTTTTGTCATAAATCACAACTCATAAAATGTTGAATAAATTGAAGCAAGTAATTAGAAAAAATTTTTTTTTTATGAACAATCCTTTCGATCCTTAATTTTATCTCTTAAAAAATAATTAAAGCAACATTTTTTACAAACTTTTTAAATTTTTTTTACAGTAAATTAGGTTTGAATAGTTTAATTTTTTTTTTTAGTTGAAGATTTATATTATTTTTGATGTTTTATATAATTAAAAACTTTATAAACCTTAAATTAAATGCTTTAAAATTATATTTTGATTTTATACTTAAAATGTATTTAAATTTAAAAAAATTTTCTCTTCTAATAATTAATTACTTCAAGTTAATTTTGATTAAATTCATTTAGATGTACTATTTAAAATATGAAATTGCCTTTTTTTGCAAAACAAAGAAAAACATTTTTTAATTCAACAAACTTTTTTTGTCTAATTTGTTAAAAATTTTTTCTGTATTAAGTAATCATTTTCAAACAAAAGCATTTCAATTGACTTTAAATTTGTTAGTTTTAAAACTTTTATTCACTTGATTAGTTATTCAACAGTTTTTATTTTTTCTAAAATTGTAAAACCCTTTTATGTTTTCTTATTTACAATTTGACACAACTAATTATTTAAAAAGACTTAATTTTTCTCTATTATTTGGAATACTAAATATTTTTTGATTTTACTTTGTTTTTGATTTTATTTAGTTTTTGATTTAGCTCAACTTATGATTTTTTTTTAGCTTTTGATTTAACTTAGCTTTTGATTTGACTTAGCTTTTGATTTGACTTAGCTTTTGATACTATTTAATTTTTGATATTATTCATTTTTCAATTTTACTTAATTTTCGATTTTACTAAGCTTTTGATTTCACTTTGCTTATGATACTACTCAAATTCTTAATACTACTTAGTTTTGAATACTACTTAGTTTTGATTACTACTTAGTTTTAAATACTATTTAGTTTTTGAATATTACTTAGCTTTTGAATACTAATTATCGATGAGAGCATAATTTAACAATAATTTTTTATGTGGTTTTATATGAATATTTAAAAAAAAAATTGTTGTTTAGTTATTCAAATTTCTTTTGTTTTAGTCATTTTTTTTGTATGAAATATTGTTTAACAAAATTTTTTTTATGTTAATTGCTTTAACATTAAAATTTTGTTAATTTAAAAGTGTTTTTGTACTACTACTTTGATACAACAAGTGTTTGTATATTTTTATTTTGATACTTTGAAAGTATGTACTATTTTGATACTTCAAAAGTATGTACAATACTAATTCAATACAACATAAGTTTACTATTTTGATACAATAAATGTTTTATTATTAGTATTTTGATACAACTAATATCTACTATTTTGATATAACAAGTTATTATTTTTATAAAATTTTGTTTGTAGTACTTTAGTATAACTATTATTTCAACTTTAATATGAATAATATTTTAATATAAATAATCTTTAAACATAAAATTTTATAACGTTAAAAAGTTTTAAATTTTTTCTTAATAAAACTAATTTTTGAGCACAACGATAAAATATTTTTCAATATAAATATTCTTAATACAACTAATTTTTCAATATATTTTCTTAATAAAACTTAAATTTTATGATCTTATAACAGTTAATTTTTTAATATATTTTATATGACTAATTTTTCAATAAAAATAGTTTCTTAATACAGCTAATTTCTTTTATATAAGTATTTAAGAAAAAATTTTTTCTTACCCATTGGTCATTAATTGATTTTTTTAAAAAAAAATAAAAAAGCTTTATTCATAAAAAACTAATTAAATTAAAAAGTTTAATTTAAAATTATTTTGTAATCTGACAATTGTCTCATAAAAATCATAAAAACTTTGAATTTCCGCATAAAAATTACTTTGAAATAAAACGATTTAAATTTTAAAAAAAATTTAAGTTTATTACATAGTTTTTCTATCATAAATAAAAAGTCGATTAAAGAAAAGCGATCAAAACAATTTTCATTGATTCATAAATTGAGAATTTTAAGAAAAAAAAAAATTAAAAATAGCTTAATGAAATTTTAAACTTTTTTGTTCTTTTTAAGTTTTTTTATGTTAAAAGAAAGTAAAAAAAAGGTTAATTCAAAGAGAGTGGAAATTTTTTTAAATAAACAAAGAGTTTGATGTAGGCTAAATGACTTTTCAAACGATTGATGTATTTTTTGAAAAAAAAATTTCACTTATGGCTAATCATCTAGAATTACAATGACTATTACTAATTTTTTATAAATGGACTTAAAACAAGTCTTATTAAAGCTTAAAATTTAATTACTGCGTTTGATACTATTTTGTAAAATAAATTAATTTTAATTATATAAAAAAAAAGTTTTCGTCTTCCAAAAATATATTTTTATCATTTTAATGAGTTATTTAGTTCCCAACAATAGAGCTAATTGAATTTTTTTTTCATTCTTAATATTTTTTTCGTTCAAAATTTTCAATAATTTTTTTTTAATTTAACTCAAAATAAAATAAAAAAATTCAATATAAAGAAGAATTTAGTTCAAAAACAAGTAATTCACAATTTAAATTTTTAATGTTTTATTCAAAGGTGGAAGCACTTGTTGAATAAGAAAAAAAAAAAAAAACTTTTTTCGAACTTTTAAGATAATTAAGCATAAGACTAACATTTATAAATTTGTTTATCTTTTGTTCATTCATTTTACCCTAAATCTTTAATTAAGTTAATGGTTTTCAAAAAAGATAATTTTTTTTCAAACTTCTTTATTTAAATATCGTCTATTAGTTTAACTAAAATTTTTACTTAAACTTTAATTTTCACCATTTATTTTTGGATGGTTTTTTAAATTTACTTTTTTACTAATTTTTAAAAATTTTTTTTTTTTTCTTAATTTTTCTTAGAAGCTTTTTTGAATAAATTTCTTAGAAACCTTTTCAACTATTTTTTTAAGTAGCTCTTTTTGTCTAATTTTTATTAGTACCTTTTTTGTCTAATTTTTTTTTTGTACCTTTTTTGTCTTTTTTTTTACTCTTTTTTTTTAAATTTCTTTTTTGATAGTTCTTTTTTTGATAATTCTTTTTTGATAATTCTTTTTTATAGTTTTAAACTTTAAAAAAACTTTCTTTTGATAAAAACTTTTTAGATAATTAAAGGTACTTTAACATAATTTTTTTTGAAAAACTTAAATAAGACTTTTTTAAGATAATCTAATAAAACTTTTAAAAAATTGTTTAATTTTTCTAAGATATTTAAATTGAGCTTTAAAAGATACTTAAATTAATTTAAGATAATTTTTAGAAACTTTTTTTGAAGATAATTTTTGAAAAATTTATTTTTACACAAAAAAATCTAAAGAAAAACATTTTAATTGTACAAAAATTTTAATTCTCTTTATTTTAAATAAAAACTTTTTGTAGAAATCAAATCAGCTCAAAAATTAAAATTGCGTATTTTAAGTAGAAAAAAAATTTAAATAAACTTTTTAAACTTAAAATTATCTAGCTGTGAATTTTTTCTTCTTTTTTATTTCTCAATAATGCTTTATAAATGATAAAAAATATATTTAACTCTAATTTTAAATTAATTAAAAAATTCACGTGTGACGAAGTTTTGTTTTTTTTTTTTTTGTATTAAAGATAAACATAATTTTGTTACATCAACCTATAAAATTAAAACGCCATCTTCGAATTTTTTCCAAAATAACTTTTTTATTTTATTTTTTAAAATTTTTTTTCTTTAAAATTATGAGAAAATTTATTTGTTTTATTTCAGTTTCTTTTATTATTTTTTTCTTTTTTTTGTGATTTCCAATTGATCAATTATATAATTAATATATTTTTCTTTGTAAACCATTTTTTTATCAAAACTACCTAACTCAATTACATACCTCAAAAACATTTTTTTTTACAGAATTTTTTCGATTTTTTTTTCAATACCTAAATTTAGGTTAGCTTATAATAATTCTTATACCTTATCAGATTTTGCGTGATCAAAAAATTTTGTTAAAAATAGTTAAATTGATTTAAGTTTTTTAATTAGTTTTTTTTTATAGTTTTAAAAAAAATTTATCTAAAATTTATTTTACCTGAATCAATTAAAAAAATAAACATAATAAAACAAGTGTAAACTAAAAATTAATATAAATAATTTAGTAAATTTTTGATGAGTTTAAACAAGGTGTGCATTTTTAAGGTTTAACTTTAAAAAAATTTATTTACATGTTATAAATAAACTTTGAAATTATTCATTAAACTTTCTTGATATTTTTTATAAATTTACATTTACTTCAATCTTAATAAGCTTATTGAAAAATTTTAACATTAAACTTTGAATAAAATATTTGTATAAGTTAATTTTTTTTTGACCAAAAGTCAAATTTAGTTAAAAGTTTAGGTATTTTTTGTCTTAAAATTAAATGAAGTTAATTAGGTAATCTTGAAATTGAGTAAAGTTTATTTAATTTAAGAATATTTAAAAAAATTTTTTTATAAGTTATAACCTAAGGTATTTATTAGGACTAAATAAAAATTTTCATTTAAACAGACTTACAGAAATTAAGTTAAACTTTAATTTAATGTTTAATTGTAAATTACATTTAGTTTGATTATGAAAAAACTTTGTTTAGCTAAATTTATATTAAAATCCGCTTAAATTAGATAAAAAATTTTATAGCCATTAATTAAATTTTAATCTAATAAGATTAAGATTTAGCATCATTAAATTATTTTAAAGTTCATAAAAAAATCTCATCCTTCTCATTATAATTTAAAGTAAAAAATCTACTTTATAGCTACTGTTGATAAAAATTAATTGGTTTAAGTTAGAAAAAAAAATAGGTTTTGGTTTATCTTTTACAAAAGTCAACTGAAAAATTTCAATAAATCAAGTTTTTGTTAAAAAATTTTATGAATTATTATCGGTTATCATGTTCTAAAACTTAAATTTTTTTTTTTTTCAAAAAAAGAAAACACAATATATCCATAATGTTAACAACTAATTAAACGTGATTCAGTTTTGAATTTTCCAAAACATTTAATCATTAATTTCAAGTTTATTTTTAAATGTAGAAACCTTAAAAAATTGAAATTCATTATCGTTATTAACTGAAAGAAAAAAAATTATCTTTTATATAAATCTTGTTAAAGTCTTTAAAACAATTTTACAATAAAAATCGAATAAAACAGACTGATTTTAATTTTATTATTTTTTTAATTATTATCTTAATTAATTTTTAAATACTTCAAACAAAAATTATAACAAGAAGTTCAAAAAAAGAAAAAAACCAAATAGCTTATCATTAAACTACATCTTAAAATCGTGAATATTGAATTTTGTTTATCTTTTCTTTTTTTTGAGAAAGAAAAAAAAAAGAATCATGAAATAGGTATTTCAATACTTTTTTTATTTTCTTTTAAATTTGATTAAAAATTGCTTAAAAAACTTTGATCTTATTTTCTGAAACTTTATTTTAATGAAAAAAATATCAACAAGTTATTGAATAGTATCTAATTTTTATTATAGAAAATGATCAGAATTGTAATATTAGCATTTTAAGACCTAAATTTATATTACAATAAAATTGGAAATTAAATGCAATTTGGGTGTATTCAGCTATTTGTATCACAATTTAAAACGTTTTTTTTTTCTTTTTTGTTACTTTTGAGTTTTTTCAATTTTACTTGTTTTCTTTTTTTCTCTTAAAACTATTTACATGGTTAATAATAAAGTTTTTAAATAAAATCTTTGAAACTTTTCTCAAAAATCAATTTACTCAAATATTTGATTGTAAATAATCTAAATTTTATTTACTATTCTTAAAAAAATTTAATTAAAAAATGGTTAAAAAAAGATTTATGATGAAAAAAGTTTTCACAAACATTGATTGATAGTTGGTAAAGTGTCAAAAATAATCTTAAGCCTTAATCTTATTCTCTTTTTTATAATTTTTTTTAAAGAAACATATGTTTTTTAATTAAAGTGAAAAAAAATATTTAAACAAAAATAATTAAAGACATTTTAACAATTGAAAATTATTGAATTAACTTTTGAATTCATAATTGAATTTGAACATTTAAAACAAAAAAAAGGCAAAAATTTTTCTTAAAAAATTCATTCTTAAATTTTACAATTGACTTTTGTACTAACCAAATGTCACTTATTTTTTAATTTTACTCAAAAATAAGCTTTAAATTTTTAAAACATTATAATAAAGCTTTTAAAAAGATAATTTAAAATCTTTTATTAAAAAGTCACAATCTTTATATTGATAAAATAAGCTTTTAAATTAAATTTGCATTGTGATTTATTCTTTTGTGTACTTTTTACTAACCAAATGTTATATACGTTTTCCACTTTTTTTTGATTTTATCTTCATTTTTACATTATAATAAAAATTTTATTTGTCTCAAATTATCATAAAATGTTCGATTCTTTTTTTTTTTGCTCTAAATTTTTGACAAAACTATTTAACACCTAAGCCGGTAGTAATTTTCTAAAAGAATCTTCAATTTTGTCTTCAATTGTTTTAAGTTTTTTTTTGTTTAATCTATTTTATTAAGAATTGTGCTTTTTATTAATTTTTTACATGTTAAAGCTTCATTATGATTCACTAAATTGAATAACATATTATAATATTTCAACTTAATGCTTAATAATGACTTCTTTATTAGGTTTTTACTGAAAAAAATAATTAGTTTCAATAGCAAAATTTATTAATAAGTTTAATAAAATGACTTATACATAAAAAGTTCATTAATAGTTATTAACTAATTACTATTGTTAACTATAATGACTACTGTATCTTAACTATTTATTTGAGTTTTATAATTTATTTGTAAAAAAAGCTATTCGATATAATTTTAAAAAAGTAACAATCAATTATTATAATTTATTTATGAGTAACATTAGATATTAGAGTTTGAAAATATGTACCAATTTAATATTTTAATTCAAGAGCATTAAGTTAATATTTTTGAATAAAAATATTTAACTGTGTTATAAAAATTAATAAGAACTAAAGGTATTCAAAAGCAACTTTTATTATTTAGAAAAAACTATCAACTTTTAATAAACAAAAGTATCAACTTTTTAACTGTTAATCAATAATAAACATTTATTATCATTAAATAATGAACACCATAAATATTTTTTCAATTTAATAAGTATCTAAATTTAATTGTTATTGGATGAATAGCATAATAATTTATTGAGTTATTGTGTTAAAACATCATGAAAGCATATGATTGATTTTCTTATTTAACTAATTTTATCAAAAAATTGAGAAAATTTTGTCTTTTTTTATGAATAAAAAGGATGTAGATTTACCTAATAGTAGAATACTATTATAAAATAGAATAGAAGGCTGAGTTTTAAAAATTGACACAATAAGTAGCAAAGTTATGAGGGTGAAAGGGCAAGGCTTCTCAATGGTTGAAAACTTTTGTTTAATCATGGCTACTTATCTTCTATTTTATTGTCTTATATTTTATGAAAAAAAAAAGTTAACGTTACATATCCTTTTATGACCTTCAAAAAGAACTGCTAGAATTCTGGGAAGAACGTAATTTAGGGATTGTGTTGTTGTTTTTTTTTTCAATTCCTCATCTTGAAAAAAACAAGCAGGTTATTTTTATCTTTTCATTTCAATTGTATGTTCAAACTTAAAGTATCAGTATCAGTTTTTGACTTTTAACAAAAATTCAAATTTATTGTAAAGCAATTTTTTTTTGTTCTCTTAAGTATTTGTAACTTTAAACTGATCTTAAAAACTTTTAATTGATCTTGAAAAATTTTAAAACTACCTGTAATTAAGTGATTTTTTGTTATGAAATGCTTTATTAGTTTTTCAAGTTTTTTGTTTCAACTAATTATTTTGACGTGATTTATTGAAAATATGCAACCTAATATCATAAATCTTAAAAATTTTAGTTTATATGTCATCTCAATAAACTTGAAAAGTTTTTGTCAAAAAATATAAATTGCTTAAATTAAATTAAAGATGTTTAAGTCACTTGGTTTTTAAAAAAAAATTTCTAAAAGAATTAAAGTCTAAAGTTAAATTTAAAATAAGTTTTGTAAAAAGTTTTATATAAACTTTAGAATATCAATTTTATAATTATATTAAAAGTTTTTTAATCAAAATTGATCAAGTTATCAAAGTTTTTGTTGCCAAATAAACTGAAAATATGTTTTATTAGGCTATTTATAAAATGTTAAATTGTTTTAAATAAATTAATTTCAAGTTTAAAACATGAATTTAAGAAACGTTTATTTGCCACATTTCTGTAGGCCTTGTTATAATAAAAAAATATTTTCAGATATCATTATTATTTTATTAGTTTATTTTGTTTTATTTATAACTTTTGCAAATGGTTTAGTTATAAAAAAAGGTTTTCAATTATCAAAAGAAAACATTACGCAAACTAAAATTTTAAATAAAACTGATAAATATTTTAATCCTATAATTACACCATCTAAAAGTGTTTCATATGAATTGACTGTCATTCAAGATAATGATTTAAATAAAAATGAAAATAATCAAACAGAAAGTTTTGTTATATTAACTTCAGCTCATAGTTCAAATTATCCACCACCTATGTTAAATAGAAATTCACTTAAAAATACTGTACAAAATGATTTTTATCAAAAATATGTAACTAATTTATCTAATTTTGATAATTCAAAAATAAATGAGCCAATTTTTAATTTAATTCAAACTAATATTTCATTTTTAAATGAAAAAAAATCAAATGAATTAGAAAAAACAAAAAGTTTTTTTGAACTTTTTGGTAACGGTATAACTAGTTATTCAAACAAAACTAATTTAAATCTTAAAAACCCTTTAAGTATTGATACAAATCAGAATTTAGATGATTTGAATGTTGAAGAAACAAATCAAAATATTGTTTCCTTTTCCGAGAATAAAAATTTTTTAAAAGTTCAAAATAATTCAAAACAACAAGTTAAAAATTATGATTTATTTAAAGAACACCCTATAATAAATAACAGCAATATAATAATTAATCAATTTCATCAAATCCCATCTAAACTAAATTGGCCTAATTTTCCGCAAATTATTTCTGAAGAAAATGTAGTCAAAAATTTCTCAAATGTTAAATTATTTAATCAAAATTTTAAACCTGCAATAATTACAGAATTTGCTGATGATTTTATGACTAATATTTCTGTAAATTCAGATTTAGAGAACTCAGATAGTAATCAAATTATTCAAAATTTTACATTACTTACAACAAACCCTCCAATAGATAAAAATTATTTTGATATACCTTTTTTAAAAGTTTGGAACTCAGTAGCAAATCAACTTGTTCCGAGTACTACAACATCAACATTAAAACCATCAGTAAAGCCATTGAGTAAACCCATTTCGTCATTATCTTCTACTATAATTGAGCAACAAAAACCATTAATATATGTTAGTGCAGATAATTTGGTTACTTTAAAACGTAATAAAACTAATCCAAAATTTTCAACCAGTAGATTTCCAAGTTCTTCTTTTAATATTACTGATTATTCAAATTTAACAACTTCTTTAAACAACTTTATACCTCAAAACCAAGCATTACGTTTACCTGAAAAAAATAAAATTTTGAACTTGAATGGAACATTAAAAAAAAATATTTCTTATGATACTTCTTCAAGTAATTTATATTCAATTTCAACAAAATCTTCGTTTACTTCTAGTACATCAACAACTATGACTCCAGAAGTTTATCATTTGATACCTGGAATAACTAATAAACAACCATCAATAACTAATTTCTTAGATAATAATTTTACAACTTTAACAAATAATCATAACTTTGATGAAGCTCTTCATTTTAATAATCCTTTAAGATTAGCTACAAACCCAAAACTATTGCAACCTTTAACACTTTTACTGATGTCTTACTTAGCATCAAAATCTTCAATAACTTCAAATTTGATAACTCGAAATGATCAGCCTATTTCTAATAATTCTTCAAATACAAATAGTTTTGTTGACTGGTTACGTTTTACAGGTCTTCGACGTAATAATAGAAAAAGAAAACAAGCTTCTAAGATAAATAAACAAACGTCTAAAGATAAAAGTAAAAAGAAAAAAAATCTATCTAATAAGTCTAAAAAAAATGAAGCAAATGATAACTTGCAGCTTAATTTATCAAATTTACAGCTTCGACCTATAACAATTGAAGATATTATTTTAAATAATAAAAATCAATTAAATTCTCAAACATTGCCTTTCAATAATCCATTTATTTATCATCCATTAAGTTTGATAAAGCCTAATTTAAATAGAAATCCTCAACAGCTAATTTTTGAAACAAAACGTCATAGACCATCATCTTTGAACTATTTTACAGAAGATGAATATTCAAATGAAGGCTTTGCAGCTAATGATTATGAAGATGATCTTAAGTCTATGATAGATAATCCTTTTAATGAAATACATTTGAATACTAACAAGTTGTTGAATACTTATTCTAATCAGTTACCAGCCAAAAAAATAACAAGCAGTTCTGTTTACAAAACTCACAGAAATAGCCAGTCAAATCAAGGTTCAAGTACACGAAATAGTAAAACACCTCCTTTGAACCCCCCAGATAACAAAGTTACTGTAAATATTGCAACAAGTGCTGAAAATGAATCAAATTCACAAACTTCAAGTACACCAGCTCCTAGATGTGATAAGTTTACACAGCATATTTGTGTAGATGATTTTGAGTATCCAGAAACAGCAATTTTAGAAGAAATCGATCGCAAGAGAAATTTATTTCAACTTTTGTATTCTGAAGTTAAAGGAGAAGTTTCACAAGTAGATGGATTAACAAGGTTACAAGAGCAAGCATTAAGCTGGGAACATCAATTTGGTTCTAATAATTTTTATAATGAAAGCTCTAATGAAATATCAAACGAATATAGCTCAAATAGTTACAAAAAATCTCAAGTTGCAGCAGACGAAACTTCTAAAGAAAGCTCAAGGTCAAGTGGCTTTATTTGTAGCTCAGAAATTCTTTATGGCAAACCAAAATTAGCTAAAAATGTTAAAGGACAATGGAAAGTAATTGTAAACGCTGGTCAATATACACAAACTGTTCGTATGGAAAAATGTTTACAACCAAATAATGCTTGTAGTTTGGTACAAAGTGCTGCAGTTGCAATAGGAGCTACAAGTAGATGTGCTCAAGTAAATTCTTTTCATCGTTTAATGGTTTTTGAAAAAGGCAAAGGATTTTATATTGATACTTTTAAAATACCAAGTAGCTGTGCTTGTTATGTTCAGCATGAACCTAATAATAGAAAAATTTCTAATTTAAGTAATGAAAGTGATTTCGACTCTGATGAAGTAAAAGATTCATCTAAAAACAAAAATTATAATAATAAATATATTTCAAATGATTATTTAAAAGACAAAATTGATGTAGATAAACAGTCAACAATTAAATGGCAAAAGCAGGGTTTGAATTTACCTTTACCTGTAATTGATCAGCCTTTTTTACTAAACGAATTAAATCAATTACAACATAATAAATTACAAAATTTGATACCTTCATTTGGTCAAAAAGTTTTTCCTGCTGCTACAACAAACAAATTAAGTAATAAATTAAAAAAACCTGCAATTGAACTAAGACCACTTTATTTGAAAAACGGAGAAACATTATTAGCAACTTTATTACCTTTATTTAACTCAGAAAAAACGTTAAATAGTTCAAGCTTAATAGAAAAATTATCTACAAATGGCCAGATAAATCCTTTAGTCTTAGAACAACAAAAAGAATTAAACCAATTAGTTTCAGATTTGATAAAACTAAACCGCGTTAAATTTAACATCAATGATCAATCAAAAATTATTAGTAATGCTAATTTAGAAGATCTATTAAAAAAGCAACTTATAAATTTACCTCTAAATTCTAATACTCTTTTAGATAATTTTAATAATTTGCGAGATAATGATAAATTTTTAAAGCCTACGTTTAATAAGCAAAAAAGTTTTTTAAACCAAATTGGTTCTTTTAAAAACTATAATTTACCTAATAATCCAAGTAATATAGGTTTATTATATTTAGATGAATTAGGAAATCTTAATAAAAATACAGCCAAGTCTAAACCTAAAAAAAGTATTCCAATTGTAAAACTTGTTCATGTACCTCAAATAAATAATCAATTTGGTTATGGGCAAAGATTTGTAGATAAAAGAAAAAGTGGATTAGCTTCAATTTTATTAAGAAATAAAACATACTCAAACTTCATTAACAAAAATGATTTCTTGAATCATAACTTTCCGACTCCTGTTTCTGCACTTAAAATTATTTCTCCAGAATACTTATCTGCTACTAATTCACCATTTCCTCAAATTGATGATTTAAAAAGAAATAAAGTAACTAAATTTTCTTCATCAAAAAAAGATAGTTTAGAGGAAACTGAAGAGGATAACAGTGAAACAATAAATTCTAAGCATAATAAAAATGAAACAGAAAGTAATGAAGAAAATGGTGAATCTAATAATGCAGAATCAGCAGAAGATATTGATACTAATAAAGAAAATATTTTAAATTATGAATATAATGAGAATAATGAAAAAGAAGCTAATTTTAATGAAGCTAATGTTAATGAAGCAAATGAAGAATCTAATGAGCTTATAAATAAAGAAAATGATAAATATATTGAACCTAATTTGAGTTCAGAATTAGATGAAAAAGATCAAATTTTACCTTCAAATAAAAACAATAGTTCTTTATTTACTTTTGAAAATAATCATCATAATTATACAAAATCTAAAATAGATGAATTAAGCAAAACAAGAGAAAATCATAAATTAAATTTCGATCAAAATTATTATTCACCTATTGATCCTTTGAATACACCTACAACTACAGTATCATCTTTTTATATAGACAATAAAAAAAATTGGTCAGGATCTTTTTATTCCTCAACAGATTTTACGCCAATGCGTTCGTTCAGACAAAAACATAATAACTCATATATTTATTCATCACCAACATTTTCTTCATCTAATCATTTTAATAAAAAAAATGATAATGTAACATTATTATTTGATTTTAAGTCTCCTATTCGTAATTTTGCTGATGAAACAAATAATAAACTTATAACAAGTTTTAATTCAGCAGAACAAAATTCACTTAATCCAATTTATGATTTTGAAACGAATCATAATAAAAGTTTAAAAGAAAAAAGTGTATCTGAATTGTTAAGTGAAAAAGTTAATTTCAATTATCATCCAATAATGGATTTTATTAATCGTAAAGATTAAATTGTCAATATGTTTATTTATGAAATTTTAACTTATTTTAATTTATTTTTGTATAGTTCATTTATCAAATTGTTCAAAAACAATTTAAACTTTCTTTTATCTAAAAAAAGATTCTAACAAACTTATGTCTTCATTCTTTTTTTATTCGTTCTTTGATTCGTTTTTTTATATATTCTGATCTTAAAGTTTATAAAATTCTTGAAGAAAAAAAAAAGTTTTCTCAAAAGCTGTTTTAAAAAGATAACTTTATAAAGTTCAAAAATTAATTTTCTAATTTTAATTGTTTATTAGAGTTTTGATATAGCTTAAAAAACTGATGGTAAAACTTTTTTTTTTCTTCAAAAAAAGGATGCTTAGTATAAAAATGATTTAAAAAACTCAGTAAATTTAATTTTAAAAGTTTTTTGTTATTAGAATTTAATTAAACAGAAAAACTCTAAGGTTATCTTTTTAAACAATTACTTTTAAATAATCAGACTATAAAACTAAAGAAAGCTAATGTTTCTTACAATTGATAGTCTAAAGATGGGGTTAAGCTGGAAACGATTTGTAAAAAAAAACTTAACAAAAGATTGAAAAAATAACTTACACAATAAAATTATAATGTGACATGAAATAAAAGATTTACAAATGAAAAAACATTAATCAAGTTGAAAATTGACAAAAAATAATTTACGGATAACTTGTTTTAATTTGAAAAAAAAATTTTAATATGAATATTTCCTACTTTAAAAAATTTAAATGAAGAGTATTTGTTTGAAGCTATTTTTGAATAATTTTGAATAAAATTTTTTCTTAAAAAATGTGATAAAAATTTTTTTTTTGGTAAATTTAATTAGTTTTTAAAGGAATATAAAATTTATATCAAACTTTAAACCAAAATTTCAGAACATTAAAAAACTGTTAAATTAGTTTTTAAAGAGTAAACTTTAAAAAAATTGAATTAGACTTGTTAATCATTTTTAGAAAAAAAAGCTAATTTTAAGTGACTTTTAAAAAGCTTTTAACAGTTATGACCGACTGTAAAAAGTTAAATCAACTTTTTTTTTTTCTTTAAACAATATTTATCTGCTCAAAGTTTTTTTTTTGTTTTAAAATTAATGTTTCAAGGTTGAAGTTTTAGCTAATAAAAATCAGATTGAAAACTTGAAAAAATTTATTGATTTTCAAGCTAACTAAAGTTTTTTTCAAGTTTTTTGATGTACATTACAATAATAAACATACATTTTTATTGATAATTGTTTTACTAAAATAAAGGAAATTAGATATTCACCTTTATTAATATTTTTTATCAAGCCTTTCACCTTAAAAAGTAAATCAAAATACAACTATTTTTACTTATTTAAAAAGTTGAAAGGGCTTTGATCTTAGAACTTTTTTTTTTTGAAAAAAAAATAATTACCTAAATTATCTTCTTTTTATCTTTTAAAAACAACTCAGTTGGAACATGATTTTTACTTTAATTTTAATAAATTTAAATCTATGAAAAAATATTTTAATCTAAAAAATTGATTTTACGGAACCTTCATTTTTGAATATAATTAACTTTTTTTTTTAAATAATCTATGTTCTTAATGCATTTAAAGTTTGTTTTATGAATTAAATGTTAATAAAAAGTTTTTTTAAAGAAAAAAAATTGTCTTTAATAATTTAGAAATCTTGATGAATGATATTTTGAATTAATTGCAGATTAAAGCAGTTATGCATCAGTTATTCTTATTATAAGTAATTCAAAAGAAAATATGATTAATTATTTTTATATAATTCTCTAGAAAGTTTACCAACTTAATTGAAACTGCCAAAAAAAAAAAAAAAAAAACAATAGAACTAGTTAAGAGTTTATAAAAAGAATTTTTTTTCAATTAAACATTTTAATTAAATATTCCTTTTCTTAGATTCCACAGGAAAATGCTCAAAATTCGAATAAAAAACAAGAAAAAGATGATGAAATCATTGAAGACAAAGTATCATCAAACTTGACAAAAAATGATTCTTTTAAAAATAATTTTTTAAAAAATATTACGACAAAAGATGATTCTGCAAATTCAAATTCCATAAAAACTGTTTTCACAAAAGCTAATTCTATAAAAAATGAAAAAAAAGAATCTCAATTAAATGATAATTTAAAAATGAATTCTAGTTTAACACCGATTCAAAAAGCATCATCTTTGAATAATAATTTTTCAAATTACACTTTTCCTTGTGCAACTTCTCATCAACAAACCACTCAAGCTGGTGGACATACATTAGCTAGTCATTATTCAACAATTGGTATAAATTTATTACATACTACATTAACAAATATTTCTTCAAACAAAAGTCAAAAAATAAGTGCTAAAACAATGAAATGTTGGTTAAATGCTAAATCAAGATCATTTTATGCTCGTGATAATGTTTCAAATTTTTTAAGATGGTGTCGAACTATTGGTGTCAAAGAAGCAGTTTTATTTGAAACAGAAGATTTAGTTTCTCAACGTAGTGCCAAAAATGTTGTTCTTTGTTTATTAGAAGTTGCTAGAATTGTTTGTTCATTATTACAATTTAGCCCATGTCCAGGTTTAGTTCAGTTAGAACATGAAATAGATTTATTAGAACAAGAAGAAGCTGCTGCAGCAAATTTAAACTATCAAGATATAACATTGACAAATTATAATGAATATAAAAATCAATTAAGTAACTATGATAGTGATTTAGAATCCTTATTTAAACAATTAGACGTTCGTCCATTAGACTCAATTGATAGTCAATTGAATAAAAATTATATTTTTGACCATGACAAAGATCAAACATGTTTTAAAAATAAATCAGATTATAAATATTCTAATACTATAGATGCAGAGGATAAACCTAGTATAACTGATAGCTCATCAAATAGCAGATTTAGTATAATAGGTTATTGTAGTAGTGAAGATGATTTCTCAAGTTGTGATTTACAAGCTTATGTTAATCATGGATCAAATGAATCAACAGTTTTACAGATGAGTAGAAGTTATTCATCTATTTCTGCAAGTTCTACAACTGAATCAAAGTATTCTAATAATTCCCAAGCTATTGCCTCACAACTTGATCAAAAAGTTATGTTAATAGCAAAAAATTATTATGGTAAAAAAGTAAAAAATGGTATTAAGCGTATTGCTGAAGGAAAATATAAAATAGCCGGAAAAATTGTTTTTGTTAGAGTAAGTTTTAGTTTTATTTGATTGTTTATTAATCGAAATTTTTTTTCTTAAAATTTATTTTTTGAAAAATTTTTTTTATTAAAATCAATATTAGGAAATACTTTTCTTAAATTAATCTTAATATAGTTTTCATAAAATTTAAATTTTTCAATTGAAAAATAAATCAAATTTTAGCTCTTGATAGAGAAATTTTTTTATTGAACTAACATAAATCTTTAGTTCTCAAGAAATTACTTAAAACTTTTTTTTAATTAAATTTAATTTTTTTTAGAAACTTTGCTCTACTTTTTTTTAAAGTAAACTAATTTTAAATTTCTTTTTAAATAATCCATTTCAAATTTAAATAATCTTTTAATTAAAAACTTTTGAAAACTTTTTTTTATTGATTCCCAAAAAGAAAATTAAGTAAAAAAACTGACCTCTAGGGAAAAATTTTTTAGTTTTTCAAATTTATTTCAATTGAATTTTTATTTTGATTGATGCTTTGATTTTTATTTAAAAGAATTATAATTTGATTGATTTTAATTAATTTTCTTTTTGAAGCTTTTAAAAAATAAACATGTTATGGTTAGAGTAGGTGGAGGTTGGGATACTTTACAACACTTTTTAGAAAGACATGGTGCTGATCCTGTTCAACAAATTTCAGCTGCAGATCTTTTACCTATGGATACTAGACCAGCACAATGTACAAGTCGTAAAAATTCACAAAATACTTTATATGCAATTAATACCCAAAAATTATGCAATAATTATCCTAATCAATTAAATACAACAATAAATCAAGAATTATATAAATCCACTTCTAAACTTACAAATGGAAGTAAATCAAATTATGAAATTTCTTGTAAAACGAATTCAATTGATTATAATAATCATGGTTTAAAAAGATGTTTAAGTTCTACTCCTGTTTTAAGTAGTCCTGAACCAACATCTTCTGGTTATTGTTCAACAAGTAATAGTACAACAAGTAATTCTACAATAGGTATAACACAAAACTCTGAAGATAAATTATTGAAAAAGAAAAAAGATTTAAAATTAAATGAAATTAATGATAATAAAAATCAGCGAAAATTAATTTTTACAAAAAATTCTTCAAACATTTCATTAAACAATTCATTTATAAATGGAAATGATTTAAAATTAAAATATAAAAATCAATCATATGCATCTTTTTCATCATTACCTTTACTTTTTGATGAAACAAAAGATTTGAAAAATAATTTAAAATTATCAAATAGTAAACAAAAACCTAATAAAAAATTAGTAAAAGAATCTAGTTCATCAATTGAAAAAAGTCAAATACCAATCATAAAAAATAATTCATTAAAAAGTTTAATAAAAACACCAATAAATAAATTTGAACGTTCTAGTACTTTTGGTTTTTCAAATACAGTCCAAAACAAAAATACAGAAAATGATTTATTAAAGAAAAAACGATCACTTTCTTTAGAAAAACCAATTTTGAATAATCAATCAAAAATTAGAACACCAAGTATGTTACCAACTTTAAATAAAAAAAATTCAGCTAAAAATAATTTTAGTTTTAATTCTACAATTAAAACAAATAAAACATTTCATAGTAGTAGTACAAGTTTAAATTCTTTAAAAAGTTCAAGAATTACCAAGTTGAATTTTAATTCAATTAATAATAAAAATACTTTATCAACAAATAATTTAAATTTAATAAATTCAAATCAAGATTTGTTTAATTCTTCACAATTACCTAAATCATGTTTAACTATTGATTCAATCAAAAAAAATTTTGATTCTAAAAACTTTAATAAGTTTAAAAACTTCAATAAATTTGATTCTGAAAATACAAAAAATTCTGTTAATAAAGTTTTGCGTCCACCTTTCAAAGTATTTTAAAAGAAGTATTAAAAAAGCCAAAAGAATTATAAAATTTGTTTTGTAATTTATTTACTGTGATAATTTTTTAAAAATTTTTGTTTAGAAAGTTTTTATACAGATTTATAGATTTTTTTTTAATGAAAGATAATTTCTTGTAGATCTACTTTTAAAAAAAAAATTTTTAAATCTTAATATTTTTTTATTTTTTGTTAATAGAACCCTAATACATTTAAATGATGAAACAAATTTATACTAATTAGCTTTTTTATACAAATTAAATGATATTTTTTGAGTAAAACAACTAAAATTTGTTAATTTATTTCATCAATTTAAGGTTGATTTTATTACAAAATGAAAATTTTGTTTTTATTTACTATTTTAATAAATAGATCACAAAAAGAAATCAATTGAATTAGTAGAAATTATTTGAAGCAACTTTGTTTGATCTAATATGATTTAATTTGAGTCGTTTAAATCGAATTTTATTTTTTTGAAAATAAATTAAACAAAACAAGTTTAAAATCTAATATTACCATTATTTAATTTACAATTCAATTAAACTGTTACTTGAAAATTTAATTTATTCAAAATCAATGTTTTTACCTTAATTTTACTGATGAAAATTCAATTAAAAAAATTAATTATGACTAAAAATTAATTAAAGTCTCTTTAACAAAAGTTGACGTTTTAATTAACTTAAAAAATATTATAAACTTATTAAGAATGTTTAGTTATAATTTCAAAAAATACAAGACTTGTAGTTGATATTCACTTAAAATAATTTTCAAAAATAATTATAACAAAATAATTGTAAAATGTATTTTGAATATAAACAGAAATTTTTTATCCAATTAATTTTACATTTTTAAAAAATCAAATGACAATTATGTTTTTTCACAATTTAAGTTCAAAGGAAGTTTTATTTTCTTAAGATCAAGTACTTCAAAATATACGATTTGATTGTTTATAAAATTTTAAAACTAAAAAAACGTTGTTTAATATAAAACAAAACTTGAAAATATAAAGCTACTAACTAAAAAAATTTTTTTAAAGAAAGTTTTTAATGAACTAAGATGTTTTAAATTATGTATTTAAAAAAAAAAAAATTGTGCCACATTTAATTAATAATAATTAATTATAAATTTTTTGTTAAGTTTGATGATATAATTCTAATAAAAAGTTATTTTAGAAAAACATTTTTTTGTAAAAGTTATTAAAAATAGGTGTAACCCTATTTAAAAATTAAAAAAATAAAAAACTTTTTTCTTTAAATGCATGTTGGTGATGTTTAAATAGAGAAAAATTTTAATGTTATTAATAAATCCCCTAGTTAAATAATTGTATCAACTTGACATTTTTAAATAGACTTCATTGAAATTTTTTTTTGTTTTTTTTTTTTTAGACTAATGATTACATTTTATTAGAATTTTCTATTGGAAGTTTAAATTAAAACTTTCTATCACAACTTTATATTTAAACTTTTTATTTAGAACTTTAAAAAGGTTTTGTTTTTTTTTTAATAAAAAAAATTTATTTCTTAGTAACCACAAGGTGTGTTAATAAAAAAAACGCCTTAGAAACCTAAAAACTTTTTTTTTCCTATAAAATTAGGTTTAAAAGTTTTAAATAAAATAAAATTTGAATAAAGATAAAGTGTTTTAATTTAAAAAATTTGTCTTCTGAATTTTAATACGTTCTAGTTCAATATATTTTTACTTTGTAAAATATATTAATTTTTTTTTTACTGAAAATAAATGTTTAGGTAGAGGCTAGTTAAAAATTTCAGTTTTATTAGTGAAAAAGTTGAAAAACCAGTTTTTGTTTTTTTTTTTTTGGCTGTTATTTCTGATAAAATTATTTTATCATTTAAAAGTAAATTTTAATTCAAAATTTTTAATTTAAGAAAATTAATTAAAAAGTTTTAAACTTTTGATTGATTTTGAATGAAAAATTAATTACAAAAATGTTTATAAAGTTTTAACTTAGAACTTGAGTAAGAAAAAATTTATTTGATTTTGTGAATTTAAAAAAAAAATTAAAAATGAAATCTGAATTGTCTGCTTCACAAGAAAGTTTAGGACCTATTAAGGTAGCAGATAGGTTCAAAATAACTAGAAGACTTATTCTAGGAAGTATTTTATGTTTTTTAAGTTGGATTTTATTATTGATCTCATTTGCATCACCTTATTGGTTAAGCTCATATAAATACACATACTCAGACTTTGTTAGACTTGGTTTATGGGATTTCTGCTTTAGAGATTATAGACATCCATCATATCAATATGACCAAAAATTTAATGGATGCCATTGGATTTATTCAAATAAGTTTCATAATATAAGAGATTGGTTACAACCAAGTAAATTAATTAAAATTATTTTGAAACAAAAATTAAAGTTAATTTTATTTCTTAGATTGGTTCATTTTTGTACAAACAATGATTGTTTTAGCATTTATTTTCTCAACAATTGCTTTGATTGTTTTAAGTCTTTTATTAATGTACTATTTAACCAAATATCAAGTTACTATGATGATTTCAATTTGCTCTTTGCTAACGGCTACAGGTAAAATTAAATTTTTTAAATTAAAATTATTATTGTTAAATTGCTTTCTTAGCTTTGACAATATTTTTTGGTATTACTACATTCGGAATAAAAGCATTTGATAGAAGTTGGTTCCGTAGTTATAGTTTAAACCATTTAGATTGGTCATATTATGTTGCTTTAATATCATTGATTTTATTTGTTTTTTCACTAATTATTCTGGCTTTAGAAACAAGAGAAATTAAATTGAGAAAAAAGAAAATAAATAACTTAATTTATAACATGCAACCAAGGTAGTAAAAAACTCATTAAAGTTTTTAAAATAGTTTTTTAATTTTTTTATAATAATATAGAACTATGTCAACCTTAAATGGTTTTAATCAAGAAGAGAAAGCATCTATGTTACCAGTAACTGAAGAACAAGTTGATGATCCAGATAGTGGTGCTAATAAATTACAACAAAATCAACAACAAAAAAATGAACGTAATCAACAATTACATTTCACTCAAGTTTGAAAAAAATTATTAAATTTTGAAACTGCAAACAGTACAAATGAAGTTATTTATTCGAATCAATGTATTAATTATGATAACATTCAATGCCTTTGAAATTAAATTTAGTCAAATATTTGATTAATAGCTTTAAATTTTTCTAAAAAATCGCTTGCTTTTCAAATTTATTAAAAATCAGGATTATATTATTGAAATTGATTGTAAAATTAAAAGCTTTGTTCTTCAAAAAATAAATAAATTAAGATAGTGAATTCTAACTTTGTTGTTTTTTCAAATAGCTAAACTAGAAAATTTTGCCAATGCGTTCAATAAAAATCAAGAAAACTAAAACATACAACTGTTTACTATAAAAATTAAAGTAAAAAATTAAAAAGATTAAGTTTAAAAAAAATGTGAAAATAGCTAGAATTTAAAAAATAAATTTGGCGCTTACGCTATTATAACAGTTAATAAATAAAACAATTTAAAAAGTTTAATTAATGTTAGTAAATAAAAAAATTAATTTTAATTTATAATGGTTTATTCAAAAATAAAAAACTTATACTTTGATGATTCGTTGAAATTAAATAAAGATGAAGAAAAAAAAAATTTTGATAAAGATTGTACAACATGCCGTTATATAAGTGGAGGTGGTTTAACAATGTTAGGTGTTTATATTTTAAAAGTTTTTTACAAAAATAACAAAACGAATGAAACGAAAAATAAATTTCATTTACAAAAAAATAAATCAAACAATTTGTATGGTTTAATTTTAGGTGGTTTTTTTTTAAGTTTAGGTTTAGCTAGACTATCTAATTATCAAATTCAAAATAAAGATTAAGTTGTATTATCAAAATCTTTCATATTTAAATTTATTGGAATTATTGGCCAAAAGCTAGGATTATAATTATCACAAAATTCATTATAATTATACTGTAATTTCATTTCTTTTAAATAAATTGAATCAGCATTATTCCCGTATAAATCTTCTCTTAAAACAGGCTCTTCAAGAACTGATAAATTTTTTCTTTCAAAATCTGTTATATCTTTATATTCAGTTTTCTCTTCTAGTAATTTTAATTTTTCTTTAATTTTATTTCTTTCAGTTTGATGAATTCTTGTTTTAGCAATAAATTCCAAAAAACTTTCTTCTAATACATTTTCATTTATATTTACATTATTCTCTACTAAATTATTTACATTTTCATTTAAATTATTTTTTTTTTCTGAATTTTCTTCATTAGACTCATTTTCTAAATATTCATTTGAATTAGACTTATTCTCATCCTCTTTTTTTTCAAAAATTTGATTTTTTAATAATTTATCTCTCCAAATCATCGAACTTTTATAAAAATCCCAAAATCTTTTTTGATGATCCATTAATTAAAAAAAAATAAACTTATCTTTACAAAATCCTGAAAATAAAAAAAAAATTAAAAACTGAGAATTTTTTATGATTCTTGTTTACAAGTCAGGAAAAATAGTACAGTCGCCGCAAATTCAAAAACAACACTTTTTTATTTATTTTATTTATTTAACTTAAGCTGTCTGCGCAGATCATGCGCAAAAAATCTTAAACTTTTAAGTTATCAAAAAAGAAGGTAAACAAACATGTTATTAAAGAAGATTAATTTTAAATTTGTTTAAGGTTTTAAGATTACAAAAATAAGATAGTTTGATAGTGATTTAAATATTTTGTTTGTGTAAATTATTTGAAAAAACTTGGGTTTATAAACTTTATAATTTTTTTGTAAATCAGTTTAATTAATTTTGGTTAAAAATTCAAAAAAAAAAAGTTTTTATGTCATAAGTAGATTATTTATGAACAAAAAAATATTTCTAATAAATCATAACTAATATAAATGTTAATTTAATAAGCGTTTTAATTAAATGTTAAAATTACTTTTTTAACAAACCTTCAATAAATTTCTTAGACAATTAAATTTAAATCTTAAAAGTTAAATAAAAAGATAATTTTATATTTGATAAAATAAATTTTTTAATTATATTAATTGAATTAAACTTAATGAAACTTTTTCATATGAAACTTATTACAAAACTTTTTATTTTTTAACATTACCAACATTTAATACTTGTTTGAAACTTAATTTAAAATCAATTGAATAATTTTTTTAAAATTTATTAAAATAAAGTTTAGGATTTTTAGTAAAAAACTTAACAGACAATTTTAAACAAAGATAATTTTAATTCTTATTTGATTCAATTTTTCTTGAATTTTAAATAAATTTTATATTTTTAGAACTTTTAAATTTAAATTAATAACCACTAAAATATTGTTTAAACTTCCATTTTGTCTTTTAATTTACCTAACTCTTCTTCTTTAAATTTACTTAATTCTTCTTCTTTTAATTTTAAAAATTCTTCATGAGATTCAATCAACTTATTAAGAAAAATTTTATTTTTATCTTCTTTAGAAACCCTTTTCATTTTCTTTTTTATTGTTCTTTTTTCTAATTCTATTTCTTTGAGTTGGGATTCTTTTAAAATTTCATCATAACTTTTTAGAATTTTATTTCTAAATTTCATTTGAAAATTGTCTATCGTAAAATAACTGCTTATTTGATTTTTCACATCAATTTTTATCACTTTTTTTCTCATCACTTGATTATTCAAAATAGTTTCTTTCACATACTTAGGATGAGCATTCAACTCTTTGCTATATCCTTCAAGAGGATACCAGTTAATATTATCTGGGCTTAATTCCTCAATAAAAACTTTTTTTAATTTTTTTTCAAATTTACATTTAAAAAACACAAAAAAATCCATTTTAATTATGTTAAGTCGCCTAATTTAATCAACACGTTGTTATATAAAACTGAAAAAATTATCTGCGTGAAAATTTTGCGCAATAGTTTTTTGGTAAAAAATTTAGTTGGTTTGATTAAAAATAAAAAATTGTTAAAATTATTTACTTATTTAAAATGTCTCAAGAAGAAATTAGTAGTTTAAAATTAAAAATAAATGGACTTCAATCAGATTTTAAAGAATTGAAAGTTTTTAGTGAAAAACAAAAAATTTACCATAGGAGCCAGTTAGAATTTCTTGAAGATAGGGATTTTGATCAAATTCAAGAAATTAAAAATCTCGAAAAAGTGAATGAAGATCAAAAAAATGAAATTAAAAATCTTAATTTAAAATTTGATTTAATGAAAGAAAAAATAGAACAATCAAAAGTTTATATTAAAAAATTGTTGGAAAAAAAAAAAAATAAAAACTTGTTAATAAAATCGCAAAACATAAAAATAAAAGAGCTCAAAAGAGCTAATAAATTCAATAATAGCAAAAAAGTTGAAAAACTACAAGAAATACTTAAATTATCAAAAAATAAAATTAACTCGTTAAAATCAAATGAAAAAAAATTATTGGCTATTAACAAAGATCTAGATAAAAAAGTTGATAAATATGAAGCCAAAAATAAAGAAATTTCTGAGCTAAAACTTTTAGTTGAAAAATCGAAACTGACAAACAAAAAAAATGTCACAGAAAAAAATTTAGAACTTTTTCATAATTTAACGTATAAAACATTATAAAAAAGTTGGCCATCAAAATAGAGTTGTAATTTTTGAAAAATTTTTGTGTCCACAAACATTTTAAAAACAATGAACTTTTTTTTTCATAATTATTACATTTACACAAAAATATTTACTTTTATTTTAAAACCAATATACTTTGATTAAATAATACAACAAGTAATTTTAGCATTTTTTTTTTTTTACCTGTTTTGATCTAGCTCTTTTTATACTAAAACTTTTTGAGCTCGACGAATCTTCCGTTAAAGTATTTAAACTTCCAAATTTATCAAGCAAATCTTCTGAAAAAATTGCTTGATTAAGATAAGTGATAATTGAAGAATCACTTTCCTCACTTTCTTCTGCCACATCTTGGCTTGTTTGAGAAAAGGTCTGAGTATTGCTTGTCTCTTCAAACTCAGTGTTAAAATTAGTTATATTAACATCAAAATCTAGTTCTAGGTCAGTCTCAGTCGACTGTATTTCCTTTGATTTTAACACGTCCAACTCATTTGAACAACCTTGAAGTGCATCATTCAATAAACAACTTGTCTTATCGTTTGAACAAACTTGTTCTTCTCCTTGTATCAAAATACTTTCATTCCTAAAAATATTGTCTAGATGTTTACAATATTCTAGAATTTGATTTTTTTTTGAAAAAATTTTTTCTTTTAAATAGAAGTTTTCGCTTATTTGATTAGGAATTCTATCTAAAATAAGGTCAACTTGTATTCCTATTTCTTTAATGTTCAAAATTTTTGAATAGTAGATAAACTGTTCTTCAAAGAAGTCATGAATGGTATTATAATCTTCTAATTTTTTTTTACTTAAACTTGAACGTAAGTTTAAATACAAAGTTAAATACTTGTTGAAAAATTTTTTTTTCATATTAACCCAAGTATCAACTAATGATATTGTTATAAAATCATTTTTATCTTCTTTAGGTATGAACTTCAACAAGTTATGCTTCAAATTTTCTTCATTTTTATTGTCTTCACACTGCTCAAATTTTTGTATGAATTTAATAGGGTTTTCATGCTTGTTGAAGCTTATTTTACTTGTAAGATAGGTGTTTTTTTCCTTGATGTTATGTGTTTGACGTGTTTTTAATTGAAAATCACTAACTAATTAATAATAAAAATAAATACAATTAAAAATTAAAACATTTTTGAATATAATATTGAACTTACGATTATCTAACAATTTACCATTAAACTGAAACCTTTTTGATCTTTTATTAAAATAAAATTCAATTTGATCCTCATTCAGGAAAACTTTGATTACACTCGATCCTATTTTTTTGATTTTTTCTTGAACTTTATTTTGAAAAAATGTTGGATGGTTAATTATATTATAATTTATTTTTTCAAAATAAAACCAGTCCAAGTGTTCATTTTTTATTGACAAAATATGAATTAAATTGTTTAAGTTTGTAACTTGAAAACTAAATTCCATTTTTAAATATTAAGAAAAATTAATTTAAATAAAAAAGTTATTAACTATATTAATGCAAAAAATATACAAAATAGATAGTTTATGTATGTTTATATATGGTTTTATTCAGTTTATATTTTAATTTTTTATATTTTATATAAATCAAAATATAGCGATGGTCCCCTAAACCAGAAGTGTTGCAAATTAATATAGTTGATAACTTTTTTATTTAAATTAATTTTTCTTTTTTTATTTAATTTTTTTTTACTGTTTGTTAAATTTTGTTTGTGAGAGTTCAAAATGCCTAATGTGTTAAGTCAAAAACAAATAAATGAAATTCATTATTACCATCATATCGGGCTAAATAATTCAAAAATATCCAAGTTTTTAAAAATAGACAGAGGGTGTGTAATAAAATACATCAAAATTTTTAGGGGAACTTGAGGAGCCTAAACAACCTGTTAGAAGCAAAAAACTTACGCAGCAGCAAGTTGAAGATTTATTAGAATTTGCTTAAAAAATCCTTTCAGTACCTACAAGGATATTATAAACAGTTTAGATTTGAATTGCTGTGAAAATACAGTTAAAAATGTTTTAACTGAAAAAGGGCTTAAATCTTACGTTGCCAGTGAAAAACCGTTACTCAAAATTTTACATCAAATAAACAGGTTGAAGTTTGCGCTTGCGTTACAGAAATTGGACTGTTTTGGACTGGCAAAAAGTTATGTTTTTTGATGAAAAAACAATCCAATCTTTTAGGAATGGCAAAAAAAGAGTGATAAGGTTTAAAGGAACTAGGTATGATTCAAAAAATTTAGCTTTGAAAGAGAGGCAAGGTTATGTAAAACTAAATATATTAGGTGGACTTGCATGGGGTTCAAAAAACAAAATAATAAAAGTTAGTGAAAAACTAACAGGTTTAGGCTTTAAAAGTGTTTTTGAATCTAATTTTTTAGAACAAATTATAAGAGAAAAAATGGTTGTGTTGATGGATAACGCACCAATTCATTTATTGGGCAAAAAGTTTTTAGTAGAAAAAAAAGTCAAATTAATGACATTTCCAGCAAAAAGCCCAGATTTGAACCCTATAGAGCATGTTTGGGCTATGCTTCAACAAAAAAGTTGACAAGAAGCTTAACTTCAAAACTGTTAGTAAAACTAGTCTTATAGAACTAGTAAATTCTTGTTTTGAAGATATAGATCAAAATTTTTTTAATAATTTGATTAATAGTATGCCAACAAGAATTGAAGAAGTTATCAAACAAGAAGGTAAACAAACATGCTATTAAAGAAGATTATTTAAAATTCCACCTGAAAATAAATATTGTGTAATTGGATTCATTAAGCAAAAATATTTTTTTAAAGTTTACTACTTAATAAAACTTTAGATCTATTATTTGAACGCTGAACTGTCATTAGAAAAGTTGCTAGAAAAAACGACTGATAAAGTTTGTTCTAATTTGTCTGTAATCACATTCAATAAACTATTTTTTCAATAAAATAATTTTTAAAGTAAAATTCTAACTTTTTTGTTTGAACATTCATCTAAAAAAAGAAAATGAATACATTTATCTTCTTCACAGCTTATAATATTATGCTCTTTACATTTTAAATTACATGGACATTTTACTTTAAAATTCCAACTAGTAAATAAATCATGTTTTTTAGAATTTTATTTCTAAACTTCATTTGAAAATTATAGTAAATTAAATTTAATGAAATAGCTTTATATGATAAATAAAACTTTGTTTTATAATTAATTTAAGTTTTTTTTTTAATTAATTTAGAAATTTGTTTTAAAATTGATTTTAATTCGCAACAAAATTAATTTTATTTTTTTTAAATTGAATTCTTTATAATTTGAAGAACCTTTATTTTCTTTGAAAACTAATTAATGTCAATAGTTTTTAACTTTTTTGTTTTTTTTAAACTACTAAATTGTCTTTGTAAGAATTAATTAAAATTTTTTAATTTATTGTCAAAGAATTTTTAATTTAAATTTTTATTGTAATATTTTTGATGAATTCTTTGTGAATAGGAAAAAAGAAATTTTTAAAATATATTTTAATTAGTTTAATGAATTTAACTTTAATTAAATTCATTTTAATTAAAGTTTTAATAAAACTTTTTTATTAAAAAGTTATTTAACTTAAACTTTCATTAAGTTTAACAACAAAAATTACTAAGTAAAATTGATTTTAATTTCAAACAATTTAAACAAAGTTTATTTATAAATAGTTTTGCAATAAATATTAATAGACCTTGATAATATTGACAACTAATATGGTCAAGATTTAAAAAGTTATTAATTTTTTTTAATAAAATTTTATAATTTAAAATCTCAAAATTTACTGGTTAATTAGACAAAAAATTAAATAATTTCAGACTAAAATTTGGGTCAGTAATGTTAATTTAAACAGTAAAAATATATAAATTGAAATTTATAAGTAAACATTCTTTATTATAAAAAAAATTTTTTTTTTTTTTTTGTTTTTAATATCAGGTGTATAATTAAATGAATAAGTCTTTTTTTATTAACTAATGCAATATTAAATGTCATTTTAAATTCATTTATTTTTTTTTTGAAATGACCTCAAATTATAATTATTTTGTTGATTTAAAAAATTATTTTAAAATTCAATACTAATTAAACTCTTTAAAACTTGATTAGTTTTATGATTTTGATGTATTTCTAATTTTTTCTTGATTTTAAACAAGAAAATTCAAATTAAAACAAAAAAAAATTTTTTTTCTTTTTGATCAAAATAGTTTCATATTAAAAAAATAAAATAATGTATAAATAAAGAATTTTAATTTATAAAAGTTTTGGTTTTATTGCGCATGATCTTCGCAAAAGATTCAAAGTTTTAATAAATAAAATAAATAAAATGGATAAAAAACAAAAAATCAAAAAGTGTTGGTTTTGAAATTGCGGCGACTGTAAATAAAGCTTAATTGAAAAAAAAATTTTTAAAAATTTTTTTTTTAATGAAATTTTTTAAATTAAATATTTTTATTACATCGTATTTTTATTTCATTCATCAAAGTAATCCCCATTTGCATCAATACACTTGATCCATCTTTCCTTTATCTTCTCTATACCCTCTTTAAAGAACGAAACAGGTTTGCTCCTAAAATAGGCTTCAGTTTCCGAAATGGCTTCTTCATTTGTTGAAAATTTTTTTCCTTGAAAGTGTTTTTTCAAATTTGAAAACAAAAAATAGTCGCTGGGTGCTAAATCTGGAGAATAAGGGGGATGTGGTAAAAGCTGGAATCTTAAATCTTTTATTTTTTGAACTGTAACTTTAGACTTATGGGCTGGTGCGTTGTCTTGATGAAAAATAATTTTTTTCTTCTGAGTTTGAGGTCTGTTATTTTTAATTTCATTCTTCAAACGGTCTAACAGATTATTGTAATAAACATTGTTGACTGTTTTGCCTTTTTCGAGGTAATCTATAAATAAAATTCCATGGGAATCCCAAAAAACAGATGCAAAAACTTTACCTGCTGATTGTTGAGTTTTTGGACGTTTTGGCCGAGTTTCACCTACTGCTGTCCATTCAGATGATGCTCTTCTGGATTCTGGTGTATAATGATGAATCCATGTTTCATCCATCGTCACATATCTGATTAAAAAATCCTTTTTATTTTTTTCAAAAAGTTCCAAACCAGCCTTCGAATCAACTACCCTTTGTTGTTTTTGTTCTGCTGTTAAAAAACGCGGTACCCACTTAGAAAAAAGTTTCTTCATTTTTAGGTGATCTTTTATTATTGTATTGACACTTCCTTTTGAAATCTTCAAAGCATCTGCAATGTCTTGCATTTTTATTTTTCTATTTTCAACAATTAATTTTTTGATTTTTTCAATATTTCCTTGGTTGACCACACTATTTGAAGGTCCAGAACGTGGGTCATCTTGAATGCTTGTTCTGCCTTGTTTAAACTGGTTATACCAAAAATTAATAACTCTTTCAGTAGGTCTATTCGGTATGTCGAACTTGAGAATAAAATTTCTTGTTTCTTCTTGGGTTTTACCAATAATACAAAAATACTTAATGACTGATCGAAAATCAAATTTGTCCATTTTTAAAAATTTAAGAAATTGATTATTTAGGAACACTTGTAAAAAAAAAACTTCTTAACGTATTTTATTCAAATTTGGAATATGAAATACAAACATACACCTTAAAAATACAACAAAGTTTCATTTATTTTCGTTGACCCCCTAGTGTCACATAGGACACTTGACTAAAAACAGCTCTTACCCTAAGCCGAATTTCAGCTTTTACCTTTTAAAGTATTAAAACCATTGAAGCCGTTTTGCCAAGCCGATAAAGTAAACAAACCAAAAATAAACAAACAATTTAATTTGATATAAGAAGTATATTTTAATAAAATAAAGTAATTTAAATAAAAAAATCAAACAATAATTTAAATTTTTGTATAGTTGAAGTAATGAAATTTGATTATCTTCTTTGTTGTTTTGTGAATTTTTTTTTTTTTGAGACTAGATATTGATAATCTTTGAAATCGTTTATCAAATCTGAAATTTTTTTTTTCAAATTTTGTAATTCATCTGAATTTTTAAACTTGTTGATGTCTAAATTTTTAATGATGTTATGTAATAAATGACTTTCATGTTTAATATTTTTTATCAAGTACTCATTATCATTGAATTCTTGAGTTTCTTGAGAAAAAAATGTTTCATTAATTTCATTAGTTTCATCGATTCTTAAATCAAACTCAGGATTTAAATTTAAATGATAAATTAAATGTAAATGTTCACACAAATTTTTTTTCACTTGATTTTCAACACAAGAACACGAACAATGACATATACACAAATTACATGGATAGCAAAAAAATCTACATGAATGTTTTGTCAACTTATTATGAATTTTCACTGTATAAAAAATATCTTCTTTTAGATTATTAAAAACAAATTCTTTAAATTCTTGTTGAAAGTTTAAACTAATTAATTTGTAATCATTTTTTTTTTTTCACAATTTTGATGATTATCAAATATTGCCTTTATTCTTAAAGATGAAGAACTTCCTAAAAGCTCTCTAGTCTGATTGTTATAATGATAGAAGTAAGAATAATCTTTTATTATACCAATCAGTTTATCAAGTCTTTGATTAATATTTCTTTTAGAAAAGTCATATTAAAAACTCTGTGCATACCTATAAAATTAAAATTTAGTGAAAAATATTTTTAAATGACAATTTATTACCTTACTTTCAACATTACTATTTACGGTAACTGATGATCCTATCCTATGACAGTATGCCCATGTTTTTGAATATTCAAAATAATATATTCGAATAAAATTTACAAATTTTGAATATTCTTCACCGTTATATGTTTGAATAAATTTAAGTTTTAAACTTTCAAACTTATCAACATCTAGCTCTTCCATTATAATTTTTAACCACAACCATCAAAATCACAACAAAAAAATTTTGAAGAATTCATTTTATATAAATAATTTAAAGATTAATTTAAAATTATTTAAAATAAAAAAAAAAGTATTTAAGTTTTGCATAAAGAAAAATTTAAACAAAGAAACTTACATGATTAAAAAAAACAATATAAATATAATTATTAAAAAACATCAATTTGAAGAAAAAAGATTTCTTATTTAATAAAAAAAAAATTGAAATAAAAAAGTTTAATTTTTAAATAAAAAGTTTCAAACTTTTAAGTAACGCGCTTTTTTTTTTAATGTAAAAAAATATAACCAATCAAAGAAAGAGGGCAAGCGCTTTATTTATGCTGGCATCCTATGTGTTAGCTGCTACTGCTGCTGCTGCTACAGCAGCGACCGCTGCAGCTCTTTGTTGCTGTTGATTTTGTTGTTGCTGCTGTTGTTGTCTATGTAAATGGTTAGCAGCAACTAATAAATCAGTAGTAGCCATTGTTGGAGGACCTATAGGAATAGGAGGTGGTGGTGGTTGTGAATTTGTAGGTCCTGGATTACTAGATGGAGGCTTTTGAACAGCTGTTGAATGCATAGCATTTACTTGATTATGTAATGTAGTTGATACAGTGTGTAAATTATTTTGTAATTGTTTTTGACTAACAGTCGTTGCAGGTAAAACATTAGCTAAACTACGCAATTGTGAATTCTGTTCTAAAAGAAATTCATTTGCATTCATTAAATCTCCAACCTGTTGTTTTAGCTCATCTATTCTACGTCTTAAAACATTATTTTCTTCATAAAGATAACGATTATCGCTTAAATTACTATACATAGATCTAGTAATTGTGTTTGCTGTAGCTGCAGTTGAAACATTAGAACCATTAAATTCATTAATCGCAGCAGCAGCGGCAGCAGCAGCTACAGCAGCGGTTGCAGCAGTTGTTGAACTTGTATCTGTATTAGCTGTGCTAGTACCATTTGAATGAGACTGATGTATTTGATTATGATGATTTAAAGCAGTAGTTACACATAAATTATTTGTATTGTTAGCAAATGTAAATGTAGTAGGTGTATTATAACCATTATCAAATGCTCTTCGTTTAGCTTCAGGTTCAAACATTCTCATTCCACTATTCCTTCGATTCATTGGAATAGGGAATGAATTATCTCTATTCATTCCTGAATTCATGTGATTTTGTAATAAATTTGGTTTAAGCTGATTCATTTGATCAAAACGTTGCATCATATACCTATTATCACAATTATTAGGCATATTTGACATATAGGGTTTGTTTTCAAATGGGTTATCATAGTTATTCCCATTTTTGAAATTTCTATCTTGGTTATCATTTTTATTTACGTGTCTAAATTTACATCTGGATCCTCTAAAACAATCTCCTTTAATAAAATCTTTACAAATAGGGACATCTGAATCTTTAAAATTATTCTGTTGATAATTATTATTAAACTTTTTGGGACCAAATTTATTAGAATTTTGATTGTTTCCTTGATTATTTGTATTAACAGTTGAAGGTAATTTACCAGTTGCTTTGTATGTTTCTTCTTCTTGTTTAGAGCAATGTATAAATTTACAATTCATTCTTCTACATTCTCTATTTTGAAAATCATGACAAAATGTTAATAACATTATATCATTTTTTTTACCATCGTGTGTTATTTCTGGATGACTAAATTTACAATTATTTCCTCTTCTACATGTATTCCTTAAATAATCTCTACAAACATCACCATTATTCAATGCTGAGTTAGATGGAGTACTAATAATAGGATTAGATGAAATACTATCTAAGTTTTCATTGTCATTTTCAATTTTATGATAAAATTTTTCTGATTCTTTATCATCAAAAGTAGAATTTTGATTGTTGGTCATTTGTAATTGACTTTGAAAATGATGGGACATAACTAATTAAAAACAGCTTTTTAAACAATTTTTTTTTTCAAATTAAAAATACATTTTTTATTAATAAATTTGAATTTTCTAAAATAAAACAATTAAGAAACAGTTTTCACCTAATTGCATTCAAACTTTATTAATGGTACAGCACTTAACTAATTTCAACTTTAGTCGCGCTTTTAATGTTTTGAATTGATTTTAATAAGTTTTATTTTTTATATTTAAAAGACGCAGCAATGCACTTTCTATAAAAAAGAGAAGAAAGAAACTTGTTAATAAAATAATTCAAAAATGAGAATAAGTTAAGTTTTGTGAATAAAGTCGCCAATTTATTAATTTATAAATTTTCTTAAAAATTTGAAAAAAATGAAAATTTTCAATAATAAAATAAAAAAATATTGAATAAAAATTTAGAACTTACCAATTAATTTTAATTTTAATTTAAACGACCATTGCCAAAGGATTTTATTTCAATAATGAGGAAAATATCAATTAATTAACATAGAAAATAAAAACTGTGTTGTAAAAAAACTGTTTTTATAAACAGATAGATTTAAACTAACAATTAGTTATACAAATTTTATTATAGCTTATATGAAAAAAAACTTAAAACTAATTACGATTTCTAAAACAAAAACAAAAAATATGGTTGCTTATCAAAGAATCGATTACATCGATGATAAATTAGTTTTATATAGAAAAAGACAAATTTGAGCGCATGAATTATTAAAAAAGCGCGCATTTTAAAAAACTTTTTGAATTTCAACGTGCTTGTTATTTGGTACAATTTGTACCGTACAAATAAGTAAGATTTTTTAGTATAATATTTAGCAAAATCTCAAGTCTTCATAGTTAACATTTTTTTGCCGATAGAAAATCAGCTAAAAGAGTATTGATAGGTTATTAAGCAGATAAACTTATAATTATAAATTTGAAAATTGTTTTCAACTTTAATATTAGAAAATTTATTCTAAAACTTAATTTTGTTTAGTAAATTAATTTGATATGAATTTGATTAAAAAGTCTTTTTAGGCATCAACTAAAATCAAAAAATACAGAAATAAATTAGAATTTTCTTTAATTAATAAAGAATTACTAATACTAATTTAAATATAGAACGACACAATGGCTCTTTACGAGCAATGGTACTTTTCGTGAACATCTAAAAAAGATTAACAGTAGAAAGAAGTATCATTTGTAATTGTAGCCTTAGTATAATGCTAAAAGAGAAATAAAATAATAAAAAACTATTCAAAAATACAAAGAATCAAAATTAGTTTTATATGTTTAAACTAATTTTTTTTTGTTAGTTGAAATATTTTTTTAGATTTAGCCGTGCTTATTCAAATAAAGCCAATAATACAATTAAGTTTTTTTAAAATATGTGGTTTAAAAAAAATTTATTATAGCCAGTTCATATAATCAACCATGGTTCTTTTTTTTCAATGAAACAAATACTTCAAAAATTTTTATTCCATAAAAAAATCTTAGTTTTACAACAAAATCAAGTTTTAAATAATAGAGAATTAAGTTGTAAACATGTAGAAAATCAAGCATATATAAAGTTGGTAAAGAAAATCTTAATGAAATGCTTAAAGATTATCAACTCACTGTTAAAATATACCAAAACGCATCAAATCAAGGCCTTTAAATTTATTTAGTTACATATTAAAACTTTATTAATAAATTAGATAAGCAATATTAGTTTTGAATATTTTCTTAAAATTTTATTTCAGCAAATCACAATTATTTGTTTTAAACAACAATTATTAAATTATTAACATAATAAATAATAAATAAAATTTTGAATCGATTCATTCTTAATAAAAATTTTTGTTTAAACAAAAAATAAAGAACTTAAGTGAAAACATTTATACATATAATAGAAAAAAATTATTTTAAAGTTTCATTTCAAATTTTTCATCTTTTACTGATTGGACCTGATAAAAAAAATAAAACTTATAAGTATTAAGATTAAAAAAATTAAATAAAAAAACTTACTTTTTTCAAAGAATTTCTACCGCCAAAAGCACGTATCTCAACAAGTAAAGCTTCATGTTTGTCAGCTGTATCCTTAATAGTTTTTTTATTAATTAAATTAGATATTGAATCAGATTTTAGTAATTTTTTTGGATCACTAACTAAATAGCTCTTTGTGTTTTGTAATTTATCTTCATTTGTTATGTATTTACTAATAATATTCATCTTTTTTTGTTTAAAAAAATTTTTTACATTTTCATAATTTGAATTATCAATTTTAGATTGTGGTTTCAAACTTTCAATACTAGTTTTATTTTTATCATTCATTTCTTCTACATTTGTAAAGTTTTCCTTTGGTAAATCAGTTTCATTTTGTTTGATTAAGGTATCTTTAACAAAAAATAATCTACGAGGTACTATGTTTTTATTTTGTTTATATGGCTGTGGAGTTATCATTGATAAATTTTTAAATAAAGTTTGAGCAGTTTGATCAAAACTCATATAGTTAAAATTAGCAAAATCTTTGACATTATTCTTATGATCAATTGGTTGATTTTCGTGAATTAAATTTTCATTTTTTATTTTTGTTTTATTCAAAAAATCTAACCCTTCATTTGAAGCTACTTCGTTAAACTTTATAGCATTCAAATTTGGTTTCTTAATAAGTACATTGCTCTCAAAATTTTCAAATCTTAGTGAATTCTTATCATCATTCGCTAAAATGTTTTCATTCTGATTAATAGCTAATTGTTTTTCGTTATTTTTATTATGATCTAATTGTTTTTTTTTAGCATCATTTAATTCAATTTCATCATTTTTATTATTTTCTAATGTCTTGGCACATCCTTCTTTAATAAATTGATTTTTACTTTTTTTACAATCATCTAACTTAATTTTATTATCATAACTATTACCATTTTTATCATTTTTTTTTCAATATTTTGGCTCAAATCACTTTGTTCTTTATCGGTTTGATTTATATTGATTTTCTTTTTAACTATTTGATTTTCATCAACTTGCTTCTTATCATTTAATTTTTTATCATTCAAATCTTTTTTTATATCGTTCTTATCATTCGTTGGATCATTAACTGGCTTTACTTCATTATATATATCTTGTTCAGTATTTACTGGATAAGAGCCTATTTTAAAGTTTTTTAATTTCATTTTTGGCCTATTTAAATTAGCTGATGAATTTTGTTTCAACTGTTCTTTTATGTTGAAAATACGTGAATTTTGATAGCTAGAAATAGTTTTATTTTCTTCTACTTTATTTATTGATAATTCGATTGAATTTTTAATTTTATCAACTTTATTTTTTTCATCTGAATTCTTCTTTTCTTCTACTATATTAATTACTAATTCACCAGAATTTTTATCTAGTTTTTCTTCCATTATATTTTGATCTATATTTTTAACATTTGAATCTTCAACTTTATCACTTTTTATTGATTCATTTAAACTAATATCTTTATTAGCTTCTAACGCAAAGCTAGGAGGTGCAATATTATTGACTGAACTAACAGTTTGATTTAAAATTATTTTTGAATTTTTATTACCATCATTTTCATCAACTGAGTTATTTTCTAAAATTGCTGATATAGATTTTTTATCTATTGTATCATTAATTGAATTTGAATTGTCATTGTTTACATTAATAATTAAAGTTGTTACATTTTTTTTATTTGAATCATTCAATTCATCAGTTTCATTCAAATTAATAGTAACATTTTGATTTGTATTATTAATTTTATTTGTTATTAAACTATCTTTTAAAAATATTCCACTGTCTTTTGAATTTTCTGTTAGATTGTTTTTATTTTTTGAATTATTCTGTTCATCTTCTTCATTTGTAAGACAATTAGGTGCAGAAGAAGGACGTTCATCTAAACTTAAAATTATAATTGAGTTTGTAGATTGACTTGATGTTACATTATTATCATAATAACTTCTAGGTGTAGAATAAATTGGCTCAGAAGCTACAGATGTTGGTGATTTTATATCTGAGTTAAAATAAAAATTTAATTTAAAATTTTTTTTTTTTTTTAATTTGAACTTACCTATGTTTAAACTGTTTTTAATTTTATCGAATACAGGATTATCTAAACTAACTTCGCCATAATCAGATTCATTTTCTTTACAATTTTGAATTGATAAATAATTTTTTCTTTTAAATACATCTAAACTTTCATCATCAGGTACTTCTGGTGAATTAGATGAACTATTTCCTGAAGATGAATAAGACTCTGAATTGAATGAATCTGACTTAGTAGTTTTTTTTGAAATAAATTTTTTCTTAAGCTCTAAATTTAATACATTATTAGCTTGATTTATATTTGTAGCAGAAACACTATTTTTTAAATCTTTTACACTTTTTTTTGTATCAATTTTTTCTTTGAAACTGCAAGAAGTTGTTAAAGTTTTATTACTTTTTTTATCAAGTTCACATTCTTCTACAATAATTTTTTTATTGAAATTATTTTCGTTAAGCTTATTCAAACTTTTATTTGTTACAGGTGGCAATGGTGCTTTTCGTTTTTTATGATAAATGTTATTTGTTGAACTAGCTAACTTATCACTTGGTGTACTTGTGAATCTTTCTTGTAAAACAATTGATGCTACTAAAGAATTTGAAGATAAGTTTACTAAACTTCCACCAAAATGGTTATTAGGAGAATTTGCTGAACTTAAACATTCATGATAACCACTTGAATCGGATCCTGAATTATGCCTTTGTTTTACATTTAATTGAGAATTAATTTTTGATTTTTTTTCTTCTTTTTTATCACCATTTATACAATTATTTGAAACAGATCGCTTTAGACTCGTGTCATTTTTTTTTAAAACAATTGGTGGTGGGGGAGCAGGTGTTTTTTTACGTCTTCCAATTTTATTCAAACATAAAGATGAATTTTTTTGATTATTTTTAATTAATGAACTTGAATTACAAACACATTTATTTTTTGTACAAATATTATTACTGTAGTCACAGTTACTTTCTAATTGATTAGTAGCTTCTAATAAAGAAATTATTGCTTTACGTGGCACAGATGCAGCAGTAGATTGTGAATTTACAATATTATTCAAATTAGTAAAGCTTTCTTTAAAGTTTTCCTCAATTTTGTTCAATTGACAATGCAAACCACTAAATTTATTTTGTATTTGCATTTGTTCTAAGTTTTTATTTGAAATTAATGTTATTTCATTAACAGCATAAAATGCTAAAGTACGTTCTAATTCTAAAATTTGAGGATGTTGCTTTTGTTTTAAATCAGCAAAAACAACTAATTGATATTTATTAAAGTTTAGTTCTTTTTCTTCACAAACTAATTCTTTGACTTCTCTAATTTTTGTTGATGGTGTAACACGAAATACCATACGTTGATTATGAGGTAAATTCACCTGCAATCTAAATGTTGTTTGAAAAGGCACACTACCATTCGATGAACAATTATTTAAATTATTAATTTGACTATTTGATGTTGAATTTTGTACTAATTTATTTATTGTTGAAGTTAATGTTGAAGATTTTTCCTTAAAATCATTTTGTTTAGCTTGCAATTTTTCTTTATTTAAAGCAATTGCACTATTTGTTTTAGGAACAATACTAATTTGATTTACATCTAAACTGCCAATTGCAGTACTTGCTTTATAATTTAAATGCTTGTCAACAACTATTTTATAATCATTTACATTAAACTTTATTTTATTACCAATTTTAATTAATAAATCCAACATTGGAGTACTACGTTCTATATTTATTAAAACAACAACATTATTATGATTATTATTTTCATTTTTTAATAAATATCCTGGTACATTTACTTGTAAATCCATACGTCCTTCTATAAGCTCATTTATTGCACAATCTTCATTTTTTAATTGTACCTGTTGATTATTTATGATGGGATCAAGAGACATATTGTCAAATTTAATTTCAAATTCTTTTTCAGTAGGTGAATTCAAAGATCTATAAGAAAATAATTCAGGCTGATCTAAACAAGATTTTGATTTTTTTTTGGCTAATTTATCTGTTTCTTCATCGACTAGTTCATTAATTGCACTTTGATCATTTTTTTGTTCTTCTTTATTAAATAAGTTTTTATTGTTTGTAGAAGATACGTTCCTATTTATTTTAAAGAAAAAAAGTTGAATTAAATCAAGATAAACTAATTTAAAGAAAATAAACTTAATTAAAAATAAAGTAATTAATGTTTTATAGCTTTTAATCTAAAATATTTAAAAATTTGTTCAATAAAACTTCTTTAATAGACTAAAAACTTTAGACATAAAAGGTATTTTTTTGATGATGGCTATTTCAAAGATTTAAAATAATCTAATTAAAACGCCTTTTTTATTTTAAGTTGAAACTCTAATCCTTGTTAAAAAAATGACTAAATTAAGTTTTAACATTGACCATTATTTAAAATAGTAAATAAGTTTAAAGACTACTTTTTGTTTTTAAAAATCTAATTAAAATTCATAAAAAAAAAATTTAATCTAAATTTACTCATATAAAATAATTTACAATTTCAAAGAATTATGATAAGTTATAAATAAAACACATTTTCTTTTCTTTTAAAATTAGTAAGACCATTTACAAAAATTAAATCATTCAAGTGGGTGTTTAATGTTTTAAACATTTAAATTGAAATAAAATTGGTAGCTGTCAATAAAAGACTAACCTATCTTCAAATGATTTGAAATCACAACTTAATTCTTTTTTTAATGTAGAAACTTTGTTTAAAAAATCTTCATCAGGTTTTTTTTTTAGTTCTTCATTTTTACGGTCAATTAAATTATCTATTGAATCTGGTTCATTTAGATTAATTTTATCACTTGTACTACGAAAAATTTTACTTAGCCAAGTCATTTTAAAAACTAAGCTTATTTTTTAAATTATCAAACTCAATTAAGCATTTAATTTTATTTTTTTGGTAAACAAAACCTAATTAACGCTTTTGAATAGTAAAACTTAAAGTTTAAATTATTTTGTTTTCACAAATTTTAAGCTCAAAACACTGAACAAACCAAATAGAATTTAAAAAATCAGAATATAATTGATTTTAAAGGAGAAATTTATAAATTAATTTGAATTAAAAATTATTGAAAAAAAATCATTTAAATTAACTTTAATCATTTAAAAATAGTTGAAAATAATTTTTATTAATTTTTCAAATAAACCATAAATTGTAATGAAATATAAATTCTTAATAAACTTTAAAAACTAAATCTTAACAAAAACTATATTTTTATTTACTAATTTAAAACTATACACTTAAATTAATTTAAAAATTAAATTTTATTAAAACTTTGAGCTTAACTTCGAAGTTTATGAAACTTATTTTGATAGAATTTCATGAAAATATGTTTTGATAGAGTTAAAATAAAACTAATTTTGATAAAACTTCATAAAGCTTGATTTGTTCAAAACTATTTTGATTAAGCTAAGTTTGATTAAATTTATTTTAAGAAAATTTATTTTAATAAAGTTTAAGCAGAATTTAAATTTGAAGAGAACAATTTGGAAAGATATGATTTTGAAGAATATAATTTTAAAGAAAATAAATTTTGATGAATATAATTCTGATGAATATAATTTTGAAGAATATAATTTTAAAGAATATAATTTTGAAGAAAATAAAATTTGAAAATTTAAATAGGAACTTAAGAATTAAATAGATACTGCTGAAAACATTTAATAACTTAATTGAACTCAAAAAAAATTATTTTCACAAAAAAAAAAACAAAATCTATTTGAATAAATTTTTTCAAAATTAAAATAAACTGTAAAGATTAGAAAATCACCAAAATAAAATAACAGTTTAAACACTTCATAACCTAAAGGAAAAATTTACAAAAATAAAAAACTTAAATCAATCTAAACTCTATATAAACATAAATTTAATTGATGAAACATTTTTTTAAAAAAAAAATAATTGTTTTAGGAAAATTTGAAGAAAATTTTGGTTTAATAATTGTTCAAAGTTAACAAAGAATGATATTAAAATAACTTTTTCTTTTTTGAAAACAATTTTTGAAATTTATTTTTATAAATTACTAAGAAAAATAAACTAATTAAACACTATTACAAAAAGTAAATGTGAAATTATTTGAATTTTTTAATTCTAATTATGTCGATACAATTAAACGCGTTTTTTAAATTTAATTTAAAAATTTTTTTCTTCAAAATAATGATCAAATACTTAAATGAATAATATAGATAAACCATATAATGAAATCAATTAAAAAAATCTGATTTTTAAATTTCAAATAATAAACACATTATGATTAATTTTGAAATTAAAATAAAAAAACACAATAACTTTACTAAAATAAAATTTTTTCAATCTTTCGCAATGAATTCATTATGAGTTGACAAACTGACGATTCAAAGCTGTCATTTGATCTCAATTCAGTAATAATTTCAATATTATGTTTTAAGTAAGGAAGAAAAATTATCAAAAACTTTAACCACCTACAATAAACCACCTGGCACACTCTCAATTTTATTTTTTAAATTTCAAAAAAAATATTGATATAAAGTTGTGTGAGCGTACGCTTTAAGTAAAACTTTAATTTAGAAAAAAAAATTTTAAAATTTTAGTTGATGCTTAAAATGAGGCGGTTTGATTTAAAAAATGAAAAATTTAGTCTGATAACCGTAGGCAGGTGTTTGAACAATATGTAAAAAAAACTTCAATCAAGTTTTATCTACAATTTAAATTTAAAAAAAAACTTAATCAAGGTTTTAAGAAACCAATCGCTTAAATTTGTTTATAAATTAATTTAAGATAATTAAAACTTTAAGCTCATTTAAAAACTATTAACATTAGAAAAAAACTTCTGTAATTCAAAACTGATTGTTTACTACATACTAATTATTATTTAGTTTTACAACTGTTGATTTCAAAAACTATTATCAAAAAAAAACATAATTTTAAAACAACTCATCAAAATTTTTTCATTAAAAACTAAAAAATATTTCTTAGAAATTTCACAACCTAATTTTATCAAATATTTAAACAAACTCAATGATTTTAAATTAAAAATTTGATAACACAAAGGAATTTAAGATAAAAAACTTTTGAATCAAAAATTTTGAAAAAAAAAAATTTTAAACTTTAAAGCTAAAGGACCGGACTTAAAATGCAAAAATAAAAAAAAATAAAAAAAATTTAGATTGTTCAAGTTAAGAAAACCTGCTGCACGTACTGCCAAACCTTTTTTGTCCTTCAAAATTTTAAAACAAATTTAAGTTTTAAAACTAATTCTAAAAAAAATCAATCAGCTCTAAAAGTATTCATAAAAATAAAGCTTTACTTATGACAAAAAATTAAGATTGATGAAAACGATAAAAGCGCTGATTTCCATTTTCAAAATAAATAAAAACACTTTCGAGGTAAATCAGTCAAAATTTATAAAACTGTAAAACTTCAAATTATTAAAGTTCATTATTTAAGCAAAAGTTTATATAAGCGTGAATTAGAATTAATTAAATTTCTTTTATTTTATTCAAGTTTGTAAAAAATTGATCAACAAAATTATCAATAATTTTAAAAGCATATCAGATATTTGTTATTACGTTAAATAAACAAAAGAAAAATTAATCCTCAAACTGATGAAGAAAGATAAATAAATTTGTATTAGTTTATATTTTTTAAAATAAATCTTGAGCTAAATTATTCAAAGAATTTAGGCAAAAGTATTGAAAAAATCATTAATAAAACTTGAACTCAAATTAATCATACAGCTTAATTGCTGTATTGTTAACAAGAAAGATTTAAACTGAATCAAATATTTTTTAAATTGCTTTAATATTCTTTGACTATATAAAGTATTTATTAATTGAATCTAATGTTTACCAACTTTTTGAAACTAATTTAAACTTTCTTTAACTAATTTAAACCTTCTTAGTTTAATTGAATTTTTTTTTCAGTGAATTAAATGTCTCATAAAAAATTGAATGTTTTTAAATTGAATCTAATATTTTCAATATCAAATCTAAAAAAGAAATTTGATTTGAAAATTATTCAAATTCGAAAAAGATATAATTTTTTTTCGATAGATTATCAGTTGAAAGCCGTATAATTGAATGAAAAATTGAAAGTTCTAATTTTAGTGTAGAAAATTTTAAATAGAAAAAAAATTTATAAAAGAAAAACTTGAAAAAATTTTGATACAAAAAAACTTTTTTAAAATAGAAAGACTTTTTAAAAAGTAAAAAAATAAAAATACTCTAATTAAATTAATTTTGATGACTTCACCATCGTCCTAAATTTAAAAAGCAAAATTAACTTTAGTTTAACAATTTTAATCCTAAATCAACATTAACTAGGCAATTTAAATGTTTTATAGGAACAAAAGCAATTTCAATAATAAAAAGTAATTATTTTTTTCATACAAAGATTTTAGTAGAGTAAACTAACATATCAGGTGTTAAGAACGTTTTTTTTTTTGTTGATAAAAATATTTCAAAAAGACAAATAAATCTAATTTAGTTTTTATTTGAATTTAAGAATAACTTTTATAACGTTATAAAAAACTTTTGTTTAAAATTTAAATTAGTCAAAAACAATTATAAAATAATTTATTAAAATATTCTTAAACAAATTATTAAGTCATAAAAAATGAATGTAAAGGTGAAAATTCATATAACTGATTAATTTAATTTAGTGCATCCTGTTTTAATTAAAAAATTTAATAGAAAATTTTTCTTTTTTAGAAATGCGAGCTTCAATTTTTATCAATTAAAAGAGTTATTTTAAAAAACTTGTCTTTAAACAAAAACTTATAATTGAATTTCCTTTTTTTTGTTTCAATAACTTAAAAAAAAACTTAAAGTATCTATTTAAAAAACAAAATTAAGAGATTGAATAATTTTAGCATAGTTTAAGACAAAAAACCATATTTAGATCTCGTTTCATAACAAGAATAGAACAATTAAAATTATTATTCTTCCTCTAATTTAATAAACTATTTCAATTTGATTTGTTTATTTAATATTTGATCTTAACATTAACAAAACTTTGCATAAGTTTAGCAACAGGTAGATAATTTTTTTTATACAAAAAAATGTTTATAAATTGTCACTATTGTTTTTGATAATTCTTTTTATAAATATTTCTAAATAAAACAAACTTATTCAAAATAATTAGAATCAAAACAACTTCCTAGTTTGTAAAAAAAAAAATTTTTTTTTTAAACAATTTCAAAATTAGAATTAAAATGAAGATCATAATCTTAAAAAAACCAAATCATAAAAACGTGAATTATCTTTATAAAGTTTTCAAAAAAAAATTAATAAAAAACAAAAGATTTTCTTTTCTAAAAATCATGAATTAAGATCGCAACAAAATTTGTATAGATTAATGATAAAAATAAGAAAAAAAAGAAGATAATTTTATTAAAAAAAGAATAAAAATGATAATGAATAAAGAATTTTTACATAAAAATTGAAAAAATTTAATTTAAAAGAGAGAAAATTTAGTGAACTTAAAAAATTTTATTACAAACTGAAAATAAACAAAATTGTATTGTTAAAGATAAGAATGACCAAACGAAAAAAAATTATCAAATTGTTATGACATGCTTTTTAACATGATGGTTAAAAAATCACCTGCATCTATTTAATGACAACAAGATAATTGAAAATTTCAAGTTCTCTTAAATTCAAAAAAATTTTAAAAAAAGAAAAATCTTTTTTGAGAAAATAGTTGGTTAAACACAAATTTTAATGAATTCTCAAAAAATTTTCATCATTTAGATCAAATGTCTAATTAAAAGAAAGAATTCTTGTTATTTGATAATAAATTTTAAAAAGAATCTTTTTGTTAAAAAACGTAATATTTTACTTAAAAAAATATTGTTCAACTTTTAAAGAGAATAATCACTTAATATGAATTACGAAAACAGAAAGCTTCTTTTTATTTTTACCAAAAGATAGGTTTACATTAGACTTTAAATAAAAGTTGAACAACAATAAGTTTCAAAATATTCAATGAATCTGTTTAGTAAACAAGCAAAAAAGAAAAAAAGTTACTTAATTAAAATAATTAAGTTAAATTAGAAAAATCCAGAAACTATTTTTTATTGCCTTGAAAATTAAAAGTAAAACGATTGAATGAACAAACACAATAAAACTTTTTCTTTCAATAAAAGAATATATTTTTTTGTAATCGAAGCTATTTATTTGAAAAAAAAACTATCATCTTCATTGATGGACACAATAGGAAGTAAAAAAAAAATAAAGTATCTTTGCTTTAAAAATCTTTCAAAAATAAAAACATTATTTTAACTGACAAAGTTTTTTTCTAAAACACTTTTTATTATTTAAAATAAGTCAATTGTTGGTCAATATTCAAAATATAAGTTCAATGTTCAAAAAATTAACTATACTGGTCAATCATTTTTTCAAAAAAAAATTCGCAGGAAAAAAAATTGTTTATTGTCTAATTCATAAAAAAAAGAAAAGTTATTTTTTTCAAATTTACCTGTCATTTTTTGTCGAAAAACAATTTCCCATTTAAAACAAAATAAAAAAACAAATTTTTTAAAATCAATTTTAAAAATTATGACAAATTATAAACATAGTTATTAAAAACTAAATTTTTACGTGCAAACTTGAGAAAAAGTTTTAAAAAAAAAAAAAAAACTTCATGTTTAAATTGAACTTTATAAAACAAAAACAAAAAAAAACAAACTGTCTAAAAATTAGATCGAGTTTAAGGGAAAAAGATGCGGGTAACGATGATTGATTTTTTTACTGTGATCATGAAGGTGAAAACTTGAGTAAATTTTAAGTTTAAAAGTAAAAAAAAAATTAAAAAAGGTGTGTTTAATCTAAAACTTTGATTATTAAAAAAAACAAAACTTTAAATGAGGATAGGTTTGATCAAAAAAAAAATTAAAATATACACCTTCAATCAGTTGATAATATTTTTATAAGTTTAATATCAAAAAAACTTAGAACTTAATTATTATTTTTTGTTTAACCGTAAACTAACAATTAAACATTAGGTTTTTTGAACTTAAAGACATTTATTGGAAAGCTTAACAAAGTTTCAAAAGAAATAAATTAATCTATTTGAATGGTTGCTTAAAAATTAATAAAAAAAAGCATTAAGAAAAAGTAAATTAAATGATACTCCGTATTGTCTAATACCATATTTTGAATACTTAAAATAAAGATAAATTACCCTTTTTCTTTTAATACAGGTAGTCAAAATAATGTTTTTATTAAAATAAGCTTTTAGTTTAACAATTTTTATTTTCTAATTAAATTTATTAATAGGAAATTAAAAAATTGATGATTGTTTAGTTAATTTAATGAATTTACTAAATTCATATTTGTTTCAGAACTGTTGATTCAAAAGTAAAACAGAATTTATATTGATTAAACATTTTCTTAAGTAACAAGGAAAACTAGTTAAAAACACTTTCAAATAAAATTTATTTAAATAACTTTTCTTAAATAGCTGCAAACCAAATTTTTTTTTGTATAAAAAATTTATTTCCTAATTATTCATGGTTAAGAATCAAAAGTTAAATTTAAAAAATTTTTTTTCAACCATGTTTTAATTAAACTATTTTTTTATTGGAAACAATGTTTTATTAATATCAAACTATTTTTCTACTCAATATTAAAGTTCATTTCAAACTTTAATACCCTAAACTCATTTTATTATGCATCAAACTTTAATATCATAAACTCATTTTATTTTACATCAAACTTTTTATTAACATCACAAAACGAATATACATTTAAAAAGTTAATTCTCTCAATATGATACTTAAACTAATTTTTAAGTTGTATTTCTCAATAATAAAACAATATTCTTTTTAATTCAAACCATGTTTTTTAGGCAAAACTGAATTAATTTTCCAAACTGAATTAATTTAAAAGTTAAAATGTTTGCAAAAAAATTCAAGTGAGAAAAATAACTAAAACTAATCTTTCATTTAAATAGATAAATAATTGATAAAAATCTTTTTAAAGAATCTTCAAAATAATTTGACAGTTTAAAAATAAATTAACAAAATACGCTATTTGTTTTTTTCCTAAAATTGTAATTTTTAAACTGTCATTTTTGATTATCTTTTTTTAATTGATCTTAATTTATGAAACCAATTTTAAAAAAAAACTTATTTTTTGCCATTTTAAAAACCTTGATTTTCGAAAAAAAAAATGAATTTTTAATGAAGGAAATTAAATAGTTTCTAATAGATGAAAATTTTTTTTTTTAAAAACTTTTTTTTCTTCCTAAAACTATTATTTAAGGCTAATTAGAATCAACAAAAATTAATTATAATGAAACTTAAAAAACAATTTAAACTAAAGAATCTTTATGCATAATTTTAAGAAAAATCAATATTCAGTAATTTTTAAAATTAGTCTTTAACAATAATTTAAGAAGATAAAAATGCATAACTTATTTAAATTGAGCATAACGTTTTAAAAAAAATTATCAGTTAGTAAAAGGTATTAAAAATTGTTTGTAAATAAAAAGTATTTAAAAATTGTCAGTTAATGAATGGTAATTTAAGTTTTAAATGCTTAATTTTTATTGATATTTTTGGAAAACTAACTTTCATTTAGTAATTAATAAAATTAGGATTTAAAAATTTAGTAAATATAATTTTGACAGGTATATTAAAAATATTTTTTTTATAAGTTTTTGTTTGAAAACATATTAATTTTAATACTAATTGTCTTTGATACATTTAAGATAATTTTTTTCTATTTAAATTTTTTATGATTTTTTTGGGAAAAAAATTTTCTCATTTGAACAAAATTTATAAACACAATTAGCAATATAAATGTAAATAGATTGAAATAAAATTTAAAGAAAAGTTTTATAAAAACAAAAATTTAAAGAAAGCTCTTTAATAATACAAAATTAAGAATCAAAAAAAGTCTATAAAAAAAGAGAAAAAATATAAGGAAATTTGATGAAAAGTTGTAGAGAAAAGTATGATGAAAAACTAAAAAAAAAAACTTAAAACAAAATTTATATAAAAATAAGTTTCAAAGAAAAGAATTCAAAGTAAATAGAAGAAAAAATAATTTGAAAAAATAACTTATAAAGAAAATTTATAAAAACTCAATCAACTATTTTAACAATAGAATAATTAAATAGTCGTAAATAGACAAATTTATTAACCACAAAAATCTATGAAACCTTTTTTTTTACTTTTAAAAAAATTTTCACAAGTATATTGATTAAAATTTTAAGAAACATAATGTCCATTAAATGAAATAATTATTCTTTTGAATAAAAAATACCTCTCCTTCTAGTTAATTATTTCGATAATTTAAAAAAAAATTTTTCAAACAAGTTGTTTACTTTGAAAACTAAATAAGCTGAAAATTTATTAAGTTGTTTGAAAATGTTATTTTATGATAATCTTCATAAAAAAGTATTTTTAAAAAGAATAAATTTTTTTTGAACTAAGATAGTAAAGTTTAGAACAAACTACCCAGTAAATGATAATTTAAGTACAAAAAAAATTTAAAAAAAAAAAGATAAAAAAGCCATATTTTAATGAAACATAAAAAAACGATAAAGTTCAACTTAAACATTAAGTATGAAAATCACACAATTAAACTTTTTTATAAGTTTAAAACAGTTTTAATGTATTAAAATCAATTAGATAAAAAAATTAAATTTAACTTGTTAAAAAGTATCAAAATTTCATAGTATCAAAGTTAATTTAAAAGTAACAAAATGAAGTTGAAATAAAAAAAATGAAATTCAAAGTATAAAAATTCAAAGTTATGATCAAAATTTTAAACAAGAGAAAAAGGAAGTAGTAAAACAATTTACTAATAAAAATTTCAATAAAAAAATTTTAGAGATAATTTGCTAAAAACTTGAAAATGTTATACATTTTTTTTAATTACTTATTTGTGAAGTTTGCTTAATTTTTATAATAAATCACTGTGTAGGCGACATTTTATTTTTTTGATAAAATTTTGAACTTATCTAAATAAGTCAAATTGATCAAACATTTAAAATTATGTTTCAAAGTTTATTTAAGCTCGTAAACCTAAAAGCTTTTTTAATATACCAAAAATTAATGTTTTCAAAAACTATTTTGATAAATTTATTTTTTAAAAAAGGTATGTTTCAAGAAGATATTTTTGAAAATTAAAAAAAAAATGAAAGATTATCTTTAAATTTTTACTAAATTTATGAAAAATTTAAGGAAAAAAAAGTATTGAAAAACTTAAAAATAATTTGATCTACTTATGAAGCTTAAAAAAGTTTTTTTCTTAAATTAAAAAACTTTTGTGAATTACAGTTAAATATTTTGAATTTGAGTGGTTCGTAAATAGTTTTAATAAGTTTTTTTTTGTATAAAAAATTAAAAAACAAATAATAGTAAATTATAAGTTTTATTCATTAAACCTTTCAAAAAGAAAAGATTCCTAAATTAGGAAAATTTATCTTCAAAAAAACAGTTGGATAAGATAACTAAAGAAAAAAAAATTTCAACAAAATTTGAGAAAATGTGTTAAAAAATGTCAAGGTAGGTTTTGAATGATTAACCTAAACTAAAATTTAAAAAAAAATATAATGCATTTCAAGATTATAAGGATGAAAATTTATCTTGATTTTTTTAAAACCAGACTCAATTTTTTTTAATTTAAATGACCTAAAACTGCCGATTAATATTATTTTGTATCGATAAATTTAAACAAAATACGTTTTTATAGAAATTTTATCAAAAAAATGAAATTTGGACAAAACTTTTTGTTTTAAAAGAATAAAAATTTAAAATTAATTAAAATTTAAAAACCAAATTTTATTAAACTAAAAATAATTAATTAAAAAAAGAAAAAAAAAGTTCGTTAAAATATTAAACAATAAACAAAACTGACCGCTACATTTTTGATGAATTTTTATTTTTAAAGAAAAATAAAATCTATAGATTTTAATGTGACATAGATTATCTTCTTTTTGTTTTCATCACAATAATGAACTTTTTACCTATTTATTAAACTATTTAAAGCATTCAATTTTAAAATTTAAAAAAATATTTGCTTCGGTAATATAATTTATTAAACTTCATTAAAATTTTCAGTTTCACTTTTTTTGATTCATAGTACTTTTCAGATAAAGCATTCACAAAAATGAAAGATAATAAAAAAAATAATTAAAAAAATTTTTTTGTTTTTTAGATATTACAAAACTCATCTAATGATCACATTAAACACAATTAAAAAGAAAGTAAGAATTAGAAATGAATATATCATTAAAAACAAAAATTTAGATGATTTACAACAGGTGGGTCAATATGATGCGTTGAATGAATTAGAAATCATTTAAAACAAACAAACAAAATTTTTCAAAAAAAAAAAAAAAAGTTTTTGTTCTTAAATGTAGAAAAAAAATTGAACCTATGAAACAAAAAAGTTCATTCAATAAAATCATACCATAAAATTTTATTGAAAAAAATATTTAATACTTAAAAGTGAAATAGACGATAACTTGTGAAAAATTGTCAAAAAAACTTAAAATATTAAATTTAGTTTTTTTCCAAATTTTATCAACTTATATAACTAAATATAATTTTGAACTGATATAAGTAAATATTATTTTTAACTGATATAACTAAAATATTTTTGTCTGATATAACTAAAAATTATTCTCAAAACACATAACTGAAATTATTTTTTAAACTAAAATAAGTAAAAATTGATTTTCATATGAAGATGAAAAGTAAATGGTACAAACAAACTTAAATCAAGAGTTTATATATTTAAGAAGAGAACTTAAAAAGTTAATTATTTTTACAAATATTGGAAAACTTAAAAACCAATTTTTATAAATTTAGAAAATAATTTTAAAAATAATTTATTGGATATAAAAATTTTAAATGAATCATTTTAATTAAAAATCAACATTTGAATAATAAAAATCAAGTTTTAATTAAAAAAAATAAAAGTTTTTCTAAAAATAATTAAATTTAAAATTGAATCAAAAAATGGCTAATTCAAAAATGAAAATTAAATCAAAAGTTTAAATCTTATAGAAACAAATTTAAGATAATTTATCACATTCATTCAAAATTAAAAAAACCATAATTCTAATAATTTTAATCTTGTCATTTCAAAATGTATCTACAGGTAAAATTTTAATATTTTTCTTTTTAGGATTTATTCAAAAATGATTATTAATCTGATAATTTAATTTAAATGAATAAAATTGATATCTCTAACTGTAATAAATTAGATAAAAAAAATGGATCATTAAAAAACAGGTTGATTTAAAATTTTCTTAATTGATGATTATTGCTAAAGTTTTAAAATTAAAAACCTGATATTTTAAAATTAATAGAAATCTTAAAATAACTAAAAATCAGTGCAATCAATTAAAGTAAAATTAAGTCACACAAAAATATGTGTAAATAAAAACATATAATCAATAACTAAAAATCTAAGCTAATTAATGATTAAGATTGAACATCAACTTATTGCTAATTTCAAGTGCTCTAAATAAAAAAAAGACCAATTAATTGAAAATACAGTAAATTCCTTTTAAAAATCACTTGAAAAGTTTTATCAAAAAAATTTATAAATTGTTTAAACTATTGAAAAAATCTACAAACAAAAATGTTTTATAAACATTTAAATTTAAATAAAAAAAAACTTTTAATATAAGTGATTGATGGATTTTTTTTAAACAAAAAAGGATGTCAAATAATTATAAAAAAAAGGTTTTTTTATCTTTTAAAATGACCACACCATATTTTTATGAAATCATAGCATTTACTAAATCTAAAGCTATAAAAGTTTAAAAAATTAAGTTTTCAAATTGTTTCTTCAAATAATAAAATTTGAAAAAATTTTTTTGAAGAGAATTTAATTTAAAAAAAAATGGAAAAAATTAAAAAAAACTTCAAAAGTAATAAAACTTAAATGTACAAAAAACTAAGAATATTCAAATAGTTTAAAACTATTAAAGAATATAAATTTTGTTCAATAATAAAAAAGGTAAACTTACACAAAATGTAATCATATTTTTCAAATTAAGCAAAGAGAAAAAAAAAATTATCAGTTTATAACAATTAACCAATCAATTTAACCATTAATGAAACTGGTTTTTTAAGCGAACCAGAAATGAATAAAATCAAATTGCAATTTTTAAAACTTGTTTAAACTTTTTACAGCTATGTACCGGTAAAAGTTAAAAAAATTTTTTTTTTTAAATTCTAATGAAAATTCGAAATTAATTTTTGAAAAAAAAATTAAAAAAAAAACTACAAGACAAAAAAACAGGTTAAAAATTGATTGGTTTTCAATAATTACTAGTTTAATAAAAAATAAATAAACAGAAAATTGAGTCAAATGATGAACTAATTGATAATTGAAAATAAACTTGTCTTAAAAATATAATTGACTTAAAAGTCAATAAAATTATTAAAAGTTTTTCCAATTAATTTTATCTTGAATGTCGATTTTTGAAAATTTTTTATTTTTAAAAAATCCAATAATTCATTTTAAATTATAAATAACTTAGCTTAACTATCATATAAATTAAATTTATTTTGTGGTTTTAAAGTGATTTTTGTGAACTATTAAAACTTTTAATTAAAAATAATAATGAAGATAGTTTTGTTTTAGTAATTATGATCATATCTAAGTTTATTAAAAACTTTGAATCAAGATGCAAATGTTTTTAAGGTATTAAAAACATAACAAATCTTTTTAAAAATAATCAAGATATGGAACAAAGTAGGTTGATTAAAAATAAAATTTGTAAAAAGCCAAAAATTAGTTTCTAATAATTTTAAACTATTTATTACAAAATTTAAAAATATATTTCTTCTAAAACTTTATTACAAGATTAATAAGCTTACAGGTAAGTCTTAAAAACAAAATAACGAAAAAAAAATGCTATAAGCATTAAATAACCTGCAGCAAATAACGTTTAAATTAAACTTTAAAATTTCAAACATTTTCTAACATAAAATTCATTAAACTTAAATTTAATTTAATAAGCGCAAATTTAAATAGTTGACAAGTTTATATTAAGTCTAATTTTAAGATTAAATTATCAAAGTTTTTTTTAAACGAAAAAATTTTTAGCCTAAAACTTTTATTTTAGCAAAATAATTAAAAAACCTTAAAGGTTTTTAACTTATAAATCAATATAAGTTAATTTAACTTTTTAAGGAACAAAAATATATTTTTAGCTAATAAACTTAATTTTGTTTATAAAAATTTATAGATTTAAAAGATTATACAAAAACTCTAACATAACCAATTTTATGTAATTAAAAATTTCTCAGTATTTAAAGTAAACAATAAAAATATTTAAAAGAAATAAATTAAGTTAATAATGTACACTAGAAAACTATTTTAAAGATCATTTTAAATGAGGAAATATTCAATTAAATAAAAGTTTAAGAATTATAAATTGATTTAAGTAACTATATTTTGGTTCAAAAAACTGATAGATAATTACCGTTTTATTAGTAAAGTGAAAAACAAAGACAACTGTAATAAACTAAATAAATCTTTAAGTAAAAAAACTAGTTGCCTAAAGGTTAAAAGTTTCTACACAGAAAAAGAAACTTCTAATTAATTTAAATAAAATTTTAAATTAAAAAAATAGAAATTTTGTTTTTTATTGAGTTAATTTTCGGTTACTTTTTTTCTACTTCAAAAAAAAAGCATCAGTTCATTAAACTTTGAAAACAGAAGATCAGAATAATCTCTTAAAACACTAAAACTATTTTTTTATGTTTAGAAGCTTAAAAAGACTTTAAATTAAAAAACAAAAGTAAGTTTGTTAAGTAAAAAAATTTTTGTATAAGAAAACATTTTCAGTATAAATATTTTCATTTTAGTAGAAAAAAAATTATCTCAAAATTGATGAGTAAATCAATCGTTAATACAGTTTAAAATTCAATTGTCACTTAATCAAATTTAAATTAAACTTAAAAAATTTAAGTATCAAAGTAAATAATAAAATTTTAAAATTACCTGCTCTTAATAAAACCCAAGTTTTTTAACGATTTTTAAATTAAGCCGAAATTTGGATAAGTTTTCTTTTTTTGAAATTTGAATGTTTTAAAAACAAATAGCACAATAGCGTTAAAATAGTTGTCGTGAATATTGTCAAAGAAAAAAACGTTTTTTAAATTAAATACTTTTTAGAAAAGATTTTCTTTTCTGATTATCACTAAATAAAAGGTAAAACTTAAACAAAAAAAATCAATTATAACTTATCTTAGATCATCAAATAAAGGTTTCACTGAAATAAAATTGACAACACAGCTTTAAATTTTAAAGAAGAAAAAAAATTTAAAAAAACTAAATAAGCTAATTTTCACAAAAAAAAAAAATTTCAAAAAAGGGTTTTAACCAAAATTATTTTTTTTGCTAAAAACAGTTTATTTCAATTATTTTTGAAGAAAATTTTTGAATTGTATTAAATTGATTTATCAGTTTACTGAAATCACTTAGATATTTCAGCATAAAATAAGCTGAAAATAGTTCACTTGTTGATTAATAAAATTTTCAATTTGATTTTCCACATATTAATATTGGATATTTATTTAAAGATTCTTTAATTTAACATTTTTATAAAATAAACCAATTATCATTTTAAAGAAAACATTTATGGTTTGAATTTTATGACTTTAAGCTAATTTAAATACCTTTTATATAAAACCTTTAATTTTGAAAAATTTTTAAGTCTTTCTAATTTGAATAATTTTAACCGATAATCTTTTGATTGAAAATAATTTTAAATTTTTTAATACCTTTATGATGTTTTGAAAGGAATAATTTTTTTTTGAAAATTGAAAAAAACTATATAACTTTATCTATCTTATAACTAAATTATCACTTTGAAAATTTTCTATTGAACCGAATTTTAAATTTTTCTTTTAAGAAATTTTATTTTTATTTATTTTAGAAAAACTTTAGTAGTGTCAAATAAAATAGAAAAACTTTAGTAGTTTTAATTAAAATAGAAAACCTTTGTATTGGTATTATTTAGACTCTATTATCTAATTTAATTTGAAATAATTAAAATGTAAATTTTCTGACATTTAAACATGTAAATGTTTTTTTCGATTACAAATAACGAATTTTTTCAAGATTAGAAAACTCTTTTTTGAACTCAATTTCATAGAAATTTCTTTGTTGATTTAAAAAAATTATTTTTCTTTAAAATTAATTAGAATATTATCTAAGTAAACCTTGAGTAATCTTAATAAAAAACTTAAAATTTTTTAATGATTTAATCAACATAAGAATTTTGATAATCTTAAAAAATTTTAGATAACTTTAATAAAGAAAAATTTCTTGATATTTTTAAAAAAGGAAAACATATTTAGAAAGTAAATTCAAGTTCATAAACAATTAGAAAAAAAAATTATTTAGAAAATGTTTATTCACACACAAATTATTCTTTTTCTAAATTAAGTTGAAATTTGTTTTTAAAATTTTTAGTTGAGCACTTTAATTATTTTTTTTTAAAAATTTAAACCAAAAAAAAAAACCTTTTGTCTAAATTTTAAAACAATTTTAAAATTACAACAAAACTTTCATTCATTAAAAAAAAAGTAACTTTATCCATGTGACTTATTTAGTAAACATTTTGTTACAAAAAAAAAGTTCAAAGTTTGAAAAAAAAAAATTTTAACAAAAACACTGAATAAAAGTAAAAAGTAAACTAAATTTAAAAATGAATCAAAATTTTTAGTAAAAAAATATACCTGTTCATCTTTACTATATAAAACTTTTATTCAAAATGGTAATCAATGTAGCGATTCTTTTATCAACTTAAATGAATAGCTATATATTAATCAAATACTTGTTGCTTGTCCATCTACTTTACCCGCTAACTTTCTGTCTTTTTGATAGAAAAAAAAAACCTGTAAAGCCATTCCTTTTATTCCTTTTTCTCCGCCACCGCTTCAGGTTCATTATTATATTTTGTATTGTTTTTAACATCACTCCACCAAAAATTTATAAAAAAAATTATCAGTTTTGTAAATAATATTGTCAAATTAATTGATAAGGTTAATTAAAATTTTCTAATTAAAAAAACTTTAATCAATTCAAAGTTCAATATTTTTTAAATTAAAAAATAATTTTTAATCAAAATTAAAGCATAGATTGAATGATCTAAAATCAACTCAAAGTTTATTTCTGAAAACAATTTGTGGTTGTTAAACTTTAAAAAAGTTTATTTGAAGAATTTGATTTTTATCATAATTAATTCAAAAATTCGAAACTATTTAAGTTTTTGATGATGGTCTTTTTGAATGATAAAACTTTTTAGAAATTTTTGTAAACAAGTTAAAAATTATTAGTTTTTAAATTTTGTTCACAATACTGAATATCAATTAAACTTTCTATTTTAGAACAAAATTGTGATTAATCTTAATTAATTCATTCACAAATGATAATCTTTAAAATATTTATTAAATTAGCAAAAATACTTTAATACAAAAAATTTTCATATTTCAAGTAAATTTAATCTTCTTTTTATTTGATATGTACATTGTACAAAAATTAGATTTGTTATAAACAATGTTATTTTAGAGATTAAGAGATCCATAAATTTTCTTGAATGCAGTTCAATAAACTTAATTAGGTTATTTTTTTTTTTACCACTAAACAATCCATTGATTTCAAATGTTGACCATTTTGAAACTTTTTTGTCAACAAATTTAGATCAAAAATTTTATTTTCTTTATAACTTTAGAATCAAAAAAAAAAAAGGTTGATAGTTGATTAAATGAAAGATAATTTATAAAAAAAACAAAATATTTATAATTCAAGTTCGAATTCAGTTTCTGGATGCTCTAGAATAAGAAATAAAATTTTTATCTAAATAAGTTAAAAATTAAATTTAAGTGAAATACCTTCTATTTTTATTTGAGTAGGGATCAAATTATTTTTATTAATATCTTGAGTTATAGTTGGAAATTTTTTATTATATTCTATTTCTTTTGTAACACCAGCAATATAAGGCAAGTTTTTAGGTGGTGTTCTAGACATTGGTGAATTTCTTAAACTAATCAATTGTTCACGCTCATAAGTTATACGGGTTCCTTTAATAAAAAGAAAAATAAATTAAATTTTTTATAGTAAACACTTGTAAGATTCATTTCATATAATCGTGATGACAATTGCATTAGTAAAAGTTTTAAAATTATAATAATGATCAAATTTTTGTATTGAGAAAAAGAATTTAAAGTTAATTATTTAAAAAATGCATCAAATAGTTCAAAAACTAAAGCAAAAGAATGAAATTAGAACATAAAACTCTTCTTTATCCTTAAAATGATATTTTACACACCCTTAATAAAAACGAATATCAGATTAAAGTTTAAGTAAGCTACATAAAAGCTTGTAAATTTAAATCTATAAACCTAATTTTTCTTTGTTTATATGTGATCATTTCATGCATAAAAAATTTCTACAGTTAAAACAATGATAAAATCGATTTTTATAAAAAGATAGAATTTTAAAAATAGAAAATTGATTTTGAATAAAAGAAAACTCAACTAATCAATAAAAGAGTTAATAAAATTTAAAACAACAAGTTTTCATTAAATTTACCTCCTGGTGTTGTAGAATATATTGTTCCTCCAGGTGTCTTACTGTAATTATATGGAAGCTCGCTTTCACTTAAATATTTGACACGTTTTGGTATAACCATTCCACAGCTAGAAGCCATTGAACATGTTTTTGTTTGAGAAGAATGCATGATAAAAATATCTGTAACAAAAAATTAATATTCTTTTAAATTATGTTTAATTGAATTATTCAAGTTTTTTATTTTTAAGTTAAAAACGTGAAAAACATTAATTTGAAAAACAAATTAATTGAAACACTTTCTTGCACAATAACAATTTTTTTCTTATTCAAGGTAAATATTTTTTTTCAAATGATGTATTTTAATCAAACACCTAATTAACTTTTCAATAAAAAAAACCAGACATTTATTAAAATTAAGTTTAAATTATGACTCTTTTTAGGAATTTAATCTAAATTATTTTTAAAATTTTATTTAAACTAATCTTAAACTAATTCATAAAATTAATTTTTACTAAACTAAATTAAATTTAACAAGACTTTAATACTTAGATAATCATATTACAAGCAAAAAAAAATAAAAAATATAACTTACGTATTTCTTAGTTAAAATAAATATCTGAACTGTAAGATAAAAGATGGTTATTTTTAAACAACAGTGCGAAAAAAAAAATTAAAACAAATAAGCTTTATGTTATTAAACTGAAAAACATCTAAATTAAAAATGATTCTATGCTCCTTTTTATATCATAAGCAATTTGTTTTTATATTTAAAGCTAAAAAAAATTGAATAATATTTATAATAAATTAACCGGCTTTTTCTATGAATAGGCGGGCTTACATAGATAAATGATAAGTAAATTATTTAAGAAACGCATGCGTTTGTTTACAACATCCGATTTAACTTTGTATAAAAACGTAGAATGTTTTTGTTTGAAAGGAATTTTTTTTTTAATTCGAAGTTCAAAAAAAATTTTCTTGAAAAAACACGTTGTCAAATTTTTTTTAAAAAAATATTCAACACTTGTAAAATAAATTTTAAGTAAAATATCTATAAATTCTAAAACTTGATTATAAAGCACCAATAAACATTTTTTTTTCTTTTTTTAATTTAAAACTGTTTTAAATATAAACAAAGCTTTTTTTAAATTTTTTAATTAAATTTACTATTTGCTCATTAGATAAATTTAATTAAAAAATAAAATTTAGAAAACAATATTAATTTAAAAATTTAACAAAATCGAATTAAAGTTTATAAATTAAATTTAGAATAAAGTTTAAAATAAATTAAAATTATAAAATGAATTCAAAAAGTTTAAATGAGAATTGCATTTTAAAAAACGAAATTTGGAAATTTAAGTTGAAACTAAAAAAATTGATTTTTATTAAAATAGAAAAAATAGAAAAAATAGAAAAAATAGAAAAAATAGAAAATCCAAGAAAAGTTTATTAAAAAAACATATATAAGAAAAATTAAGAAATATTCAAACAACAAAGTTTATTAAAATTAAGAAAAAAATTAATTACAAGTTAAGAAAATAATTTTCAATAAAAAAAGATAAGAAAATATTTTTCTATTTAAGAAGCTTTAAACTTTTTTTTTTAAATTTAAAGAAATTATATTTTTTATGTAAATAAAGTTGTTTTCTAAAGTAAATAAAATTATTTTTAATGAAAAAAAGTTCAAATGCTTAAAATTGCTAAATAGTTTGATTTAGTAGGAAATAAATTTAATTAAATAGTTATAAATTGATTGTTTTTTTTTTGAATTAAAAAGTCATTTTTGATAAAAAATTATAATTCTGTAGAAGCATATTTTATTTAGAGAAAAAGTTTTTTATTTGAGTTAGCTTAGTTATTTTTTAATAAACCTTCTTTTAGAAAAATACCTGTTAAGATTAATTTAAACTTTTTTTATAAGAAGCTGTTTATCTAAATTTAAATATCTAGACTTTTAAATTTTTCAATACCCATGATATTATTTATATATTTTGATGTGTTTTCACTTCATAAAATTGTTTTTTACTTTATTATAAAACAAATTTGAAAAAAATAAATTATTTTTGTTAATCGTTTTAAATGATTAGTACTTAGATTTAATTTCAGATCTTTTCAATTCAAAAATAAAATTTTTTTAAATTTACTTTTTCAGGTATTTTTTTTAGAAAGTTTTTCAACAATCATTAAATTTTAAGTTTAGGAAACTTAAAAGAAAACTTATATAGTTTGTGATGCTAAAAATTATTACTTCATAGTAATGTTCCCTTGTAAATAAAAATAAAAAAATTTCTAAGAAAAATTTATCGAAACAAATATTAACAAAACAATTAGGTGCCTAGAAATGTTTTTTTTATAAAAAAAAAAAAAGTAAAAAAACTTGCATGTGACTACTATCTTATGACTATTACAGAGTTTAAATTTTTCATTCAAAATAAGTTAATGAATTCAATCATATGAAGTAGATTATAATCTTGGAGTTTGAACACGTTTATAGTTTTGTAAAAACCATGATCGATGACTAAGGATAAAAATTAAAGATGATTTCTTTTCAAAAAAAGTAATCAGAATACAAAATTAATCATATATTCTCTAATTAATTAATTTCATTAGACATAAATTATAAAAATTTGTCATTTTTGTTTTTGCAAATTTAAAAGCTAGAAAATGAAAAATTTTTATTTTGATTTATTTTTAGGTGTTTAATCATATTACTTTCTATTATATTAATTATTTCGAAATATATTTTGAAACCTTGATTTTTAAATTCAAATCTTATAGGTTGTTTATAATAATTTACTTTACTAAATATTTTTATTAGACTAAATATATTTTAATTAAAATACACTAATTGAATTGAATTATATTAAAGTTACTATTTAACTTAATTTACTTCTTATGTATTGAAACAAAAATTTTGTTGAACTAAATTTTTTAAAAACAAATATACACTTGTTAATTACAATACACCTTTCCATGTTATAAGTAAAATCTTATTTATCAAACTAAATATATTTATCATCTTGATTATACTCATGTTTATCAAACTAAATACTCTTTTTAATTTTTATCAAAATGAATACGCTCTTCTTTATCAAATTGAATACGCTTTTTTTTATCACATTGAATACGCTTTTCTTTATCATTCTAATTTTTCTTCTGTTTATCAAAATAAATTTTTACTTGTTTATCGAACTAAATTTTCTTTTGTTTATAAAATTTATTAATCTAAATAAATTATGCTCTTATTTATCTAACAAAGAATTTTCTAAAAAAAAATTTAATCAAATTGAGAATACCCATGTTTACTAAGTTTAGTAACTCCATATTTTTGTTTTTAAAATTTAATTTAATAAACTATAGATAATTTTTAAATAAAAATTCTAATTTCACAAATTAAAAAACTAATTAAAAAGAGAAAAAAAAATCACCTTAAGAAATACTTAAGTTATAATTAAGATCTTGTTTAGAAATGTTAAAATAGAAAAAGATGCTATTTCAAGTTGAATCAAAATAAATTCAACGACATCTATTTAAACTACTTGTTGATCAAACCTGTAATTTAACCAATATATTTTGATTTATAGCTGATATTTTTTTTTGTTAGATACAATCATTACCAAAAAATTTTTTTCTTTTTTTGCATAAAAATGATTTAAATTATTCAAATCATCTTTCTTTTTTTTCTGTAAATTTAGTCTCAATAAAATTTGAAAATGAATATTTTTATTAGAAGTTTATTTTTTTTTATTTTTTTTTATTCTACCTATGGATTAGATGATTTAGAAGATGATATAAAAAATGATTTTAAAGAAGATTCTAAAAATGAATTTTTAAATAAAAAAAATCCTTTTCGAATTCAAAAAATAAATTTACTTTGGGAAAAATCACAAAACGTAAGCCAAAAATTTTAAAAATTAAAACTTTTACTAAAAATTAATTTTAATTCAAAGAGACTTGGTGTTAATAAACTTAAAAATTTATATGATGATTTAAAAGAACAAGATAAATTAGAACTTGTGTTAAAAAAATTTAAGTCAGAAAGTCAAGATAAAAATGGTTTAAAAGAAATGGAAACACGTTCTAAACTAAATGTTATTTTAGCAAAATATGATTTGAAAGATATTTTAGAAAATCATGAAACAGAAAATATAGATCATTATACAACAAAACAAGTATTTAAAGATAAAAATTTAGATAAATTATGGAAAAAAGCAGAGAAATCACATTTTACAGAAGAAGAGTTAAAAATTTTAAAAGAAGAATTTCAACATCATGAAGAAAAAATTAATGAATATCATAAATTAATAGATAAAATACATGAGAAAGAAGATAATTTAAAAGAAGAAAAAAATAAATGGGAAAATTCAATTGAAAATCATGAAGAACAAGATATTGATGATTTATTAACTCATCATCATCAAAGCTTAAATGATAAACATAAAACTATTAAAAAAAATTTTATAAATTTACAAGAAAAAGTTTTAAAAAACTTTGATTTAAATAAAAATCGAATGTTTGAAGATGATGATGCAGAAAAGCTTTGGCAAGCAGCATTAAAAACAGATTTAGACAAATATGAGTTAGATTTATTAAAAGAAGAATTAGAACATTTCCAACAAAGAATAAAAAAAATTAATTATTTGCATGAGCAAACAAATATTGATTTATTTGATAAAAAAGAAAAAGTAGATGATTATGAAACAGATAAATTTTTGAAAACAAGAATCAAAGATTTAACAAATCAAGTTGAAAAACTAAGAAATAGTATTCAGTCAAAAATAATGCAAAGGCATACTGAATTGTAATTACTTAAGTATTATTGAATTCCAAACATATTAAATATTAAAATATATTTAGCTTAACTTATTTAAATGAATAGAATCTTATTAAACATATTAAGTTTAATACATTAATACTTAAATTACAAAACATATAAATACTTAAGCATTTAAATATACAAATACTTAAAAAACTTTTAATCTCAAATATTTTAACTTGATGAATCTTAATTATTTGATGATTTTGATATTAAATTATCTAAATACTATGAATTTTAAACATTTGTATGTAATGATATTTGAATTCCTTATATACAACATTTAATTATCTTGAAAAAATGTATACTCCAAACATTCATACTTACTAAAATTGAAATATGTAAAATACAATTAAGTTAAATTTTTTTTAATAATAAAACTTTTTTTATTCAAAAAAATTAAAATTTTATTTATAAACATATTTTTTAAGTTATTCCTTTATAGACTACAACGAATCTTTAACTGATAAAAAGTATCTCAATTGTCAAAAAATTATCACATTTGAAACAAAAAAAATATTGTGTATAAAAAGATTTTAAAGCAACAAATAAAGCAAAGTAAAAGCCATAAACAGGTAGTTTTTAAAAAATTAAAAAACAATAATTTTTCATAGACAATTTAGAAAAACAAGAGTTTTCAATTTTTATATTGTTTGATTAATTTTAAAAATTATTCAGAATATAATTAACAAATTATTTAAAAAAATTTCACTTAAATAATTAATAAAATTTAAAACTTAAATTACTTATCAAACATAACTTTTATATAAAATAAATATTTTGACTATGATCTTTCAATTAACATAAATATTATTTGATAACTTTTTTTTATAAGTTCGTTTTTTTAATAGCTGCAAAAATAGTTTTGATTTATTTAATAAAATATTTATTTTGAATTTGAATTCCAATTAGTTTGCCAATCACTCAATTTAGAATTATCTGTATCATTTGACCAATAGTTTTCACTTGTATTTAACAAAGGAACAGTTAAACCATTAAATAAACTAGAATCATAAGCTAGGTTAGATAAGGGAGGTTCTTGTGAATTATTATTTGGCCAATCAGAATCATTAGAATCAGTTGACCATTGATTATAAATGTTTCTTTCGGCTGAATTTTCATTAAAATTTATTAAACTTGTATTTATAGCATTACTTGATGGAATTTTACGTTGCGCTCTTTCTGTGCCAATAGGTCTAGGTACACGTTTTTCTTCATTAGAATTAGTTTGAGTAATAGGTTGGTTTGGTTGATTAAAAGACGAAGATGAGTTTGATGATGTAGACAATAGTTTGTTAGAACTTGATAAATGCTTTAAATTTTGAGCAAATGATTCGTGAACTGCAACCTTATTCTGATTTGTAAGATTAAGATTAGGAAAACCAGTTACATTTTGAGGCAATATTTGAGAAGAAGTAAAAGTTAATGGTATGTTTTTGAGTTCTTGATTTGGTGATCTAGCTTGATGGTATTGATTTTGTTGCTGCTGTCTTAAGAATGAAGGGTATGGTTGTTGATGTTGAATATTTGGTAAAAAACCCGTCTTTTTATTATTTTGATTAATTAAATCTGAATTAGAACTAATATTTTGTTGTGGTACATAACAATTATTTTGTTGATAACGAGCTGCAGCTTGTAATTGAGCTCCAGCTGCTAATAATGCAGCTCTCATTTGCAGTTGTAAATTACTTGCTAATGGCTGTTGCATTGGTAAAAAAGATTGTGGTTGGTTTATATTTTGATAATTAGAAGTAGTTTGTTGAACAACTGCTGAATTAAAAAGCGTATTATTTGCACTTGACATAGAAAAATTATTTGAAGGTAACCCTGTCACGCTAACTGGATCAACAGCTGAATTAACTAAACCACTGCTTATATCTTGAGAATTTTGAAAAGATGACTTATTAGACAAAAAACTATTATTATAAGGTTTTGCCTGATGGTAAGGTATTTTGAAAGATGAGCTAATGTTAGTTGGTTGTTGATTAATATTAAAAATATTTTTTTCATTAATATTTGCAACATTTGGGTTAATAGTTTTACTAGAAGAATTACTTGATTTACTCAATGAAATATTCAATTTGCTTGGTGAATTATTCAATTTATTTGATGAGTTATTCAATTTATTAGGCGAAGTAATTATTTTTTGAATAGAAGTTGGGTTAATTTTTGGTGATACTGCATTAGCATTTGAATTCAATGAAGATGAAGAATTAATCAAATTAGAATGACTATTATTTTGTAAAATACAGTATTGGCTTAATGAGCTTTTAATATTATTTGATGATGAGTTAATAGTATTAACACTTAAAGGAGGAGTACATGGTGCACTTTTTGCTCCAATTACACCATAGTTGTTTGAGAAACATTGATTTTTACTAGAATCGTTAGAAAAGTTAAAGTTTTTAGGAATTTGATTATTGAACTGGTAATTTGAGTTTCCAGTAGTAGAAGAAACGAAACTATTTGCTTTGAAATTAGGTGTTTTAGGAACTTCAATTTGAATTTCATTTGATTTTTTTAAACTAGAAGTATTTTTGTTTGATGAATTATTTATTGGTAAACCTGACGCAGCTACACTTGCAAAATTTGGTTTAATTTCTTTATTATTGTAACACCAAATATTTTCTTGTGAAGATTTTCCTGCAGTGTTACTGATAGATAAAAAACTTCCTGTATCTACTTTTTGTGTAAATGAAAGTTCACTTGTTGATGTATCTGTTTTACTCATAGATATATTATTTGTGAACGAATTATCCTTGCTATCGTTCATAAAACTATTATTCCCGTTTTTATTACAAGACACCAAATTTTTAGAATGATTATTTTTTATTTTCCAAGTTTGACTAGAACAAGCTTCATTAACATTTTCTTTTGTTTTTAAAGTTGAATCACAAAAATCATTAGTTTTATTAATTGACCCTTCTTTATTGACAAGTCCTAAGTTTTCTAAAGCTTGTGACAAATTTTTTTCAGGTTCATCTACAAGAGCTTGAATTAATTGATGAGCGATTTTAGTGGATTCATTATAGCCTTTTATTATAATTTGTCTATCTGATTGATTTTTTTGATTTTCAATATCAATATGAGCTCCAGATACTTCTCTAATCAGCTTAATATTACATCCTGCTCTACCAATAACTCTACTAACAGCTACTTGTGGCACAGAAATCTTTTTTTGTCTTCTTACAACTTCTTTCCAATCATCTTCTTTTTTGATTGAAGAAGAAAATTTAACTTTGTCTGGACTGACATCATTGGAAGATGCTAAACTTTGAGATGATTCTTTATTATCTGAATTAGATTTATTTAAGTTATCTTCAAAAAACTGGTCTTTATCTACTTTTTTTGAAGTTTTATTTGCATTTGAATTTTTAATTGAACTAACATCTCTTTCATTGACTACGTTACTAGGAACTTGTTTTTGACTATTAGAACTAACTACAGAAGAATTTTTAATAAAAACTGAATTATTTTTTGATTTATCATCAATTACTTCAGCCTTTGTATTTTTTATTTCAACTTCTTTTTTGACTAATTTCTTTTTAATATTTTCGTTAGAAGACTTATCATTTTGTTCTTTTTTCTTTTCTACAATTGAATTTTCACTTTTAAGATCTTGATTTTTATTTTTTTTAGATTTTTTGGTTTTTTTATTCGAATATTTTTTATCTGAACTTTTATCTAAACTTTTATCGTTTTTATCCTCTAACTTTTCTGGAATTGTTTCTTCGAGTTTATTAATAATTTCCTGACTCATTTTTAAACTTTCATCTTGGTCTAAAATTTTATTTATATCTTTTTCTTCATTTTCTTTTTCTTTCTCGTTTTCACTATTACAATTTTTTTTCTTTTTTTTTCTCCTTTCTCGTTTTTTTATTGCTATTAGTTTTTTTGTATTCTCTTCTATTTTTTCAAGATTTAGTTCTTCTAAAAGGTTTCTAGCTACTGTATCAGCTTGGTTAAGCCTTTTTAATTTTTCATCTTCAATAATAGCTTTACAAATTTTTCGTTTATTTATAATTTCTTCATCTTGATCTTCTACTAATGCAATTGCACGGTTTATTTCATTACAACTAGGAAAATGTACAATAAAGTTCACAAGAAAATTAACTACATGCATATTGCCTTTTCTAAACGCAGCCATCAAGCATGAAATTTTACGATTATCTTGGCTGTGTACATCGGCAAGAGCTTTAACAAGAACTTTAGTTATTTCTAAATTACCTAAACTACAAGCTAACCATAATGGTGTGAAACCTTTTTTGTTTTTTAAATCTACTTGAGCTTTATTTTTTATGAGAAGCTCAACAAATTGACAATGTCCTTTATCGACTGCAAATATTAATGGTGTATCTTTTGTGTTTGATAAAGCTTGAGCGTTTATATCTGCACCATTTATTATTAAAATTTTTCCTACTTCTACATGACCATCGTTTGCAGCTTCTAAATTTTTTAAAAAAAAAATTAATTATAAAACTATTTGATAAAAAAATAATAAATTACCCATTAAAGGTGTTAAACCAGCTTTAGCTCGGTGTTCGATATTGGCATTTCTTTCAAGTAATAAACTAACTACTTTACTTCTTCCTTGGTATGACGCTAATGTTAAAGCTGTACTTTTATTTGTTTCAATTTGTGCATTAACATCACTACCCATGTCTAATAAAAGTTTTACGCAATTATAATGTCCGTTCATTGAAGCTAACATCAAAGCGGAAATATTTAACCTAGAACCAGTTTTTGAATCAATTTCTGCACCTCTATCTAATAACAGTTTGACAATCTTTTCATAACCGCCACAACCAGCTATGTTTAAAGGAGTATAATCAGAAAAAATTCTATGTTCTTTATTTGCTCCTCTTGATAATAGTAATTCTACTACTTCGTAACGACCAGATGCACATGCTAAAGTTAAAGCCGTATCTTTTGTTCGATCTATTTGAGCTTCAATGTCTGCTTTGGAATTTAAAAGTAATTCACAAACATCATAATGACCTACTGATGCAGCCAGCATCAAAGGAGTAAAACCTTTTTTATCACGAAGTTCAATGTTAGCACCTCCTTTGAGTAATACTTTTACTAGTTCGTAATGCCCGTTTGCGCAAGCTAAACTCAAAGCAGTATCATGGTTTGAATCTGTTTGTGAGTTAACAAACTTTTCTTGTTCATAACCTATGGATTCAAATTCAAAATCATCTGTATTATTTAAAAAAATAGATCCTTCTTTATTCTTATAAGCTTCACTTAAATAATAATTAATTAATCTTTCTGTTTCATTTTCTAAATATTCTTGATCTGATAATTGAATTTCAAAAAAATTAGAATTCGATAATGAGCTAGAGTATTCTCTTGAAGACATTTTTTTATCCTCATTTTTTGAAAAATTTACTCGTGATCTTTTTGAGTTGTTTAGTTCTTTTTCAAAGTTTTTGTTTTCTGAATTTTCAAAATTTTCTTTATCTTTTTTAGGAATACCGTGTTCTTTATTTTGATACTTTGAGCATTCTGAGTCAGTTCCTTCAATCGAAGATTCATTAGCATCAGATAAATTATTATTCTCAAATAAACAAGACTCTTGAACAGCATTATTTATTAATTGAAATAAGTTATATGATTTTTGATCATTAGTATTTGTTGATGCTATGCTTTTGGTTATTTTTGCAAAAACATGTAAATCTTTCAAAAGTGATGGATCTTTGGATTTTTCACAAATCCAATCTTTTATAAAATTTTTGTTTTCTACATCATTTGGATCTTGATTAAACAATTTATTTATTCTTTCAGTTGCAAACTTAATTGTATTGTCATCAAACTTATATTCTGAAAGTTCTTCAATATTTTTACGCCAAAACGCTTCTGAAAATAATGAATTATCAAATATTTTCAATTTTTGTGCTGCGATTTTGATATCTGAATCTTTGGTGTCATCATAAAAAATAGTTTGAGTAGAAGCATCATCAGAATGTTTTAATTTTTTATTTTTTTTTACTTTAAAATATTTGATAACTTGATCATTAGTCCAGTAAATTACTTCATTGCTATTGTTAGAAATATTATTATTATGAGAACTTTCTGATGAGTATGATTCATTTTTTGTTTGAGTTGAACGATTGCATAAACATGAAGTATCATTTAAATTTGATTCTTCAGAAAATATTTTTGAAGAATTTTCTTCTAGAATTTTATTTGAAGTAGGATTATTTTCAAGTTCATCTTCGCAATTATTTTCACAAATTTTTTGATTATCTTGTTCTTCAAATTTTGAATTATCATAGTTTTTATGTAAATTTAAAAATTCTTCATTCAATAAATCATTAAGTTCTTTAGATTCTTCTTCTTCGTCTTCATCTTCTTGTTCTTCATCTTTTTCTTCAAAGCTATCATTGAGATCATCTTTTTTATTATCTTTATCATCATTACCATCACTTTCATCTTTTTTCTCATCTTTATTAGGATTATTATTGAAACTTTGATTATGGTCGTTTCTTGAATTTTCTTTATTTTTATCTTTAAAAGATTCTTTTATATTTTTGTCTTCTGTATGGTTTTCTTGATCATTTGAACTGTAAACTGATTTTTTATATACTGTTGACTTGAATTGGTCAATTAAATTTTTCAAAAATAAACTATACAAATTAGAATGATCATCTTCTTCTATTCTAGAAGATTCCATTTTAGAAAAACTTGTTTCTTTATCTATAATTTCAGATAATATTTTATAATTTTCATTTATATTGTTAAAATCGTCATCATAATAAATTTCATTAATAAAACTTTCATCATTAAAATCATCTAATTTAATTTCACTACTAATTTCATTAAAACTTTCCTCATTATTACTCTCATATTCAACTTTCAAATTATTTTTGTTGTCGAAAAGATTGTGCACAATTTGTGAAAATTTTTCAAAAAAAAATAAATTATCTTGATTTTTTGAGAAAGTAGATAATAAGTTTTTAAGTTCTAATTCTTTAGAAAAATGGTCATCTTCAATAATATTTTTGTCTTTTTCATTATCTAATATTAATTTTTCGACAAACTTATTATCTAAAACTTCTAATTTCTCACCATTTAGAGATTTAGAGTCATTAAGTTCTTCTTCATCTAAACTTACTTCTTTATCAGAATCGAATTCAAATTTAGAATAAAATAAATTAGAGTCATTACTTTGTGGATGATCTGTGGCAGAATTTATTTTATTGTCTAATTGGCAGTTTGAACGACTATTGTCAGACATAAATTTAGATAAGGCTTTTTGATGAAGAATAGGGTCAAAGTTTGATCCTCTAGTATTTAAACCTAACAAAATTTCATTACTAAAATCAAAGAAACTTCTTAAAAAAATTTCACGCTGCTTTTTTGAATTAAAAGGTGTTTGAAACTTTTGCTGAAATTCTTTTTCAACACAATGTAACTCATCTAAAACTCTTTGTTTTTGTTTAAATTCTTCTTCTTTTGTAGGATTTAATAACTTGGTACGTTCAATCATCTCATTAATACTTTTTTCTAATAATGCAATTTCAATTATTTTACGAGAAGGATTATTCCTAAAATATAGTTTTGACATTATTTCATTAACAAGTTTTATAAATCTATCAAAATTATTTTCTTCTGAGCAACAAGTTGAATCATTTTGTTTTATATTGTTGAATATTATTTTATCAGATTTAGGTAAAAGTTCACAAATTTCTTTGAAAGATTCTGCAAAAAATTGACTTTCAGAATTATCAATTTTTGAAAATGAGGTATTGAATATATTTTTTTTTATATTTATTTGCTGTTGATCAAATTCTTGAATTGAGTTTAAAAAATTCTTATCTTTTATTGTCGGTATATTAGTTGAATTATCTTCTTTTAAATTATTATTTAAAGGATCATTATTTAAAACTTTTTTTTCAAATGCAGAATTATTTTTTGAATTATCTTCATTTTCTTCATCATCGTCAAAAATAAAATGATTATTTAACTGTTCATGACAATAAACATACTCTAATAATTTTTTTGCTATTTGAGTATGACCACCTTTTGTGGCTTCAATAAGTATTGTTGAATTATCTTTTAAACGGTATTTAAGTTTAGCGTATTTTGATAACAAAAAACTTACAACATCTTTATGACCAACAAAACAAGCTAAAGACAAAGCAGTATGATCTCTGTTTGTAGTTGCTTTATTTATTATTGCTCCATGTTCAACTAAAACTTTAACTGAATTTAAACGGCCTGCTCTAGCAGCTTTCATTAAAGCTGTACGACCTCCTTCAGCTTTAATTTCTAAATCTGCATTATTTAAAATTAAAAATTTTACAACCTCGTAATGATCATTTTCACTAGCAAGCATTAAGGCACTATCACCGTTTGCAGATCTAGCATTAACATTTGCACCGTTTTCAATTAAAAGTTTACATAAATCTAAATGACCTTCTTGAGCACTTTCCATTAAAGGGGTATTTGCTCCTAATTCAATATCAGCTCCAGCTCTTATCAAAAAATCAGCTACTTCTAAAAAACCACCACAACAAGCTAAAGTTAAAGCAGTTTCATGTGTTTCTTCTGTTATTGCATTTATATCTGCTCCTTCAGTAAGTAACAAAGCAACCATTTCTTCGTGTCCTTCTCTGGCAGCTTCCATTAAAGGAGTATAACCTTCGTCATTTATTTCTTCTATATTTGCACCTTTTTGTAATAATAATAAAGCTAATTCTACATGACCACCACATGCAGCTAACGTTAATGGAGATTCAAAACTATCATCTGACATATTTACATTTGCACCTGATTCTATTAAAAGTCTAGCAACTTCTACATGACCATCCATAGATGCTTCCATTAAAGCTGTATTTAATTCTTCTATTTTAAATTCCTTATTTTTTAATTTTTTTAAATCTAATAAATATTTGACCATTTCTAAATGGCCTTTATAACTAGCTAAAGTTAAAACAGATTCTTTATATTCATTTGTTAAACTATAAATTGAAGAATTATGTTCCTCTATTAAAAACTGAGCAACTTTCACATGTCCTGAACTTGCTGCTTCCATTAAAGCAGTATGGCCATTATCATTGTACATTTCTATAAATATTTTTTTATCAATAATATTATTATTTATAATATGATCTAATAAAGCTCTACAAACTTCAACATGACCATGAGCTGCTGCATATATCAAAGCAGTATTACCTTGATTAGTTTTTGCATCTACTTTGGCACCATAATTAAGCAATAACTGTACAATATTAACATGTCCCATAATAGATGATTCCATTAATGGAGTTAAATCTTTTAAACTTCGATCTTCAATGTCAGCTTTTGATGTAATAAGAAACTGAGCAAGTTCATAATAACCTGTATTACATGCTAGTGATAATAAACTATCTTCTTTAATTAATTTTTTATCATTATCATTTTTTCTTTCGTTTATCAAATTTTTTAATTCATTTATTTGAGAATTTAATTGAAAGTTTTTTAAACTAAAACTATCAAATTTTTGGTTTAAATTTTTTATGACATCACTATCATCTAAACATTCAAAAATCTTAATATCATTTTCATCTAAATCTTCAATTAATTCTAAACCATCAAATTTTAGATCATCATCTTGATCATAATTTTCTTCTTTATCATTTACACTTTTATTTGAATAATTAGAGTCTATACATAATTCATTTTTCAAAACAGTATTTTTTAAACTTTCAAAAAATTTTGATATTGTAGAATCACTTTCAGCTGTATAACAATAAGATAATTCATTATCATCTATTTGTTCAAAAATTTGGTCTTTTATGAAATAAAGTTTTTTTTTCACTAATTTACTATTATCAGTTGATTCTGATTCATCAAATGTAAAAGTTAAACAAGCTATATTTTTTGAAGGATTTAATGAGTATGTTAAATTTGTCTGAACAGATGGAGATGATACACAATTTAAATCTCGCAGTTTTTTCTTCTGCTTTTTATTTTGATTTTTTTTATTCATTTTTGTTTCACAATTAATTTAAGATGCATTTTATTTTAATAATAAAATTATTTATTTAAATATCTAAAAAAACAAAGAAAATTAATAATAAAGAAAAAAAAAAGAAAAAGTTTACCGGTTGAATTTTATACTTTATTTCAATAAATTAAAAAGAAAATGAAGCTCAAATAATAAAAACAGATTTCTGTAAAGAAAAAAAATTTTAAATTAGAAAAGAAAATAGAAAAAGAGGAATTAAGATAATTGTTGAAAATAATTTTAAAAAAAAAACCAAAATAAATAGAAAAATTATTTTAAAGATTATAACCTTCTTTTTTAAAAATTTTCTTAATTTGAATTTTAATGATTTTCTAATAATTTAATTCTTAAAAACTGTTTAGTGCTAATTTCTTAAAATTCGATTTTAATATATAAATTAATTTAAGTTCATATAACAATAATTTGATTTAAATTAAATTTTTTCTTTCAAAAATATAAGAGTTTTAATACTTAGAATAAAAAACAAAAAATTATATTAAAGTTTTTAATTATGCAAGTTTATTGAAATAATAATTTTGTGAATTAAAGAGAAATACTTTTTTTAATTTTATATTAAAAAAAAAACAAAATTTAAAAAAAACGTCGCTTTAAAATCTTAAACGTTTTAATGTGTGGCACAAAAAAAAACAGAAAATAAATTAAATTTTAGAGACACTAGCTAAACTTACCATGTAAAATAAATAATATTTTTAAGTCAACAAATAAACTTTAAAAATTCAAACAGATTAAAACAATAATTAAATTAAAAAAATTTATTTTTGATTGAAATTCACATACAGCATTAAAATTAACATTTAAAACAAGATGGGAAAATTTGGTGGATAGACAGAAATTGAAGAAAACCGTAATATAAATATTTTAAAGAGGCTCCCTCAATGTGAAAGGCGCGCAAATTAAATAAAAAACAATTTAATTTTAATCTAATTTAATTAACATTTTTTAAACATAAGTCAGTATAAACAAATAATCAATTAATAGTTATTTTCTTTTTTAAATAGCTGAATTATTTTTTAATTAGTTTTTTTTTTTTGAATTTTATTAATATAACTGTTGCACTTTATTTTATAATTGATTTTTGTGTATGTTTTAATTATAATTAAATATTTTTTAATTAAACTTTATTTTTCAACTTTTATTGATTATAAAAATTTAATTTAAATAAGAATTTTCAAGAAACTTCTTAAAATTAAACTTTGTGATAATTTTTAGAAAAATTAACAAGACTAGAAAAAATTTAAGAAAGAAATTCTTTATATGGGAACTACTTAAGCATTAATTCTATTTAATTCAGATCATGTTTCTTAGTTTATATATTCAACTACGCAAGTTTTATAATTATTATTTTTTTAAATCAATATGAAATCATGAGGGTGATTGAATAATTTGAATTATGTTTTTTCAACTTTGAAGTCATTTTTTTAATTATATTCAAATTTATTATAAATAAAAAGTTAGTCAAATTTATATTACAAAGAGAAATTATTTTTATATTGAATAAGGCTAAAATTATTATAATAGTTTTTAATTAATAAGTGAGTAATTTAAGATTAAATAAACCACAAAATAAAATCTTTAAATTAATTAAGAGTTTTAGCTTTCAAAATTAATAATGTTTTCAAGAAGTTTTATTTAAAGAAAACAAGTGTTGAATAGATTTTTCTAAAAAAAATTTTCTATTTTGGTTTATAACGATAAACTAATTCTTTACATAATTTTATCAGTAAATTTTTATTGATGTTGTTTAAAAAATATTTTTTTAAATTTTTCATCAAACAGCTGATCTTAAGGTATTATTTATACAACATGATTGTTAAAATAGCGACTACTTAACTCAAAAACTTTGTTTTCGTTTTGGTTTTAAGCGGCTTTATTAATATTTTTTAAAAAAATTTTTGCGCCATTTTTAACGTTTTCTAAAATAAATTTGTTGGTCAATTTTAAACTTATTTCTTTTTGTTTAATTTCTTTAAATATAAGAAAATTTTATAAATGTATACAATAATTAAAATATAATGCATATTAAAAAGGTTTGTTTCATTTTTTTTATGCTTTTTATTTATTAAAAACAAAAATAATTTTTATTTTAGGTTATAATTAAAGGGTTTCGAAGTTATCGAGATCAGACCGAAACAGAACCTTTTAGTCCACGGCATAATGTTGTTGTAGGGCGTAATGGTTCTGGTAAAAGTAATTTTTTTTATGCTATTCAATTTGTACTTAGTGATGAATATTCCCATTTAAGACCAGATCAAAGACAACAACTTATTCATGAAGGAACGAGTCAACAACATTTATCAGCTGAAGTTACAATTGTTTTTGATAATTCTGATAATCGTTTACCAATTGATGATAAGGAAGTTGCTTTAAAAAGAAGTATTGGTATTAAAAAAGATCAATATTCTTTGAATGATAAAATTGTTACAAGGCCAGATGTTATTAATGTTTTAGAAAGTGCTGGTTTTTCTAGAAGTAATCCATATTATATTGTTAAACAAGGTAAAATTAATCAAATGGCTACTGCTCCTGATTCTCAACGTTTGAAAATTTTAAGAGAAGTTGCAGGTACAAGAATTTATGATGAAAGAAAAAAAGAATCAGAAACTCTTTTAAAAGAGTCTAAAACTAAATCAGAAAATATTATGGATTTATTGAAATATATTGAAGAAAGATTACAAACATTAGAAGGAGAAAAAGAAGAACTAAGAGAATATCAAAAATGGGACAAAATGAGAAGATCTTTAGAATATACTATTTATAGCCAAGAATTAGAAGATGCAAGATCAAAAAAAAAATTCTTAGAAAATAGAAGAGAAACAAGTAGCGTTGTGACAGAAAAATTAAGAGAGAATTTACAAGTTTTAGTTGATAAAGTGAAAGATTTGAGTAAAAATTTACGAGAAATAAAAACAAAAGTTCAAACAAATAAAGAAGATAAAGATGCTTTACAAAACGATCATTCAAATTTTTTGAAAGAAAAAACACGATTAGAATTGAGATTAAGAGATTTGACAGATGAAGTTGAAGGAGATGCTAATTCAAAACACAGAGCAGAAAACGAGTTAGCTTCTTTAATTTCAAGAATAGCTGAAAAACAAAATGAATTAAACATTATTTATCCAGAATATGAAGAAATGAAAAAAATTGAAGAAGAATGTACTAGACAATTAAGTTTGAAAGAGCAAAAAAGATCAGAATTATACGCAAAACAAGGAAGAGGTAATCAATTTACGTCTAAAGCAGAACGTGATAACTGGATTCAAAGTGAATTGAGAATATTAAAAAAAAATATCCATGAAAAAAAAGCTCAAATAGAACGTTTCAAAGATGATTTAAAAAATGACTCTAAACGAAAACAAGATTTAGAAAATCGTATTGAAGAATTGACTAAAGAAATTGAAAATAATAGAATTAGTATTGATAATCAAAATAAACTATATTACGATATGAAGAAAAAAAAAGATTCTTTACAAAACGAAAGGATAGAACTTTGGCGTCAAGAAAATTCAATTCAACAAAATTTAAATATGCTGAACGAAGAAAAAACTAAAAAAGATCAGCTTTTAAGGTCTATGGTTGGTAAAACCATTTTAAATGGTCGTGATAGTGTAAAAAAAGTTTTGCAAAATTTTCGAGAACGTGGAGGTCAGTATGCTCAGATAGCTGATTCTTACCATGGTCAATTAATTGAAAACTTTGAATGCTCAAAAGATTTTTATACATGTGTAGAAATGACAGCAGGTAACAAGTTATTTCATCATATTGTTGATAATGATAAAGTTGGTACAAAAATTTTACAAGAAATGAATAGACTAAAACTTCCTGGAGAAGTAACATTCATGCCTATTAATAGATTGCATGTGAAAGATATTAAATATACAAATAATCCTGATGCTAATCCAATGATTCAAATCATGAAATATGATTCTAAGTTTGAAACTGTAATGAAATTTTTATTTGGAAAAGTTTTGATTTGTAGATCTTTAGAAGTTGCAACTCAATTAAGTAGGAGTACAAAATTAGATTGTATAACATTAAGTGGAGACCAAGTTTCTCATAAAGGTAGTTTAACAGGAGGATATTTTGATACAAGAAGATCTAGATTAGATTTACATAGAACTCATACAAGTTTATTGAATGAAATTGAAACTCAAAGAAAATCTTTAGAAAATCATCACAAAAAATTGGCAGATGTTGAAAGTCAAATAAATCAAATAATTAGTGAAATGCAAAAAGCAGAAACAAAAAATTCTAAAAATAAAGATACTTTTGATAAAATGAAAACCGATATTAGACTTTTGAGAGACGAATTGTCAACAAGTGAAAAATCTAGACAACCAAAGGAAAGAAGTTTACTCAGCTATGAGTCAAGTTTAAGGTCTATGGAGAGTTCTGAAGAATCTTTAAAAAATGAGCTTCAACAAGATTTACTAACTCATTTGTCAACTCATGATCAAGATCATGTTGATAAGTTAAATGAGGAAATTTTAATGTTATCTCAAAGAAATAAGGAAGCTTTTTCACGTAGAATGCAATTAGAAGCACAAAAAAGTAAATTAGAAAATTTGTTAAATAATAATTTTTGTAGAAGAAAAGATGAATTAGAAGCAGCTTTACAAGAAATTTCTGTTGAAGATAGAAGACAAAAATTAGAAAATGAAAAAACTGAATTAAATCAATTTAATTCTAGAATTAAATCAATAAATGAAAAAGTAAAAAATTTAGATGCAACTATCGATGAATTAGTTATAAAGCAAAAACAATTACAAACATCTTTAGAAAAAGCAAAAAGTGAAGAAAAAGAAATAATCGATAAAATAAATGAAGATTCTAAAGATTTAGAAAAAATAACTTCTAAGAATTCAATTTTAGCTATGAAAATTGAAGAATACATGAGAAAGATTCGAGAATTAGGAACCTTACCTGGAGAAGCTGATGCTAAATATGCAAACATGAATATAAAAAGTTTGTATAAAAAATTAGAACAATGTAATCGAGAATTACAAAACTACAGTCATGTAAATAAAAAAGCTTTGGATCAATATTTAGATTTTTCAGATAAAAAAGAAAAATTATTACAACGTAAAGAGGATCAAGACGCTGGACATAAATCTATTATAGATTTAATGAATGCCTTAGAACAACGTAAATATGAAGCGATTCAGATCACATTCAGACAAATGTCTTGTTTTTTTACTGAAGTATTTAGAAAATTAGTTCCGAATGGCAGAGGTTCTTTAGACATGAAAACTACAAAAGATAATTTTACTAATGATATTCATTCAAATAATGGAACCAGTTCAGTAATTGATAATTTTACAGGTGTTAGTATTAGAGTTTCTTTTAATGGAAGTCAAGCAGAAATGAAAGATATGCAACAATTATCTGGAGGACAAAAAACTTTAGTGGCTTTAGCATTTATTTTAGCTATTCAAAAATGTGATCCAGCACCATTTTATTTGTTTGATGAAGTTGATCAAGCTTTAGATCCTCAACATAGAAAAGCTGTAGCAGATATGATTCATGAATTATCTCAAGAAGCTCAATTTATAACAACGACTTTTAGACCAGAATTATTAGCAAATGCAGATAAATTTTATGGTGTAAAATTTAGGAATAGAGTAAGTTAAATTAATTTTGTTTAAAATTTTAATAATCTTTTTAAAATTTTTAGATAAGCCATATTGAAGTTGTTTCTGCTGAAGAAGCATATGATTTTGTAGAAGATGATTCTACGCATGGATAAATTTATTTTTATTATCATTTTAAATTTATTTTCAAAAAATAAACATTTATCATCAATTCATTTTCCAAAATAATTTTTTTTATTTATGACTATTTTTTATATTTAGGTTACATAAATTTTTTCATCATTTTATAAGTTAAAATCTAATAAATTACTTTTTTGGAAAAAACTACTTCTTTTTCTTAGATTTTTTAGTTTCTTCTTTTTCCTTTTCGAATTGTTCTAATTCATATATATAAGGATCTTCTAAGTTTAAAAAATTCCAGAAATCAATTTTAAAACATTCATCATTTGGTGGTACTTGTATTTGAACTCTTGTTATGAATGGATCTTAAAAAAAAAAATTTTTGATAAAAGCTAAATAAAATCAAAATAAAGTTTTACTTACGAGGAGCTTCTTCTGGTTTATGTTTATGTATCTCTTTTAATAAACCTATGAAATTTTTTTTTAATTGTTCTATTGGCATATTTAAGCGACCAAAATGCAAATTTAAAACTGAATAGTCTTTTTCTAAAATATCACCTTGAGCCTTATATCTAATACCATTTATAAATTTAAAGACCAACTTTTTCATATCATCACCAAAATTATTTAATGTGCTATTAGGAAAATTATCACCCAAAATTTTTTTACATTCAGCTAAGTGAATTAACATGTCATTATGACAAACAATATAATCATAATCAACTTCTTTTAATTCTTTATCTTTTATAATTTTTATCACATCTTTACCACCTGATACGAAGCTCCTAAATTTTTACAAGCTTCTGCTTCTTCGTCATTGCTACAAATCGCTACCACTTTAGTAGATTTTTTAAATGGATAATCATTTGAATGCAAATAAACTCCTTCTAAATTTTTAAAAATTTTGATTTCTTCTTTAATCTTAAGTCTAATTCAATTTTAGCAAAAAACTAAAGCATCTGGATCATTTAATAATGATGGTTCTAAAACTTCACGATGTAAATCAATAGCCTCTTCAAAGTTATAAGTTATTTCTTTAAATCCTTCTGTAAAAATGTATCATCTTTTGGTAAATCTTGTTTACCTATATCTGAATATCTTTTTTTAGCTGAAAGTAAACTTTTAAAAAAAAATTAAGTTTTGTTTTATTTAAAACTTTATTAGTTTTACCCTTTCATATTCTTATGCTATATGGGATGTAAACTTTCTTAGCATCCTTATTTTCAGCTTTTCTTTGTTTTTGCTTTTAATTGATTAGCTCGATTTCTTGCTATTCTTTTACCTCTTCTTGCTGCTAATATGCATGGTGTCTAAAAACAAAGAAATTAAATTTTAAGGAAATTTTTTAACAAAAACTTACAGTATGTATCGTTCTATCTACTAATGAACAGCTTAAATTTGTTCTTAAACTGAGTTGTTTAAAAAATATTAAACATTTTTTTTTGATGTATTTTATATTAATGGAAAATTTTACATTTATTTATAAACATTTGTTTTGCAGTAAGATAAAAAATAGATGGCGTTTGTATTGATTTCTTGGTTACCATCCAAAACAAAAAACACGTGTTTTCTTCAATAATAAACAAAATGTTTAGTTTAAAAAAAAAAATTTTAAGTTCTAAAAAAAAAAGTTTAAAAAAAAAAAAAATTGAAAAGTTGAACAAAAAAAAAATTATTGAAACATACATGACCTTTTTAAAAATCAATTTGGTTTTATTTAAAAATAATTTTTTACATTTTAAATTAATTTTTAAAGTTTTTAAAAGACCGACTTAATAAATAACTTTGTGTTTGTATATAACTTAATTTTGATGCCGAGTTTAGTTAACAACCATTCTTCAAGGATATTCATTTCTATAGTTTGGTTTAGCGAATTCAAGTTCTACTTGAGTCTGCAACAAAGCCGCGATGAGGAGCTAGAGAAACCGTTTCCTTAGCACTAGAAAAAGAGTTCTGATGCTTGCTTCTGCATGCAGACGACTCATTGATGACTGTGCTTGACCTGATGTCTGTCGCAAGACAGGTCAACCAAGCGGGAAACGCGTTTGTTCTGAGTGGTTTTTTTATTAATTTTAAAAACAAATGCAAAACACAACGGTGCTACCTAAGCACATTGAGCCATAAAGCATTTAGATAGCTAAAGGCACGTGTGCTTTTTTATTATTTAAAAGTTAATGAATCTTTTTGTTAGTAATTTTTAACTTTAAAGTAGTTTATTAACAAATAAGAGATTTTTACATGTGCTTAACAAATTAAATATAAAAAATTTATAAAAATAAATAAAAACAGAAATATATTAATTTTATTTATTGAATTTTTGTAATAAAATAGATGTTCCTGGCATAGGATTGTTACCTTTCCCTAAAAGATTACCTTTACCTTTAAAATTTATTTTTGAATCAGATTCAAATGGATCAATTATTTCTATTTCGGAATCATTAAAACTCTGTGAATTTTCTAAATCAATTAAAATAGGCTCTTTTTTTCTTGTTTTATTTCTTTTTAGGTGTTGGAATGAAAAAGTCTTTATAGTTTTGTTGTTTGAAGGAATAATATTATCATTAATCTTTTTTTTTTCTTTAGGTTCTTTAGTTTTTGATGTAGTTGCTTTTTTACCATAATTTTCTGGTTCAGATATTTTTTCAAATTCACCACCACATGTTTGTTGATGTTGAGACCACCAAGTATCGTAAGGTCCAGGTTTTCTATTTAAGGCACGTCTAACGTAACCAAAATATGGAGACCTTTCTTTACAGATGCCTCTACATCTCCAAATATGTGTTTGATAATGACGAACTTCATCATGAAAAGAATGAAAAACTGAAATTTGTAAGTTAGCTTCTTGATTAATTCTATACATTGTTTGCTGAAATTTAGGTCCATGAGATTCTCTGTTATCAGATTCCCTTAAAACAAATAGTAAAGCATGTATCATTTCATGTATTAATGTTTCTACTAAATCTTTTCTTGTTCTTAATTGTAATAAAGGTTTAGATAGTTTTATTGTACATGAAAGCTCTTAGGATTCCATCTGCATAATCCTGCACATAATGTCATTTTCGATGACCAATCTACAATTACACCATGATTAACAAGATGTCCTTTAAAAAATCTTAAATCGAAATTCGTGAAACATTTCCCAAATATTCGGGTTTGGATCTTCTAACTCTAATTTTGGGTCTTTAAAAAAAAATTTTGTTTCCTGTGAAAAAAATTATTTAAGTTAAAGTCATTAACCAAACTTACCACTTAAATTAGATAATGAATTTAATGGATTTTTAATCATTCTTAAATGAATTAGCTGCAATTATCAAAAGCTTATATTTTCAGAACCTTATAAGAGATGTAAACACTGAAAAATAAACAACTGATCAAAAGATTTTAAGCGCCAATCTTTGAACATAATAAACTTGATATATTTATTAAAATTGAATTTAAAATCAAAAAACAAAAAACTGAAAATATTTTTATATTACAAACAATGAATACAAAAAAGCAGCTTAAAAATTAAATTCACTAAAAAAATTTTATTTTCAAATTTTGCGCTCTTTAATTTTGTTTACAATTTAAAGTTTAGTTTTCATTTCACAAAATTTTTAATCAGAGAAACAACAAAAATTAAAAATGTCTAACTAAATTGATTTAAGTAACTAAAAAAAAAAATGTTTAATCTTTTGATATTTTTGTCTATTTTTTTATTTATAAATTTCATTTTAATGATTATTGTCTGGAATTATTATTCTGCAAGAATACAACTTTTAATTACTAAAAAAGATGAAAAAAGAACAAGTTTTGGGTATGGTTTTTTGAATTTAAAAGTTTTGACTTTTTATTTAAATTTTTTTTTTCAGAACAATTAAGAATGGAAAGCGTTGAACTAAAATTACCAAAAGATTTTACACCACGTATCTAATTATTCTGCCAAACAAAAAAATCTCATCTAAATTTGTACATAGGATTAAAATTATTTTTGAAACGTTATTTGTGCAAGTAGATTTTCTTGTTCAAGTTCTTCATTTTTTAAAGATTGATGTTCCATCTTTAACTCTTCTAAAATTGCTTGTTTTCGTATTATTTCTGAATAAACTTGTTTAAGCCTCATTTCTTTCTCACGTTCAAAAGAGTTTAAAAGATTTTTAGTTCCAAATGCTTTTGTTCTATTTTTATCTATTTCAATAACAATATTTGAAAATAATTCAATAAATTCATCTACAATTTTGCCAAATTCTTTGGTTGCTAATTAAAAATAATTTTATTTATCTTTTTTTATAAAACAGTTTATTTACCTTGTATAAATTGATCACATTGTTCTACAAGACTTTTAGTTATTTTAGTACTATCAGGATTTAATATTCTAAATTTATTATTCTCATCAAAAAAAATACCTGAATTATTCAAATTATTTTCCCATTTAAATGTAAAGCAAAAAAATTTTTGATAAAAAACATATCATTGTGTATAAATCTGAAATTTTTTTTTCTGATCTACAACTTTATATTGCTACAATAAATTCTAATTCAGGTTGCCAAGAAACTTAATGTTTTGATATTTTACTTTTATTGTTAAAAATTTAGATTTTTTTTTTTAAAATTTTTTGTGAATTAAATTTTTAAATTTTTTTTCAAAAATAATGAAAAACTTGTCAAAAATCAGTTTGTTCCCGCCCGGGATCGAACCGGGGACCTTGTGCGTGTGAAGCACACGTGATAACCACTACACTACGGAAACAATCTTAGTGGCCATTCCGAATACATTCTCATTTTTTAAAAAAATGGATACATAAAAATTTTTTCTTTTTTTTATTAAAAATAAATGGAGCTCAATTTTAGAATAACTTAGTTTTAAATTTAAGGAAACCTTTAGAATAAATCAAGTAAAAATTTAAAAAAAAAAGAAAACTTTATGATTAGATTCAAAAAATTGAAGATGTACTTGACTTGTTTTTAAAAAAAAAAAAATTTGGTCAAACTACAGGCCCTTAAATAACCTCGATTATTATTGTTAGACAATATAAGTAAGTTAAAAGTTGTTCCATTAAACTACTTAATTTTTTAAATAGAATTTTGTTTAAACCTGAACTTAAAATCTATGTTACAAAAAATATTGAATAAATTAATGTGAAAGATAAAAATAGTTATTGTAACCATAATCAAGATTTTATTAAGTTCTCATAGTTTAGAAGAATTACTCAAAAATTAATTAATAAAAATTTTTAGGGAAGATATAAAGCCTAGTTTTTGATATCTAAAAGTTTTATATAAAAACTAAGCTACTCATTTTAAAATAAGATTTATTTTCAAGAGATTATTTTTTTCCCCTTAAAAGATGACATGTTTTAAAGTTTTATGTTACAAAAAAATACAGTCATTTAAATAAATATTTAGAATGTTTTAACTAAAGAAAAAATTTCCATCTTCATTTGAAAAAAACTTCATAGATAACTTATATTTTTCCTGTTTTAAGTTCAACAAACTTATGGTCTTGTATTTGAGAGAAAATATTTAAAAAGAAAATATTTCTGTCATTTGATTATTAACCTTACTTGTAAAAATTATCATCAACAAAAAATATACAAGCCTTTGAAGTTTTTTCTTAAATTTCAAACTGGTTTTTTATTTTGACAACAAAATTGATATGAAATTATGCAATTGAAGATAAATTCTAAAACAATAAACTATAAATCAATTTCTGATTATTAAATTATGGACTTTGATCTGTAAAAGATTTGTTAAAATCAACTTTAAAAAAAGAAGAAAATTTTGTAATACTAATGATTGAACCATAATGAATCATTTTACATCAAAATTAAAAAGTGATCAATTTAAAAATTTTATTTAAAAATCAGTCAACTTAAAAATTCTATTGACATTGAATACAATTAAACTTTTTTTGGGTTTTTTTAAGTTTCAAAGAAATATATTCAAAACTTATTTGAAATATAAAGAGTTTTTTTGAATAAAAAAGTTTTAGCACTTTGTTTTAACTCTTTGTTGTTAAAACTTTAGTATAATAAAAAAGTTAGGAATGTTAATAAGTTTTTTTAAGTTTTTCACTTAGAATTAACTTCAATAGCTAAATGTTTCGACTTACTTATAAAAATAATAAAATAAATAAGAACTGGTATGTAAAAAGCATCATTTTAGAACTTACAGTTAGAGTTGATGGAGCAGAAATTTTTTTTTTTTTTTTTTTTAATCAAAAGTTTTCCTAAAGAATAATCATATTTTAGTTTGTTTATTTAATTATTTCTAATTTAAATGAATTATTAGCAAGAACTTGAAGTTTATTTTTTAGTTAGTTTATTTTTTGTTTATGAACTGTGATTTTCTAAAAATGTTTTTAATTAAAGTTTTTTTTCATTTTTTTATTTTTTTCATTTGTAAAATCAAATAGATTTTATTATGTTAATCATCCTTTAAGAAACCAAAATAATATTTATAGATATTCATTAATTCCATCTAATTTTTTTGTGAATTATCAACAACCTAAAAAAATAATTCCTATGCAAACATACATGGCTTATGATAAATCTGGAATCAATAGAAATTTTAATATAGCCTATACTAAAACAATTAATTATAATAATCCTTTAATAATCATCTAGTTTTTAAATATCCAAGTTATCAAAAAACTCCAAATAATTTTCATTTTATTAAAAAAAAAACTGGTAAGTTATAGTCATCATCTATTATTTTAAGTTTAAAATAGTTTAAGGTTTAATTGGTAGTAATTAATTAAGAGTTTTTTAGTTGTTTTAACTATTATTGAATATTTAAAAATATTTAAATTGTTTTGAATCACTGATAATTGATTGCAAACATGCTTTTCATTTGTATTAATTAGTTATGAATATAATGATTGTTGAATGTAATGATAATTAAATATAATGAATGTAAAATAAAAAAGTTGTTAAGTTACATATTAATGTATTCGCTTCTTTAGTTCATTCTCAGTGTTAATTGAGATTCTAATTTATTAAAGCTAACAAAAATTTAGGAATTTTTTTTAGCTGATTAATCTTCAACTTTTATTCAAAGGTTTAACTTGATGTTAATATTTTTCAGCTACTATTATGAATTTAAATTTCAAGTTTTAAGTTCATTCTAATAAAAAGTCTCAAAGCTAAGTAGTATTATTAAAAGATTTAAAAGTTAGTATTAAAAATGAAAATAACTTTTATACAATTTTGAACTAAATTTGTTCAATGAATTTTAAAATTAATTTTCATTCAAGTTAAAAAGTAATAAACAAAAATTTTATTCCTATTAATTTACAATTAAAGTCTCTTATTATATCGTTAATCTTTATTTTTTTAATAAAAATTTTAGTTTGATGTGAAAGTTAATACAAGTTAATGAAATTTAATTCTCATTTCAATTAGTAAAATGATTATATTGTTGTTAATAAAAATTAAATCAATTAACTTTAAGTTAGGTATAAAGGATTATGCGTTATGAATAATTAATGACGATTCAAAATTCAATACTAATTTGTAGAAAACTAATTAAATTAATAAATTTTTTTTTCCAGGTTGATGTATATTTGAAATTAAATGAAAAATGTTATGGTTTCTCACCTTATAATAAGGACAAATGTTGTAAAGGAAGTTTTTGTAATATAAGTACAAAAGGTTTAATAGGTACTTGTAAAGAGAAATGAAAAATTCAAGTAACACGTAAAGAAAACAATGCTAAAAAAAATAATCATCAAAAAATCATTCAAAGACCTTTAACTACTGAAGAACTTTATTTAGGAGGACTCACAAATATTTTTACATTTTTTTTAACAGCTTATATTTAAGTAATTAAGAAAATTTTATAAAAAATATATACAAAATTTTAGGCTAAATTTGTAAAACTTATTTATTTTCATAAAAAAATTATTCGAATGACTAGATTTTTTGAAACTTTTTTAAGGTTTCTTTTTAAGTTTATAATACAAGTAAAAGGTTAATTAATCTGGTTTTTTATTTAAAATTTTTTTGCTCTCTTTTTAAAAACAAGTTCATTAAATAAAAATTTTTCTGGACTTTTTACTGTCGTAAGTTTCCTTTAATTATTAAATAAATAAAATTGTTCAATTTATTTTAAAAGTTTTAAATTTGAAGTTAAAAATTCTCAAATGCTTTTCTCTACTTAATTGTTTTTTATAAAATGGTTTGAGCTTTTGGATTTGAAAAAAATTTTAAATAATTTTTGGTTGCTAATATTAATTGATTTTATAAGAAAATTTAAGTTCATTTTCAAGTTAAAAATTGATTTTTTTAAAGAAGCCCTTTTTTAATATTTAAAATTGATTTTCCTAAAAAACCGCACGAATTTTTTCTTTCTCTAATTCTTTTTAAGTAAAAATTTCTTTATTTTTCTTTCGGTTCTTTTTTAAGTAAACTTTCTTTGCTTTTTCTCTGACATCAATGAAAAACCATTTTCATTTTTGACCTCTTTTTACTTTTAATAAGCTTATCAATTCTTTTTCTCTTATTGCCAATACGTTTAATTGAATTTTCAAAAAAAGAAATAGTTTCATCTAGTTCTTTACATTTATTAATTAATGCCGTTGAACTACCAAAGTTTATTTCATCTGTTTGAATTTCTTTGTCAGTTTTCGGTAGATTTTCTTTTGAAGAATTTTGTTTTAAGTGTAATGTATTTCTTTTTCTTTTTCTATTTTTTTCTAATAGACATTTTAGTTTTTTCTTCTTCATCTATTGTTTTTTGAAATTGTTGACTTTTTATAATCAAATTCCGTTTTATGTAATTCTGTCAATTCATTTAGTTTTTTCTCTAAATTCCATTTTACAAATTTTTAATTCTTTAAATTTTATTATCTTTTTCAGCAATTGTCTTTGTACAAATCTCGTTTTTATTTTTTAAATCATTTATTTCAACTGTATACTTTGGGTGAGTCATTAACATTGACTAAGTCTCTCTTCTTGAATAGCTTCTTTTAATTTTTCTATGAATTTCTCCATTCTTTTTCTATTTGTTTACTTAAAACTTCATTTTCTTTTTTTAATTTAATTTTTCTCTTTCGTTTGAAAATGCTTGACCTTTAAGTCTTTCTCAATTTTCTAACCCTCAAACGCTTAATTTTACAATTTTGAAGCTTTCCTTAGTTTTTTTTTGCTCAGCTAATAATTTTTGGTAATAGCTTTTATGATCATTTAATTGATCATTATATTTACAAATAAGTTAATTCTAAATTTTGTTGTCCATTAAAAGGTTCTTTTTGAATTTTTTATTAAACCTTTATAATTTTTAACTAATTTTTCAATTTCTGTTTGATGATCTTCTTGTTTTTTAACCAATAACTGTTGATAATGTTTAATTGCATCATCTTTATGCTGAATTGTAGCTTGTAAACATTTAATTATTGTTTCTAAAATATTGGTAAAACATTTTTGGTGATTACCATTTGAAGATTGATTTATCTTTTCTAATTTATCATTTAGAAAATCTTGTTGTTCTAAATAATGAATCAGCTCTAGTCAGTGCGGTTTTATCATTAAACAGTCTAATTTATAAATAACTTCTTTTTTTTCAATAAGTTTATCTTCTTCTAAATTTAAATTATTACTTTTAAATTCATTAAGCTTTTCAACTCAAATCAACAACTTCTTTTTCTTTAATCTTTAAAACCTTTTCTTCATTTGTACTTAATTTTTTTAATTCTTCTTTTAAAATTTTAATTTGTTTTTGTAAATTTTCATTTTCATCGTTTTTTTGTATTTTTTTATACTCATCAAAAATCTTTTTTATATTCCTCTTTGATTTTTTTGATTTCTTCATTGTTTTTTTTGAAATCTTGTTCTAAATTTATATTTTCTTTTCTTTAAATTTGTATTTTCTGTATTTCTAAATTACTATTTTCTAATTTTTAAATTTGTAAATTCTTTTTCTAAATCTTTGTTTCCTTTTTCTATTTTATTACTTTTTTCTCTTCTAAATTTTTTCTTTTTCATTCAAACTATCATTTTCATTTTTCAAACAATATTAATTCTTGAATTAAAATCTTCTTCTCTTGCAATAACACTTAAATTTATTTTATCGAATCTTATCTTGAAAATCTATTAAAAGTTTTTTCTTATAGTTTGGTTACATTGATTACAATTATTTTCATCAGCTAAGTTTCTTTCATCAAATTCGTATTAAATTAGAAATATATTCCTTCAGAAAATTCACTGTCTTGAATTTCTTTATCAATTTTTGGTGCTTACATATTCATTTTTCTCATTATCTTGATTGAGATTTTTTAACTCAACCGTATCTTTTGTTTTTTCTAATTCATTATTATCGTTAAAATCAGTTTGAATTGATATATCAACTTTTTTTATAGTGCTTTCTATTTATTACTATTTCTCCTTCACTTAATTCAGAATCTTCATCATTTTTTTGAAAAGAAACTAATTTTAGAATTTTGATTATTAAGATTATTTGTATGGTTAAGATAGAAATCACTCAAAAAACGTTTTAGAATAATTTTCTAAAATTTTAAAAACATCGTTACGTAGACGTTTATTTGTCATTCTTAATTCTTCATTGTGACCTCTTAAAATATCTAATTCTGCTTTAAGTGTAATTACACTCAGCTAAATTTGAATTAATTGATCTTGATTCTAAAAAATTGACATAATCTTTTCTAAGCTTGGACAATCAGCTAACAACATCTGATTTTGAATCACTTTCTTTTAGACCTAATAAAATTTCTTTCATAGCTAATTGTAATTGCTGATTTTCTTTTTGTAAATCTAACATTGAACCATGTAATTGTAATTCTTCAAAGCTTTGTTTATTTTTATCTTTTATTGAATTTTCATCATAACTATTATGATTCAATTTAAAGTTTTTCTTGGAGTTTATAACTTGTCAACTCTTCATAAAGTTTTATTTTTTTCTGACTCTAATTTCAATATCTCTTTTTGGAATTTTAATTATTTCATCAACTTATCATTTTTAAGATTATCATCTTCGTTTTTAGTTTTTTTTCAAATCTTCATCTGCATTTAAAAATCTCTTGGTAAATAATCTAATTCATCTTGTGTATTTGATAATATTATGTTAGCAGAATTTAATTCTTTTATCAATTCACCTATTTTTTCATCCTTTTTTTTTAACTAAATTTTCTAAATTTTCTTTCAAGGTCTTTCATAGCTTCTTTTAAACCATAGACACCTTTTTCATATAAAGTTAATTTATTTTTCAATTTATATTATAATCTTTATCTTTTTCTTTAAGCTCATTTCCTTCTAACTGATCTATTATTTCTTTTTCATTTGTTAGTTCTTTAGTTCCAATATTTTCTAAATTATCAGAGCTATAAATTTTTTTATTACTTTTTTCAATCAAATTTTCAATCACATTAATGTTTGAGCTTCAATATCATCAATTGCCTTGACTTAATTGATTTTTTAATAAATTAATTTGATTGTCTCTTTTAGAAATTTCTTTCATAAAATTTTTTCTTTCTTTTTCAACTTCATTTTTATCTAGTTGATTTAAACTCAATTCAGTCTAATTTATTTTCTTTAATTTTAAGTTGCTCTAAAATAAAAAAAAAGAAATTAGTTTTTATGTGTAATCCTATTAAAATTTACCTATTAAATTAGTTATTCTTATCTTGTTGTCTTATTATTTTCATCTATATTTCTTACAATCATAATTTGTTAAAATTGATTTTAATTTTTGGTTTTCTTTAATTAAATCTTCTTTTTCATTGATTAATAAGTCATTCATTTCTTTAATATTAGCTAATGATTTTTTTAAATATTTTATTTCTTTTGTTGCTGTTTTCTCTATTTGATTTGTAGCAGAATTTAGTTCTTCATTTAAATTAAATACTTTTGTACCTAATTGAGTGTTCATAATTTCACATATAATTCATCTCTTGTAATAATAATTCAAATTTTTTATTCATTTCTCTAAAACGATCAAATGATACATGATTTTCTGTTATTTGTTTATTCATTTGCTTCTTTTTCGTTAGATATTTTACCTTTCAATTGATTAAGTTCTAAGTTATAATTTTTTAATCTAAATTTTCTTTTGTTTTTTAAATTTTCTCTCTAGGCTTTTTATAATTTTGTTTAATTAAATTAATTTCTGAGTCTTTTTCATTAAGTTGTTTATTTAAAAAATCATTAGACCTAAGTAATTCGTCTATTTTTTTCATTTTTTCTTCTATTAAACTTTTATCATCATTAAAACTTTTTTTATTTTTCTTTGATCTAAAACTTTCTTTAGTAATTATTTCTTCTAATTCTTCTATTGCTAAGCATCTGCTTGAACAACTTTAACTTGCATAACTAGCTTTACTGCATTCAAAATAATTTTTTTAATCTGTTCAATACTTTCTGTACCGGTAACATTAAAATTAAACAAAAACAATAATTAATTTTGAATTATTTTAAATTATTATTTTTACCTGAATTAGTTGTTCATAAATCTCTTCAGCTTGAATATCGTTAAAATTTTTTGTGTTGACATTTTCAATTAAATTCCAAATTTCGATTGTCATTATTTCGGTTTTTAATTAATAAATTGCTAAACAATTTTTATCATCATTTTAACTTTTATTTTTAGGTTTTTCTCAACTTTTTGATAAATATAAACTTTTTAGCTAATTTATCTGAAAGTTGTTTTAAAAAATTTTGTTTTGACAATGAAACCATAATTTTTATTTTTTTGTGCAATTTGTGTAACTAAGTAACAAAATATTTTTTCTCTAAACTGTAATGTTTTTAATTTTATTTTTACTTTTTTAAATTTTCAGTCAGAAAAAATTTGCTAATTTTTTGTTTTTTATAATTTTATTTTTTGAGCTTTAAACTGATTCTCAAAAGTTTTGCTACAAAATCAGTTTTCTTGATAAGAAATTTTTTTTTTTCAAATTTTCACTTTTATTAGACATCTGTTAATTGTCAAATTATTTTTTTACCTGTAAGCAAATATAAAAAAATTTGATTTTTTTTTATCAAAATACGCCTTTATCAATGGTGCATGCCAATTTTACATTTAATTTAAATAATCTTTAAGTCAAAATAAAATAATAATAAAATTAAAAAGAAGTTAATTACAATTTCATTAAAAATTTTAATTTAATATGAAAAACAAAGTAATAATTACAACAATAAAGAAAACTTATTAAGTTGTTGTGCAATAAAACTTAATTTTCATTACTTTGATGTTCATAAAATTGATGAAATAATGAATTAAGATGTTTTAAAATTAAACAATTAAATAAGTTTTACACAAAATTATGACAACACCCTCAATTAAACATTGGCATCATCATTTAACTAAATTCTTTTGAAAAAAAATTTCACGGTTAAACTACTTAGCTTTTATTTTAACTGAAAGAGATAATCATTTAGTTTTTTACAAAAAAGAATTTAAAAATTTTAGAAAAAACTAAAAAATTGTTTTAAATGAATCTTTTTGAATTACTTTTTGATTTCTAAAAATTAAAACAATTAAAACTGACCGTTTCTTTGGCTTTAAAAATATTGAGTGCTTCAACAATTTTACCTAATAAAAAAAATAATTTACTTGAATAACCCTGTTAAATGCTAATTCTTTTTTGACAAGAAAATCTATAATGGTTAAGATAAAACACTATTTTAATAGCTTGTTTTAATACTATTTTTTTCAGTTTTTATTATGCAAAAAGACATTTTTTAATTTGGGAAAATTCAAAAAAAAAAAAAAAAGATAAGCTTTAATTGAGATTTATGAATTAAGCTAGAGTTAAAATGAATGTATCAAAGAAAAGTTATTTTAGTAAACTAAGATAAATTTTTATTTTAAAACAAGTTTATCATACAAAAAAAGAACAAATAAAATGTCGCTTAAAAACTGTAATAGATTGCCTAATAAAGATTATTTGTTTGCATATATATCATTATAAACTAAAATTTATTTATGTTTAGAGTAATTCTTTAATAAAAAATGTCTCAAGCAATAACAAAGTTCTTCAAATGTACAAATCAATTTTTCAAATAGAATACTTTATTATTTAATCGATTAAATATGTTTTAATTTAATAGTTAATAAAACAATTTAAACTTTTAGTGATTATCATAATGATTTAAATAGAGTAAAACAATGTGGTGAATTTGAAACAATAAAAGTTTTGCAAAACAAAAATAAATTTAAAAGTTGTTTTAAACCTATAAAATTTTTGCAAACTTTTTAAAACTTTTTTCTTACTGAGGTAATTTTGTAAAAATTTTTTATTTATATTTAATTTAAAAGCAGATGAACAAATTCGAGTGAAATTCTTCATCATGGTAAGTTGGTATAAAATTATTCAATTCTGGACAATCCATCAGATGAGCTAGGAACTGGTTTGTTGAGCTAGAAGTTGAAAATCTAATTAAAAAAAATTTTTTATAAAAATGAAAAATTTAAAAAAATATATTTACTTAAAATTATAATCAGGTAAATTTGAGAAATTGTTTTCATTTTGAACTGTTCCATTCTCTAAATTGTTATGATACGATGATATGAATAATCAGGATGCATTTGATAATTGGTGATAATTGACTTTTCATTTTGACAAGCTTCATTTGAACGTCTATATAAGTAAGCACTTCAGCAGGATAATTCATAAAACAGTATTGCAAATTATTATTCATTAAATTAAAATGATTAGAATGATGATGATTAAAATGAAGATGAATATTATGAGAAGAATCAGGATTATTATTCATTGCAATGTGTGATCATTTTGTTGATCATGAAATATTAATGAATTGATTTTGTTGAATTAATTGAGGTTGTTGATTGTGTAATTCAATTTAAATTTGAAGATAATTGCAAATTCGATTGGTTCAAATGTGTTAAAATGATGTTCATTAATTAATTGTTGATCATGTTCATTTGAGTTTGTTATTATGAAATTATCCATTTGTTCATCATTCGCCATTAAGTTTGAGTGCATAGCATTAAAAATTCCTGAATTGGGATTTTGGTTATCATATTGTTGTGAAAAGAACAGGTGAACAGGGTTTGATAGTAGTTAAATGATGAGTTTGATTAATTAAAGGAAAAGCAATATTATTTGAAGATACAGTTGAATTAGATAATTCATTTGTAGAAAGTATCAGATCCATTAAAAGCGATAGTGAAGTTCCTGGAATGTAATAAATTTATTAGGAGTTTCCGTTAAACGTTTAAAGTTAGATGTAGGTGAGCATGGCTTAAGAGATAGAATGTGAACGTTTAAAGATCCAAATGGTTGGGAATGTTATTTTTATTAAAGAAACTATGGTTAGCATTGGGTAAAAAAGAAAGTGAAATAAGAGATGGAAAATATAAAAAAAAAAAAAAAAAAGAAAAATAAGTAAATAAAAATCTAAAATTTACTTTAATTCGTAAAATTAATGCTGTTAGTATTACCCGCGTATTTTATAAACACTAAGCCTTTTAAAAACTATAAAATAGACTTACCGTGGTATAACAGTTACTAATCTTTGCTTTGACATATCCATTTGATTCTGACTTTCTTTACAGGTGTATAATATTTGCCAAATACTGAATCTTTTGGACGATCAGGATATAAAAATGAGTTAAATTAACTAAATCTTTAACTCTATCTGCCATTCCTTTTATTTTTAAATCACTACAACTAAAAAAGAAAAGATACATTTACTTTACTGAATTTATCTCTAGTTGCTGTTTTCACGAAAACTTGTAGATATTCCTCCTAATTCAGTGTCTGAGAAATGAAGTGGAAAAGTACCTGGTGGTGAATTCAAAAGTAATTTTTCTGCTTGAGATTTAGTCATAAAAGCTTTGAAAAAGGAAAAATTGAATACCTGCAATAAAGTCTTGAAAGAAATTAAATGAAAATAATTTTAAATAAAAATTAATGTTTAAAAATTAAAAAAATTAGGAAGTTTATATAGAACGTACTTATCAAATCATCTACCCAAAGGTTTTTTAAATGCTCTTTAGTTAGCTTAAGAATTGCAAAGAACCATTCTCAGAAAGTCAAATTTTTTATCTGTTAAAGCTTCTTTTGAAAATAAAGACCAACTAAGTAGAACTTGATCATAATCATGTTTAAATTATTATTACGAAATACTTTACCATAGCTAAAAACTTTAAATTTTCTTTGCTTAAACCTTTTCCTATAAGATTTTTAAATTTAGTACTTAACATTTCACCTACTTTGCCCCAAGCTACTTTATCTGGTATAACAAATGGCAAACGGTTCTATTAAAAAAAAAAAATAAGTGTTAATATTGAATTTAAAATTTAAAAGTAATTATTTACAGAACTGCGAATGCATTATCCCATGGGAATTGCTGCCTGCCACGTGGTTCTTGATTTCCATGTACAACTGCTACAACAGGCAAAGATAAAGTCCATGCTTTATAAGTAACTTCGCTGATTTTAAAACGAGTTATAAATAAATAATGAAAATTTTTCATCCATTACAGATTCTGTTCCTTTTTTTCTGTACGACGAATTTTTTTCAACTGCATATTACGAAGTTCTACACGAAGTATTTTTGACGTAGAATTATATTCCATTGGACTTTTATTGTTTAAAATTTCTCCTGAACTTTCTTTTAAAATAGCATCAACAACATATCTTTATTTTAAACTCAATTGTTTGCTTGAGCCTGTGGAAATTACGACACTCTCCAACAGCCGGAGTGACAAAGATGTAAACGGTTTTTACACCAACTAATAAGCGAATTTCGCTTTGAAATCGTGTATGTGTTTTCATTATTTGATGCGGTTGTTTTACTAATATAAAAGTTTTTTGAATTAATTTTACCAAAAGGTTTGCATATTTATCATTTAATGAATTTAAATTTTCCATCATTAAACCTGAATTATTGTAGCAAAAAGATAAGTTTAATAAATATTGAGCTCCTATTTATTGTTCTTCACTATCATGTAAAATGCAATCAACTAAACCATCAGACCATATTTGTAAATCATCAATCAAAGAAATATCTGGAGGTGAATTATCTGAAGCTAATTGATGATGTCTACATACTTTTTCAATTCATTTTCTATATTATTTTCTAAAAAATATTCAACAGTATTTTGATTATCATCTTGGAACAAAATTAATATAGAGTTAAATCTAGAAGCATTTTATCTAAATTTTCATGTATCACTTTTTCAATTTCTTTTCATTTCATTTTTATGCTTATTTAAATCAATACCAATTTGGCCTTGATTAGAATCAATTAAATCAGTTATTTTTTTTAATCTTTGGTATGCAAGATTTGTTTCTTCTTGAATTTGATTTATTTCTTTCACATAATTTTTCTGCTTGTTGACATCTTACACGTAAATCATCTAATTGATTATTTCTTTGAACCAAGATCTCTAATACGTACCATTACTATTTACCATTTGATACTATTGAAAAAATTTTTTTTTATTATAAAGTTGTTTTTTAAGTTATTTATAGGAAAGTAAAATGATACGTTTTAATTATATAGATATTTGCAATACAAAAACTAAAGAAATAAAATGACCCTAAATTAAACAAGTATTCTCAAAATAAGAAAAAAAAATTAAATAACCTTTGGATTTAAATAGCCCCAAATAACAGAGGTTTTTAAAGTTAGTTTAAGTTTTGAAATCATTTTTATACATCACAACTTTTTATAAAACTTCTTTTAAAAACATACATGTTTTTGTTAAATTAAGGTTAAACACTTTTTATATTAAAAAGTTTTTTGATAGTTTTTTGATAAGTTTGTTTATAATTTTTGTTAAAAGTTTTTTTATGAAACCGTGTAAAACTTTTACTTTTTAAAAAAGTTTTTTAAAACTACCTAACAAAATACTGAAAAAAAAAAATTTAAAAACAAAAATAGATTCAAAATGCTAACCATAAATTAAAATGTCGGTTTTTAATTTGTCCTTTTTTTCAAAATATTTCAACACCCTTTTTCAAAAAACTTTTACAAAAGATTTTATAACACTTAAGTTATTTTTTTTATTAAAAATTTATTTAAGTTAGAAAAAAAACTCATAAACTTTTTCTAGGAATTAGAACTTTTTATCGGCACCCTGGTGTCCATTTGTCTTAAAAAAAAATTTTCTTAAAATTCGTAGAAAAAATTTTTTTTTGACATTGACCAGATGAACTATTTTATTAAATTTAAAACTTACAAAAGAGGGTGCTATTAATTAGAATTATAAATTTAGGATCAAGTTCAAGATCCTAGAATTGAGATCTTGATAAAAAAAAAAGTTTTTTTCTTTTTAATTTTTTTAGTTAGTAATTTGATTATGCACCAAACTTTTAAAACAATGTAAATTACTGAAATTAAATTTGAATATGACTACATTTAAAAAGAGTGCAAATGATTTTATAGATTTTCAAAAAACTGGGTTTAAAAAGTATCTAAAATTTTCAAAATTACTTTAATTGTATGAAAAATTAAATTAAAAAGCTATTTGAAGTTTGGAAACAAATCATTCAGTAAAATTAGAATAAAAATTTTTTTTTTAAAAATAATGAAAGTAAAGAGAATTTAAAGTTTATAAGGAATAAGTTATTAGGCAATTGATATTAATCAATTAATTAAAAGTAGCTAATTTTGATACATTGAATTTATTTGTAGACAAATTGCTTTTTTTCTTTTATTTTACTAAAAATTATAATGACTTTAAAGTTGCTAAATTTGATCTTTGTTTTATGCCAAAAAAAAAGTTTTTAAAACATTCAATTTTGTTGATGCATTTAAAAAATACTAATAAAGAAAGTTGAATCTTTTTAATGTCAAATAGGTTGTTCAATGCCAAAATTTAAGTATACTTTCCTAATTACTATAACTATCATAGTAACTTGTTTCTTTAAAATTGCATTTAAATCTTTAGTTTACCTCTTTACTTTTTATTAAAAAAAAAGTAAAAATCCGAATTATAAGTACCTAAAAAAAGTAAAAAATTTTAACTTAAATTTTAGATCAAAAATGTTAAAATTTAATTAGAAATGTTAAAATTTGTATCAGCAAATGTTAAAATTTGTATCAGAAATAAAATATTAAAACTTTTGTATAGGATTTAACTTAAAATTAAAATATTAAAAGCTTATTGAAAAAATTATTAAATTTTAGAAATTATTATCAAAATTAGTATCAAAGTTTTTATTTATAAATAATTTTCAAAATTGGCTGAATTCAAAATCTTATTTTATGTTACATAGAAACAACAACAAAAACTTCTTTTTTTTTTTACTTTATATTGATGTATGCAATACATTGCCTAAACTTTTAATATTACTGTTTTTTATACGGAATTATTGCTAATCAATAAACTTGTTTAATAGCTTTAATAAACTTTAATTAAACAAATTTTATTTGCATTATAAAAGTGCTTTTGACTCAATTCAAATGTTTTTAAAATGATCAAATGTTTTCTTATTTTAAGGACTTTTTCAAATGAAAAACTTAGCACAAATTCATAATTAATAAAATTCATTTTTTCCAACTCTCTGATTTCTGAAAAAAAGCTTGGTGGCAAGTAGGTTTGATCTAAAGAAAGTTATTTAAAACAGATAATAAAATAAATGAAAATTTTTTTTAAAAAAAAGAAGAAAATGGTAAAAAAAATTTAATAAAATATCGAATTATCAATGAAAAAAATGAGAAAGAAATGAAAAAAAACCAATAGGTAAAAATAAAAGAAAAAATATCAAAAAAAAGTATCAAATAAAAAGTATAAAAGAAAAAGTATAAAAAAAAAAGTATCAAAAGCTGTAAAATGTTTCAATTGTCAATACAAAAAGTTTTAATATAAAATAAATTTCAAAAATAAATATTTCAACATAAGATATTAACAAAAAAACAAGCTAAATATAAACAAGGTATAAACAAAATTCAAAACCAAAGCAACATTTTTGAAAGCTTCAATCAAAAAAATTTATAGGCGATTAAAAGTCATATCAATTTAAACTAATTCTAAATTTGATTAAACATTAATCAATATAAAAATTAAATTAAAAAAATTGAAAAGTTAATCCTAATAATTCAAAAGGATTAAATTTCTTTAAATAAATAATTTAATTAAAAATGTCGGGAGAATTAAACTTGGACATTTTTGACCAAAAAAGAAAAAACTTAAAAGCAAGAAACATCTAAGCTTAAGTTAATAATCAATCAGCTTGATCTACTTGATGGACGAAAATTAATAAATAAAAACTTGCTTTCTTATTAAAAATGAGATACTTTAGCTAATCGGTACAAATTTAAAAAGTTTCAAAACATTATCATTGTTTTATCTAAAGCTCTAAGTTTTTGTGAATACTAAGTTTTCAACTAAAAAAACTATTTCATCAAAAATAAAAAATCGAACTATTTTATGTAAGTTCATAAATAGGTAATATAACTGTTTTAATAAATGTTTTGACAAATCTATCAACATTAATTAAAATTTTTGAGTATTATTTTAAGCTAAAACTTTGAAAAATAGTTTTAGTAATTAACATTACAAAGATTTTAGCTTGGACAATAAAATAAATTATAAAAAAAATTTGATCTAAAAAATCAAGTTATTTTTAATTGTAATAAGCTTGTTAAAATTGATGGAAATGAGTTCAGAGATGCCATTGAAAAAATTAGTTTCCATCAAATTTTAGAATATAAGAATATTAAAACTTACGTTTAATTTTTCTAATAAATTTCTTTCAAATTGTAAGCTATCTCTTATAATTTTAATTAATAAAAATGGATTGTGTGCACATAAGTTCTTGATAAATTTTAGATTTGCAAATTCATTTATAGCATTTCTAGAACCATAATCAAGATTGCTTGTTAGCTTATTTTGTATTTCTTTCATAAACGAACTTATTAATTGTCTACTATAAGTTAAATGTTGAATATTTTGTTCTTTCCAAATTGAGCTCTGTTTCATGTTCTTCAACCCATTGGAGTAAATATATCTCTCAACAACAATTGTGCAATTGATGATTATAATGAGAATTTACAGACCTAAGTAAATCAGGTATTTTTTTTATTTGACTCCAACAGTCATTTTGAAGTCCAAAATTGTTTATACACTTTGAATATTTTTTTGTTTTAACAAAACTATTTAATTATAAAATTTAGAAGAATCTACAAGAAAAAAAAATTTTTTTAATTATGTGGTTAACAAATTGTCATTTGATGAAAACTCTTTTAAAAACAAAACAATGTAATGTGTTAATTATTTTAATGTTTTTTTAAGATACTTTTAAATTATTTTAATTACTGGTAAAGGACTGAAATTAAAAAATAAAAAGATGAATTTTTTCTGACTTACATTAAAGTTAATATTTAAAAAAACCCATGTTGTAATAAAACTTTGACAATTTAAACTTAAAAAAATTCATATAAAAATGATCGTGATTCTTTAACACTTCACTTTTAAAATTAAACACTTTTTTTTAAAGATACACCAAAAACTTTTTTTAAGCAAGATCCGAAAGATCTGGTTGAAAAAGAGAAGTGTTTGTTGAAGAGTTAGCAACGAAATGCGGAAAACTACTTGTTCAGAATTCATGCACAGAAATTTATTAAGCAAACTGTTCGGCATTTCAAAACTACCACAGCCCAAAAAAAAAAAAAAAAACAGTAATCTTTCGCCACTTACAAGATTCATAAACAAGTTCTATCATCAACAAGTCAATAAAAAAAAAGCTTAAATTTACCTATACACATTTTATCTTAAAAATATTTGTCAAGTTAATTTTTGATAAACTTTTTAATTAAATAATTTTTCCTATAAATTTATTCTCAATACTTCTAAGAACTGTCTTAGATTTTTTAAAGATTTGAAAGACTTATTTGTTTCCGTTTTTGGAAAAAAATTTTGAAAAACTTAATTTCAATTTTTTAAAATTTTGTTAAGTTTTGATAACAGAAAGTTTTAAACAAAATTGTTCAGTTATTTATAAAAAAATCAAAAAAAATTATA